>OZ020249.1:852699-1052560 GCA_963971285.1 Astropecten irregularis | reverse complement strand
GTTGCCCTACGGAGTGTACCTGACCGATAGGCCCCAAGAGGTGATGACGAAGAAGGGGTTGCTGGCCAGTAAAAGGGGGGCCGTGATTGCATGGATGGCCAGCAATTGCAAGCACACTTTCTGGCCCCGAAACATATTCGCCCACGAGCTTGCAAAACACATACCGGTCGACATGTACGGAAAGTGCGGACATTTATCCTGCCTCCCAGCAGATTTTGATGACGTCATGATGACGTCACAGGTAATTTCACAGCATCATGCATATACAGGATCTCACAAAGCTTTTACAAAATGAACCAGTACTATAGCAAAGAAATAATAACAATAGTGAAAAATCCGAACAAAAACTAAACCTATTCCGACATTCGAAAATCAGAACAGCTAATCAGACCCCGAACACCTAGTGGTTGTTCCCACAATCACTTATCTAGTTAAAACTAGTTCTTCCCCAAGGTACAAATGTGGACCATGTCTTGATATACTTCCCTGCGAGGTTTTTGCAGCCTCTATAGTACCCACTATCTCCCATCATCCGAAATGGAGGAGGCCTTTTCAGGACGAATGGAACAGTCTCACAGAATACTCTGGAGTCTAGCGGCGGATAGAGCGATGCTACTCTACCCTGCCGTCGCCAGGCATGGTACGTATTGTACATGGTTTCATTCCTGGATAAAGTATGGAGGTAGGACGCCAGACTTTGCACCGAGTCAAAGTCACTGACGTGGATGAAGGATTTTGGAGGGAGGATTTTCTCGTACGCCTCCTTCCGACCGCCGTACACGATCGGCACGACACCCGGGCGGAGCGCGTTGCTCCAGACCTTCTCTGTAATGTACTCATCGCATTCCGAATTCTCGAGTGCAAGATAGAACTTGTAGCTAGCCATCATTCTGCTGCAGTCATGATTTGTATTCAATATAGTAATCAGTGTAGTGATTGTCATGAAACCTGGTAGGTGTGATGTCTGTGCTACTCCAAGACTAAGTTGTTTCTGTGATGACAGTTTGATTTAACTTTTAGGAATTGTATTTTGAGCCAATTCAATAAAGTCGGAACAGCTCTGTGTTTGTCCACAAACACTTAAATGTCTAGTTTCATAATGGAACTGTTATGCATGAATCAAGTACTGATTATGCTGATTGTCCGTACACTGACTGGTAGTTTACATGTAATAATACTGTTCATTATGTGTCACCTTTAATGTGCAAAATTATCTTGACAATAATTTCCGGTTTGTTCATCACTGTAGCTACACCCAACTACTCAAAGGAGCGGACACGTTCTCACAGATGTATTAGCTTCAAGAACTTTATCTTTTTAATGAAACCTCTTCTTCATCCTAGTAGTCAACATCGTGAGATCTCGTGGGCCTGTAGTGGGTTCGCTAAATCTTAGGATGGTCACGGAAATTATGGGTAGAAGATCGCCATCACTTAATTGAATCTGTCCCAGTGTGAGAGACTCAGGCCATGTTTGACAGGAGCAAGGCATTATGGGAAAATCACAAGCAACATAATAATCCAAAAAATTACAATAGATTAAGGCAAAACTTTAACTACAATCAAACTAAAGAGCAACTTTCACAAGAAACCAATTTAGGAGACATTTAGAAGCATTTTGCAGACAATCATGTGACCAAAACAAACATGGCAGCCTCCATGTGAAACATGATGCCAAAACAAAGATGGCCGCCTGTGCAACAGGTCAAGTGTAGGGAATGATGCCAAGGTAAAACTTATTATGTCAACATTCCTCAATAATTCTCTTGAAACACAAGTAAGTACTCTAAAGTTACAAAAAATACCAGCAAAATGGTCAAAAACAATGGGGACCGTTACACTCCCACCAAATTACCAATGATTTAAACATGTACCAAGTCAAAACATTTTACAATGTGTCCCTTTAAAGTATTTGTTGCAAGGTTAAACATCTTTGGAAAACATGTAACAGCTAAGGGTAAATCATGGTAATTTTATAACACTACAACTAACTAACTACAAACTGACAAGAAACGGGCATGAATAAACACTCGCTGAGTTGCATCTCATGCAGGAGGATGGAATGGATCTGGCTTCGAGAGTAACTCATCTACTCTGCCTCGAGAAGGAGAACTTACTTTTGGATTGGACGCTCCAAAACTGACACATGTAGCTTCTCTGCTCGTCTCCCTTCTTTGTCTAGCTTCTTAGTACCACTTCGTACTTTGACTCTTCTGACAAGGCCATCATCATTCTCTGCTGCTTCGATCACAATACCTAATGGCCATTCTAAGCGAGGGGCATCTTCATCCTTCAACAGCACCACGTCTCCCACCTTGACGTTTCGTCTCACTTGGTTCCACTTCTGGCGTGAAGTTAGAGAAGCAAGATATTCCTTTCTCCATCGCCCCCAAAACTGTTCTGCCAGATACTGAACCCTTCTCCAGCGTTTACTGGTGTACAGGTCTTCTCTGACAAACTTCCCGGGAGGTGGCACGGCTGCTGTTGATTTCATTGTCAGAAGGTGATTCGGGGTGAGCGGTTCGGGACTCTGAGGATCACTCAAGTTGTCTATCGTAAGTGGACGACTATTTACGATAGCCATCGCTTCATAGAGAAAAGTGCGCAAGGTGGATCCATCTAGTCTACCTGGAGCCTGCTGCATCATGGATGTTAGAACGCTTCTAACTGTTCTGATTTGGCGCTCCCACACGCCACCAGCATGACTTGCGTGTGGAGCATTCAGCATGAACTGACACTGACCTTTCGCCAGGAAAACTTTAACTCTCTCCATGTCAAGCTCCTTGAACGCTTTTCGCAATTCATTCTGGGCTCCAACAGTTTGATCCCTGATCACAGCGCAATTGCTGCACAGGACCCCTCATGGCAATAAAACATCGAAGTGTATTGATGAAGCTATCTGTAGTCATATCGTCAAGCATCTCAATGTGCACCGCACGCGAGCACACACACGTGAACAAGACTCCATACTTCTTAAGCTCCCTCCTGCCTTCTCTTACGGTAAACGGACCAAAACAGTCGATACCACAAAATGTGAATGGTGGGGAGGGATCTACTCTGTCCTTCGGAAGGTCAGCCATCTTCTGTTCTTCAACTCTGTGTCGTAGACGGCGACAAGTTATACACTTGTGTATGTGGCTGGCAACTACCTTGACCCCTCTAATTATCCAATATCCATTGGATCTCACTTCATTAAGGGTCATTCCTCTTCCTTGGTGGTGTACCTTCTTATGGAAGTGTGAGGTGACTAGCCTGGTCAAATGTCCATCCTTTGGCAGGATGGCTGGGTGCTTAATGCTGTCAGGAACTTCTGCATTTTTCAGGCGTCCTCCAACTCTGAGAATGCCTTCACCGTCTAGGAAAGGATCCAGACTGCAGATTTTACTAGTCGTCCTCACTCTGTCTGAGCTACTCAAAGACTGGATTTCTTCTGGGAATGCTTGCCTCTGGACAGATTTCAGAATGAGCTTCTCTGCTTCGTTTCGTTCTTGGGGAGTGGAGAGGCCAACATGACCTTTCTCTTTCTGATTCAGTCGTCTTATACGTGCCACAGCTCCCACGAGCCTTGACCAATCTGAGAATCGTGACAGGCAGTCCTCCCAGTTCTTCCCCAAGGTACAAATGTGGACCATGTCTTGATATACTTCCCTGCGAGGTTTTTGCAGCCTCTATAGTACCCACTATCTCCCATCATCCGAAATGGAGGAGGCAATTTCAGGACGAATGGAACAGTCTCACAGAATACTCTGGAGTCTAGCGGCGGATAGAGCGATGCTACTCTACCCTGCCGTCGCCAGGCATGGTACGTATTGTACATGGTTTCATTCCTGGATAAACCAGCGAGGGGCATCTTCATCCTTCAACAGCACCACGTCTCCCACCTTGACGTTTTGTCTCACTTGGTTCCACTTCTGGCGTGAAGTTAGAGAAGCAAGATATTCCTTTCTCCATCGCCCCCAAAACTGTTCTGCCAGATACTGAACCCTTCTCCAGCGTTTACTGGTGTACAGGTCTTCTCTGACAAACTTCCCGGGAGGTGGCACGGCTGCTGTTGATTTCATTGTCAGAAGGTGATTCGGGGTGAGCGGTTCGGGACTCTGAGGATCACTCAAGTTGTCTATCGTAAGTGGACGACTATTTACGATAGCCATCGCTTCATAGAGAAAAGTGCGCAAGGTGGATCCATCTAGTCTACCTGGAGCCTGCTGCATCATGGATGTTAGAACGCTTCTAACTGTTCTGATTTGGCGCTCCCACACGCCACCAGCATGACTTGCGTGTGGAGCATTCAGCATGAACTGACACTGACCTTTCGCCAAGAAAACTTTAACTCTCTCCATGTCAAGCTCCTTGAACGCTTTTCGAAATTCATTCTGGGCTCCAACAAAGTTTGATCCCTGATCACAGCGCAATTGCTGCACAGGACCCCTCATGGCAATAAAACATCGAAGTGTATTGATGAAGCTATCTGTAGTCATATCGTCAAGCATCTCAATGTGCACCGCACGCGAGCACATACACGTGAACAAGACTCCATACTTCTTAAGCTCCCTCCTGCCTTCTCTTACGGTAAACGGACCAAAACAGTCGATACCACAAAATGTGAATGGTGGGGAGGGATCTACTCTGTCCTTCGGAAGGTCAGCCATCTTCTGTTCTTCAACTCTGTGTCGTAGACGGCGACAAGTTATACACTTGTGTATGTGGCTGGCAACTACCTTGACCCCTCTAATTATCCAATATCCATTGGATCTCACTTCATTAAGGGTCATTCCTCTTCCTTGGTGGTGTACCTTCTTATGGAAGTGTGAGGTGAGTAGCCTGGTCAAATGTCCATCCTTTGGCAGGATGGCTGGGTGCTTAATGCTGTCAGGAACTTCTGCATTTTTCAGGCGTCCTCCAACTCTGAGAATGCCTTCACCGTCTAGGAAAGGATCCAGACTGCAGATTTTACTAGTCGTCCTCACTCTGTCTGAGCTACTCAAAGAATGGATTTCTTCTGGGAATGCTTGCCTCTGGACAGATTTCAGAATGAGCTTCTCTGCTTCGTTTCGTTCTTGGGGAGTGGAGAGGCCAACATGACCTTTCTCTTTCTGATTCAGTCGTCTTATACGTGCCACAGCTCCCACGAGCCTTGACCAATCTGAGAATCGTGACAGGCAGTCCTCCCAGTTCTTCCCCAAGGTACAAATGTGGACCATGTCTTGATATACTTCCCTGCGAGGTTTTTGCAGCCTCTATAGTACCCACTATCTCCCATCATCCGAAATGGAGGAGGCAATTTCAGGACGAATGGAACAGTCTCACAGAATACTCTGGAGTCTAGCGGCGGATAGAGCGATGCTACTCTACCCTGCCGTCGCCAGGCATGGTACGTATTGTACATGGTTTCATTCCTGGATAAACCAATTTAGGAGACATTTAGAAGCATTTTGCAGACAATCATGTGACCAAAACAAACATGGCAGCCTCCATGTGAAACATGATGCCAAAACAAAGATGGCCGCCTGTGCAACAGGTCAAGTGTAGGGAATGATGCCAAGGTAAAACTTATTATGTCAACATTCCTCAATAATTCTCTTGAAACACAAGTAAGTACTCTAAAGTTACAAAAAATACCAGCAAAATGGTCAAAAACAATGGGGACCGTTACACTCCCACCAAATTACCAATGATTTAAACATGTACCAAGTCAAAACATTTTACAATGTGTCCCTTTAAAGTATTTGTTGCAAGGTTAAACATCTTTGGAAAACATGTAACAGCTAAGGGTAAATCATGGTAATTTTATAACACTACAACTAACTAACTACAAACTGACAAGAAACGGGCATGAATAAACACGCGCTGAGTTGCATCTCATGCAGGAGGATGGAATGGATCTGGCTTCGAGAGTAACTCATCTACTCTGCCTCGAGAAGGAGAACTAACTTTTGGATTGGACGCTCCAAAACTGACACATGTAGCTTCTCTGCTCGTCTCCCTTCTTTGTCTAGCTTCTTAGTACCACTTCGTACTTTGACTCTTCTGACAAGGCCATCATCATTCTCTGCTGCTTCGATCACAATACCTAATGACCATTCTAAGCGAGGGGCATCTTCATCCTTCAACAGCACCACGTCTCCCACCTTGACGTTTCGTCTCACTTGGTTCCACTTCTGGCGTGAAGTTAGAGAAGCAAGATATTCCTTTCTCCATCGCCCCCAAAACTGTTCTGCCAGATACTGAACCCTTCTCCAGCGTTGACTGGTGTACAGGTCTTCTCTGACAAACTTCCCGGGAGGTGGCACGGCTGCTGTTGATTTCATTGTCAGAAGGTGATTCGGGGTGAGCGGTTCGGGACTCTGAGGATCACTCAAGTTGTCTATCGTAAGTGGACGACTATTTACGATAGCCATCGCTTCATAGAGAAAAGTGCGCAAGGTGGATCCATCTAGTCTACCTGGAGCCTGCTGCATCATGGATGTTAGAACGCTTCTAACTGTTCTGATTTGGCGCTCCCACACGCCACCAGCATGACTTGCGTGTGGAGCATTCAGCATGAACTGACACTAACCTTTCGCCAGGAAAACTTTAACTCTCTCCATGTCAAGCTCCTTGAACGCTTTTCGAAATTCATTCTGGGCTCCAACAAAGTTTGATCCCTGATCACAGCGCAATTGCTGCACAGGACCCCTCATGGCAATAAAACATCGAAGTGTATTGATGAAGCTATCTGTAGTCATATCGTCAAGCATCTCAATGTGCACCGCACGCGAGCACATACACGTGAACAAGACTCCATACTTCTTAAGCTCCCTCCTGCCTTCTCTTACGGTAAACGGACCAAAACAGTCGATACCACAAAATGTGAATGGTGGGGAGGGATCTACTCTGTCCTTCGGAAGGTCAGCCATCTTCTGTTCTTCAACTCTGTGTCGTAGACGGCGACAAGTTATACACTTGTGTATGTGGCTGGCAACTACCTTGACCCCTCTAATTATCCAATATCCATTGGATCTCACTTCATTAAGGGTCATTCCTCTTCCTGGGTGGTGTACCTTCTTATGGAAGTGTGAGGTGAGTAGCCTGGTCAAATGTCCATCCTTTGGCAGGATGGCTGGGTGCTTAATGCTGTCAGGAACTTCTGCATTTTTCAGGCGTCCTCCAACTCTGAGAATGCCTTCACCGTCTAGGAAAGGATCCAGACTGCAGATTTTACTAGTCGTCCTCACTCTGTCTGAGCTACTCAAAGACTGGATTTCTTCTGGGAATGCTTGCCTCTGGACAGATTTCAGAATGAGCTTCTCTGCTTCGTTTCGTTCTTGGGGAGTGGAGAGGCCAACATGACCTTTCTCTTTCTGATTCAGTCGTCTTATACGTGCCACAGCTCCCACGAGCCTTGACCAATCTGAGAATCGTGACAGGCAGTCCTCCCAGTCGAAGGGCTCTGGTGAGGCAGTACATTGAAGGGATGTCACACTTTTCACCTCTGGGTCATCGGAACTCAGTTCATGTACTGATTCCTTATCTGCAATCACCATTTCTTTGTCCCACAGGAATTCGGGACCCCTTTGAGTTTGAGTCTTGCAACTCCTTAGCGAAGACTCCTCGTGAGGCATGATCAGCAGGATTCAACTCGGTTGAAACATAATGCCACTGGCTGGGATCAGAAAACTGCCTGATTTTCTGAATCCTGTTGGCTACAAAGACATGGAAGCGTCTAGCTTCGTTGCTGATGTATCCTAGGACAACTTGAGAGTCTGTCCAGAAATATTCCCTGTCGATGACCAACTCTAATGCCTCCTTTAACATGTGGCTCATCTGAACTGATACAACTGCGGCCGTCAACTCAAGTCGAGGAATGGTTACTACTTTGATGGGAGCTACTCTGGCCTTCCCGGACACCAGTGTGCAATGCACCTTATCTTCTCCAATAAATCTCAAATAAGAGCACTGGCCATATCCTCTTGTACTCGCATCCGAGAAGTGATGCAGCTCTACTGCAATGACCTTTCCAAAGGCATTGGGCTTATAGCACCTGGGTATCTGGATTTGCTTCAAATTAACCAGATCACATTTCCACTTCTCCCACCGTGGGTGCAAGTCATCAGGAAGTGGCTCATCCCAGCTTACTCCGTTGTGACACATTTCTTGGAGGATTCCTTTCCCAATTAGCACAAAGGGGGCAAGGAAACCAAGAGGGTCGAAGATGGAGGCCACTGTTGATAGGATCCCTCGACGTGTTGGCGACTGATCCTTAGTCTCGATGTGAAAGTTGAACGTGTCTGACTCAACACACCATTGGATGCCGAGAGCCCTTTCCGTTGGAAGATAGTCTCTCTTCAGGTTTACATCCTTAACTCCAGCTGACCATTCATCATTTGGGATGGCTTCCATGACTGCTCTGCTGTTTGACACAAATTTGTGTAGTCGTAGCCCTCCTCTGGCACACAGCTCACGAGCCTCCGCTACCAATTTCCTTGCTTCTTCTTCTGTTTCTGTACTCTTAAGACCATCATCAACATAGAAGTTTCTTTTGATGAAGACTGCTGCACCGGGAAATTCATTCTCGTGTTGACTCGCTAGATACTTCAAGCCGTAGTTGGCACATCCCGGTGAAGAAGCTGCACCAAAGAGGTGCACCCTCATGCGATATACCTTTGGTTCTCTGCCAAGGTCTCCGTCTTCCCACCATAGGAATCGCAAGTAGTCACGATCGTCTTGGTTGACAAGGAATTGATGGAACATTTTCTCAATGTCGCACATGATGGCTACAGGATGCTCTCTGTACCGAAGCAGTACTCCGATCAAGTTGTTGATGAGGTCTGGTCCAGTCAGAAGATGACCATTCAAGGAGGTTCCGCCATGACGTGCTGAACAGTCGAACACGACTCTGATTTTTTCAGGTTTCTTGGGGTGGTATACTCCATGATGTGGAATATACCACGTTCGGCCATTCTCTCCTTGGTCCTGAACAATTTCAGCATCTCCCCTGCTTATGACCTCGTCCATGAACTTCGTGTAGTCGGCGTGGTACTTGGGATTCATCTTCAACTTCTTACTGAGATGATTGAGACGTGCCTCGGCTGTCTTCTTGTTGTTCGGTAATGTTGGCTTTCCCCCTCTGAAGGGAAGTGGCATGGTGTAGTGGCCACCCTCTGTCTGTCGAATATTGGATTCCAAAATGTTGAGGAATTGGATATCCTCTTGGGACATGGAATTCTCTGCGTGGCACTTCTCGGAGAAGTCAGTCTCCAGTGCTCTTATAGCATTCAAAGGAGTCATGCTTGGGGCCTCCTTCACTGTTACTCTATGGCATACACTTGTGGCGTAATTATTGGAGCTTGAGTCGTCGTAGCCCACGATTGTCCAGCCAAGATCTGTCTTCATGGCGAATGGTTCGTCGTCTTGACCAGTTATGGTGTCTCTCGGTGCCAAGGCTTGTGGGCAATTGTAGCCGATGAGCATGCCAACCTCACAATTCTGCATGTGAACCATCTCATGGGCTATGCTGGCAAGGTGAGGCCATCTTCGTGCTGTGTCTGTGGTAGGAATGGTGGACTTGTTCACTGGGATGAAATCCCTGGTGTATGCTCGAGGAATTTGCACCCTGTTGGATGAATGTATGCCTCTTACTTGTAGGCTGGTGACGGCACTGCAATCGATCGTGGAAGATGCTGAGGTCATAGTAGAGAGCTTGAGTCTCACTGGCTCACAACAGGCTGAAATGGACCTTGCAGTGTTGTCAAGGATGAAGGTACAGTCACTCTGAGTGTCCAGTAGGGCATATGTCAGCACTTCCATCGAAGGAGAATCTGTTGTCGAGACCCAGACTGGGACTATCATTGAAGTCCCACATCCACTTCCCATCTGAATGCCACATGACATCACACGTGCATGTACTTCCTTGGAACTGGAACTTTCTTCTTTGGGATTCTCTTCGGTCGTCTGTGCAAAGGCATCATCATGCATAATTGTCGGGTGCCGTCTTTTACACTTATCACAGCTTAGCCTTCTACGACACTCCTTGGACATGTGACCCTTCTTCAGGCAGGCAAAACATAATCTGTTTTCTTGGACGAACTTTCTCTTTTCGACGAGAGACTTCGTGTCGAAGCTAGGACATTTGCTCAAATGATGCTCAGATTTTTTGCAAAACTGGCATGTCTTCACGAATTGGCCTTCCCTGGGACCTTTGTGCACTTCATTAGATCCAACAGTCAGCGTTGTGCCCCTGGTACGGTTTGTCTTTCTCTTCGCTCCACGTGTTTCTTCCGACTCTGGTAGGTCTGGTGCTTTCAGAGCGTGTAGCGAAGAGATCGGGTTGCACGCAACTCTAGCCTCTTTGCAGATGTACTCCACAAATTCTCCAAACCCAGGGTAATCTCCCGTTTCATCCAGCCTCTGGGTGACCTTTCTGTTCCAACGAGCTGCAACCCAGTCTGGCAGCTTTGAGAGGAGGCGTCGGTTCTCTTCGCAGTCGTCTAAAATCCTCAAGGCCGGAACGTGAGGGATGGCATCCTTGCATGCCTTAAGGAAATCAGCAAATTGTTGCAGCCCATTGGCATCCCTTGGGCCTATCCTCTGCCACTTGGATAATTTATCCCGGAACGCCCTTTGGACCTTGAAGGGGTGTCCGTAGCGCTCCTCAAGTAGCCGCCAAGCCCCCTCATATGACTCCGCTGAAGTGCCATAGAAGAAGCCCTCCACTGCCTTAAGTGCTTCTCCGCCCAGGTATCTCTTCAAGTAGTATACTCTCTCTGGCGTGGAGATAGCCTTGGATTCTATGAGCGTCTTAAAACTGGTTTTCCACTCGACATAGTGGATGGGGTCTCCCACAAACACCGTTGGTTCTGGAGGGGGCAACTTCTGGATTGCCATGCAATCTCTCAGGCTGATACATCACTACCTTCTGATGGCTTGACTGGGCTCAGTTGTGTCATTTGTGACTGCTCTTTCACCTTAGTTGGCTCAAGATATAGCTCATCGAGTGGGACACCTATGTGGCTACTCTCTTGACTGCCATTACAACCTCGGTCGTATACTTCGAATTGGGCTCGTGCTGCCTCCAATTTCTTTTCCTTTTCTAGTCGCTCTATTTCTCTGTGTTTCTTTTCTTGTTGTCGCTGCATCTCTTCCTTTTGCCGTTGCAGCTCGTTGTTTTACTTCCAGCATTCTTACTTCAACCTGCCGAGCTGCTAATTCGGCAGCAGCCTTTGCTCGTCTGCTTGAGATGCTCTCGGACGAGCTAGATGACATTTGGCTTGGTGCTTTCGTGGAGAACACCGATGCGTTGCTGTCAACATGTAGCAGTTGTGCCAATTCTCTGGAGATATATGCTGATTCTGCATCTTCTTTGACTGCAACAATACCCAACAACTGTTGCGTCAAGGCTGAGCATGTGTCGACTTGACGTCGCATTTCTTGTTCTGGGGGTCCAGTTCGTCTGCAAGCGTCGTATAAATCTATCAGGTCGTCCCTGGAGATATGCAGTGATGAAGAGATTTCAGTCAGTGTGTGGCTCGTGCAATAACCCTTCAACTGCCGTCTTGCAGCCTTGCAGCATTCCTTCCACGACTCGTATCTTTGGGCGAAAGCTTTCCTCAATTTCGCTTGCTTTTTAGCCTTCTCTAATTCTTGAAGCTCCGCCATCTTGGTCGTAGGTTGCTTTACTCTGCTGCCTTTCCTTATTTCACTATCGGAGGGTTTGCTGAGTTGAAAGAATTGTTCCTGCTTGGCTTCGACTTCCCTCAAGATTCTCTCCCTTTCTGCGGGATCGTCTACTGATTCTAAGGCTGAAGTGTGTTCTTCAATCTGTTCCTCAAGTTGCTTCGCAAATTGGTCTTGGTCGCTTACTTCCTGGGTTGCCATGACACTTAACTTGGGAACAATATTATCAATGTAAGATAACTGCACACTTTGCACTTTCTTAAATTTTACGATCTACAAGAATGATGTATGCTTGCAGGACGATACATAAACGCACCTTTAACTACATTAGACATTTCTATTAACTACAACTGTGTGTGCACCTTTAACTACATAGGCATAGCAATTAAATACAGCAGCAACATACTTCTCAATTGAGCACACAGAGAATATTCTTTCAATTCACAGTATGCTACGTGGGTGAAATGTCATGATATGTACGTAACATGAAACAATATCAACAATATGCATCACTCAGATTGGTAGTAAACAACGCTGCATAAACGTAAACAATGCAAGGGTATGCGTAGGCTAATAGTGTTTCACTACATGCAGCAATCAAGTGCAATAATTTCTGGAATCTGGAACGTAGTATACAATCAGTTCTTAAATTCTCACGGCAAATTTTACACAAACTTCATACGCTATGTTCTACATACCATACATGGCACAGCGTTTTGTAAATTTACCGTCAATGACTGACTGTTCATTATCAAGTTCCGTGTACAGTTCTGCGCAGTTCATGTGGTTCTGCTGAGGGTTCACTCTCCTGATGTCGATCGGCTTCCTTGTCTCTCGCACTGTCTCCATCACTGTGCTGATCGGCATTCCTGGAACACACAATGCTGCTGTGTCTTGGTCTTCGATGTTACACGAACTATGATTGCTAATGCCTACGGTACTGCTTGCCCTCCGTCTAGCCTCGCTTTGAACATGTACGTCATGGGATGGGCCATGGTAGAGACGTCAACTTGGTTTCTTTTCCACGCTTGATTTGAGGTTTCTCTGCGGCGTGGAGATCTCACTGTAGCTACACCCAACTACTCAAAGGAGCGGACACGTTCTCACAGATGTATTAGCTTCAAGAACTTTATCTTTTTAATGAAACCTCTTCTTCATCCTAGTAGTCAACATCGTGAGATCTCGTGGGTCTGTAGTGGGTTCGCTAAATCTTAGGATGGTCACGGAAATTATGGGTAGAAGATCGCCATCACTTAATTGAATCTGTCCCAGTGTGAGAGACTCAGGCCATGTTTGACAGGAGCAAGGCATTATGGGAAAATCACAAGCAACATAATAATCCAAAAAATTACAATAGATTAAGGCAAAACTTTAACTACAATCAAACTAAAGAGCAACTTTCACAAGAAACCAATTTAGGAGACATTTAGAAGCATTTTGCAGACAATCATGTGACCAAAACAAACATGGCAGCCTCCATGTGAAACATGATGCCAAAACAAAGATGGCCGCCTGTGCAACAGGTCAAGTGTAGGGAATGATGCCAAGGTAAAACTTATTATGTCAACATTCCTCAATAATTCTCTTGAAACACAAGTAAGTACTCTAAAGTTACAAAAAATACCAGCAAAATGGTCAAAAACAATGGGGACCGTTACAATCACAAACAGCTGAAATTTAATAATAGTGGTCATTCAATTTATACGTTGTGAATATTAATTTTATTAATCGATGTTCATCGATGTATGTCATGTACAGTAATTACCGAGTAAATGCCACTTAATTAATAATTACGTAATGGTGATGGTAGAATCATTCTGATAAAATTGTTCTGTCTCAAATACTGTAGGCCTATTCATCCAGATAATTGTAAACCAATCAACTAAAATGATTTTACAATGTTACCGTGGGTGACCAGATTTTTAAAATATTGTACGTGGGAGTTTTTCACTGTTTTCTCAAAAATGTAAATTATGGTCTGATGACCAGGGATAATGATAATTTGTACAGCGCTTTGATCTTCTTGGAAAGGCGCTTTATAAGTGCCCGTTATTATTATTATTATTATTATTATTATTATTATTATTTTTCTAAATTGCATAATAGGGAGACAGGTTAGCATCTGAAAGTTAACATTTGGGAGACACCGGTCAATAGGGAGACATTTTGTTGTCTCCCAAAAAATATTTCTTCATCTTAAAGACATATTTTTGCCGTCCATATTTTGATAGAAGACAGAGAATGCTCTCAATATGAACATATTTCAATTTGAAGTTCATTATTATTATTATTATTTCCCTGACGACCTTCACTGCATCTTCCTTGATATTGTGGTGAACGGAAATGTTGCTTTAATTTTGTTGAATGATTTTGTTGGTATATAGAGGGCGCTCTGTCACTTTAGTAGTGACGCGTAGTGATATGTGACAATAGATTGTTTTGGCCTGGAACTTTTTGGATTATAAACGCCAGCGAAATACTTAGTTTAATTATTGTAACAAAAGTGGGTTTCTTAAAGTCTAGGTAAATATTAATAACAATATTTTGATGTATCCAAATCAGGTTTTTCTCCTTGTTACCCGTATTTTATTGAATTTATGGGACGAAACGGATTAATATTATAGCTTGGTGAGTGTCTGGGCCTACTTTGTGAGCTCTTGTCCGGAAGTTTACCGCCAAGCGTAGTAACATGTCTCTGTGAGAGATACACGGGTTTACACCACGGACGTACATAAACAAATCTGGACCTGCAATGCTTTTGTATCAACTGAAGCCACCGGCGACCATCTTACCGTGCCAGATACAATGAGGTAATTATTGTTGCCAGGCGGATTTAACTAACAAGGGTGAGCTTGTCTTTGTATTACCTTTGGCCCTCCAAGACGGATGCTTGTGGCTTCAGTGACCATGTGGGCTTATAGGGAGTATTGCCAGTCCAGGTTTTTTTTTATGACGTCCGTGGGTTTACACCTTGGCGGCCATCTCCATCAAAACGAGGCACTATCACGCATGCGCACTTTTCGAAGTGTAAACCCGTGTATTCCTTAAATCTTTCGATGCCTTGGTAGAAATAATAGCTAAATCCTTGTAAGAGATCGGTTGGTATCAAAGTTTTCAGCTAAACCTTTGGCTGTTATTGGGAAACGGGATGGAGGCTTCAGGGGGGGATTGTCAGCTAGGTTATAAAATAATTGATATAAACAAGTACTCTGTATTTATTGTATTATTGATTATTGGCCTTAGTGGTTTTGGATTTATTAATAGGTCTGTCTTTGGGAGTGAATAAATCATTCATTGACGTGAACAGCAACCCTACGCATGTGTCAGACGTACGTGAAACTAGGTGTCACGTCTGTTATAAGTAGTCTGTTTTCCCAGGCTATAAATAAAACTACAATATTTTTGCCCATGAATCTGCATCGTTTCTTTGACACTGAAAACAAAGTATGGTGTAAATAATGTGACGCCGCGCCACTTTCGGGGGGGGGGGGGGGAGGAGGGGGGAACAGGACAGCGTTCACACTTTGTCTGATCAAACATGTACATGAAATAATAAACCTGTGAAAATTTGAGTCACGAGAAAATAGCGAAAACCCTACTCGATTTTTCTTTTTTAAAATATGAAGAATAGTTTATTTTATGTTTGTTCCAGAAATAGTTCTTGATTTCCTTGAAAAACCCAGCATCTGATGAACCAAGATTTTCCATGGTGACTATTTGCACTGTTTACGAACTGTTGAGTCCATTTTTTGTCTCAAACTCAATATATTTATATTTTTTTTTTGGGGGGGGGCTTTGCAAATCCTATAATATTATGCTTCCTTTGAAGGGTTCACGCAGTGCTTTTTTCAGTCAGGTTAAATTATTTTATTGCCTTCTGACAGAGAATATACCTACAGATTATGAATGGCAAGTCTTATTTTGGTTTCAAACCACCATTTGGTTTTCGTTTTAATGGCTTTGCAAAATGGGAGATTTTCATGCATACTTATGTGGGGAACCAATAGCAAAAATATAATGAAAAAAAAAAGATACAAAATGAAGAGGCAAACTTTCCCCACAGAAAATAATGGTTTGGCAAAAATATTACACTGCCTGTTGAGTGAAAGGAACATATTCAGCATACAGAACCTATTGAGGAGGAAAAGGTCTGTCAGAAAACCTATAAAATAAAATGGGGTTTAGTTGGCATGAAGATATGTTTATTGGGCAATTCTTGAATAGGTTTATATGTTCCTATGTTGCATATTTGCTGTTTTAGTATGTTTCTATTTATGACCGTCCATGCATGGCCTAAAATTAGACCCTAGCTTAACTTTACTAACTGTGATGGTTAGTTTGCGGAAAAAGGATTATCCATGCAGAGTTAATTACTTATTGCAAACAAATTATGATGAACTTCAATCTCAGGTGTGGAAAACCTTGGTAGCATATCTGAAAAGTGAGTTTTACAGGGTTTTTTTTTGTTCAAATTGTACACTTCCGGTTCCAATACAGTGGCAGCCATTTTGCCATAGAGTTAAATAAAAATTTAACTCTATGCATTTTGCTCAAAACGCCCTCTGTTGGTTCCATCGGAGTTATGGTCATCAGTGAAATTCTTTCCAAAAACTAAACCCCATCGAACATGTCGAAGGCTTCAAGAAGTTCATTCCGGTTGATTCTTCTTGTCCAGAAAATTTCTGGACAGGATTATTTATTTATATAATATTTATTTATTCATTTGTATTGCATCGATGTAGCCCGCCCTCTGTGGGTTTTTAGAAACGACCGAAACTTGACCCTTTTTTTTTTTTTAAATACGGTGATCATAAAATTCCACCCAAGTTTTCGGAATTAAATATGTTTCTTGAAAATACCTAGCTGCAGTTGTAAAGGTTATATCTGTCCCCCCTCAAAACGTGTCCCCCGGACAGATTCAGCCAGCTAAAAGTGTCCCCCCGCCGTGTTAATTATGTCCCCCCTGAGTTTAACCTGTCCCCCTCCATGTAATTTGTGCCCCCCCTGGTTGTTCATGGATAATGTGATATCACTGATATTCCCGTGCTATTAAATTAATTAAATCATAATTAGATATGCATTCTGAATGCTTTTCAACCATTGATTGAAATAAAATTCACGTGGGTGCACCTGAAGGTGAGAAAAGTCATGGCAACGACTGAGTCGTGTCTAGTCTCAAAGCTTGTATCCGTATAACCATAACGTATCGTACGCTAATTACCACATGAAGTGTACAGACAGTAGCAAACGGCCCATCATGCTCTTACACACGATACGTGATTGCACATAAACAAAATCCTGGCATGCAATCGTTTTAATCACGAAGCCCACATGGTTTTGTCATAAAAGGTGCTTGGATGGCGTGTGGGTAGAAAGGAAACCAGCGGAACTAACATGATTTATAGTACATGTAGTGAAAACAGCTAACTGACATTCCAACTGAGAAGAACAGGTGTGTTCCTCTGCCTCTTTTTCTACCTCCATGTTTGTTTTAACAGTCAGAAAATATCAATCAATTTATACAAAATCATGCCAGTGGAACGCTAGCAAAAAAGGAAACTGGATCAGGAGGGGAATGAAAAGAACCTTTTAAAGAACAACTTTATTCCGGCGGCAAAACGCTGACCCCTTTGTTTGTATCCTTTTATGGGGGCACAAACTGCGTATTTTCTGTGCTTTTTGTTGCACATCATGAGATAATTTATCACGGGATTTTGACTTCTTAAAATCAAGATGACTCCTCCAGCCTTATTTACTTTAGTGTTTTAATATTTATTAATGATGTCAAACAAATGAAATTCAAGTCATGCCATATAAAGTATTAGTATTCATAAAAGTATGATTGGACCAATTAAAACGATGTTCAGTGCTTTTCCCAGCTAACTTTTGTCACAATTTGTATACTCGGGGCCTAATTTCATATGGCTCTTCGGAATTAAACTGAGCATAGAATTTAGTGACGCTTACACTCACAGAAAAATGAAAATGAATTAAAATTAAACTTTAAATCCTATTTCATGGATAAGCAAGGAATTTTCAGTTATATGACTATAGATGAAGTTCATATGTAACTAAGGATTTTCTGCATGCTCGGCTAGCATAAATTCAGCACTAGCCCTATTGTGTGAGTAGAATGGGGATCATTACAGAGTCATGAAATATGGCCCTGATTTAAATTTCCTATAACTTTATTGGTAAATTACATGTAATTGACTGTTGTTTATAAACATTAAACAAAAATAATGTAAAATTGAAGTTTTGTGTATTCCTATTTGTAATGTGTACATGTGACATGATTCAAACACTGTTATGTAATTCTTTTTAATTCCAAGCTCAGAATTAATTTCCAGGCCAGAGGCTTAAGGCGCAAAACGTCTTCGACATATCAACATCATAATGTAATTGATGAATGGGAATCAGCAGTAAAAATTAAAATAGTACGGTAGGCCTAATCAACATTTATTTATGACCTCACATGTAATTTTCCAACACCATCATCAGCAGCACCGAGATATAACCATGAATCGAGATCGAGAGTAAAACTAATGATTCATGCTATAAACAACAAAATAGCCCTTTCCGATTACGCGAGTATCGTGGACTTGGGAGCTATGTTGCAGCATTTCAACCGCGAATAATGCGCGTCGTCCAAGCAGTTACAATGTTTTACAACAATGTACATTCCTATACTATTACCCAATATACTAATGGCCGATCACGCACAGCCGATCCGTGATCCGTCCACGTACATGTATATAGAAATCCACAGTTCATCAACTTTGACGTGATCTAAAAGAGCATCAAAATTCATCCTTCTACGCACCCTGCCCTAAAACAATGTAAAATGCACTTAACGTAGTCTGGGTTGTAGACTGATTAAGTATCACGAGGTGGGTGACCAATCTAACCGGGGGACACAGTTATCCTTTCGAGGGGGACAGGTATAATCTGAGGGGGACAGATTCATCCATGTAAACGTGTCCCCACGGACAGCTCTATATGGCCACAGCGGCGTAAATGTGTCCGCGCGGACTCGTTTAGAGGGGGGAAAGAAATAACCTCTACACCGGCTATGCGATGAATAGTATACTACCATGGCAACTATAGCAAGCAGTAGTCAACGCAGACATTATTTGAATACCCCATGACAGTACCACTTTACACGGGTTTACACCATGGCGGCCACCTTAGATTTTGATCGCAACTTCAAAACGAGGCACTTCCACGCATGCGCACTTTCCGAAGTGTAAACCCATCCATTGTCGAAGACAATACACGGGTTTACACTTCCAAAAAGCGCATGCGTGAAAGTGCCTCGTTTTGAAGTCGCGATCAAAACTGCCGAAGTGTAAACCCGTGTATTGTCTTCGACAATGGACGGGCTTACACTTAGAAAAGTGCGCACGCGTGGAAGTGCCTCGTTTCGAAGTTGCGATTAAAATCCAAGATGGCCGCCATGGTGTACACCCGTGTATACACGGGTTCACACTTCGGCGGTTTTGATCGCGACTTCGAAACGAGGCACTATCACGCATGCGCACTTTTAGAAGTGTAAACCCGTGTATTCCCGATCCGGCCCACGATCAACGCCGAAGCATAGTACAGTACTAGTCATGTACGATACTGCATTAGCATGGTACACAGAGGTCATTCATTACATGTCATCCATATTCATTAGATACCAATTCAACTGGATTTTTGCGGGCGCTGATTGGTTCCTCCGGAATTCCGAAGGAAAAATAAAGAAAAAGTTAAACAATTCATAGCAAATTCCCAAGACTGTAATGCGAGCAACTGGGTCAAATGAAGTCACGAGAGGGCGCAATGGCACGATGGGGTCCGTTATCGAGCTTAACAGTCTTGGACCAAGACTATACCCTCCATGGCTGTACCGACTGGGTGGTGGTTGGTTAGTCCACTTCCTGGACTGTGTTCGTTTTATGACGCGCGCCCCCTATACGCACCTCTCAGCACGTACGTACGTATACGCCACCACCATACGTACACAATTGCATGTTCGAACACAGTCCAGTGAATCTTGGCAGTTTCCCCGTGAAATCCCGGGGAGCGAATATTCCGCCCACAATTCTGATTGCCACACTGCTGATTCGTGATTGGATGGCGAGCACGTCAATCAACCGTTGTGTTATACCCGGTGTAAACAACATGGCGCCTTCCATTGGAACATGCCATCGTCGTACGTACGTGTATACATAGCAACAGTACATGTACATGCATGGAGGAAATGATGCATGTATCTCATGGGACTGGTATCAACACACTCAAAGTCCGAACCGAAATGTTCACAGATTTAACTCTTTCGGGGTATGAAAACGAGGTACTAGAAGAAACATACCGTTAGAATATTCCTCCTGAAATGATGTATTTATCCAGAAATTAGTCAAACAAAGACCGATAACAGTTTTGATATCGGGGTAAGATCAAAACCAATCCATTACGTTTTATAAAGAGTCGGGTTTTCGCTATTTTCTCGTGACTCACTGTCCGATTGAGATCAAATTTTCACAGGTTTATTATTTCATGAACATGTTTGATCAGGCAAAGTGTAATGCTGTTCTGTGACCAGGCCTTACCAATCATGTATTGTACCTTGAAATAGAATCGCCGCCGGCTTTCAAAAGTTAAAAATATTCGAACAGCAAGCATTCAAATCACGACTTTTGGCAGCGATAGTCATTTGAATTCGTTTTGGCCGGCCAGGCATTTCTGCCGGCGGATTGTTCAGCAAATGTTGCGTTTTGTTAGTCTGTAATTATGAATTATCATGGCAAGATTAAAAAGATAAAAAGGTTTATTTCCTGTATGGCATTAAGTATAATCACATGTGTAATGTCCCCGTGACAACGAATTGTAAGTACAAAATACTCGAAAAAGGACAGCTATAATTGCTATACGAGAGAATTTGACGGTCGTTGCCACACTGGAGTGATTTAGATTACATTGAGCTTGCAGACATTTTTTAAATGCCCACAGCAAAATCGATTGTCGCAACTTATTGAGATCCGGACGAGATGGTCAGAGCATTTCCTTCCCGTCT
This sequence comes from Astropecten irregularis, assembly GCA_963971285.1. Taxonomy (NCBI): domain Eukaryota; kingdom Metazoa; phylum Echinodermata; class Asteroidea; order Paxillosida; family Astropectinidae; genus Astropecten; species Astropecten irregularis. The sequence continues at coordinate 1,031,851 of OZ020249.1, read as the reverse complement.
ATGGTCACTGAGATGAAGTGCAACTCATCATTTAAAAATGGATGATGAGATACGACACCATGATTTGCAATACATGTACACATCCTGATCCATGAGACCAATCCTCTCATTGAGACTAATCAGATGCAAGCCAGTAAGGCCATAAAAAAAAATTGTTGTATTGGCGTAACAGAGGTTTGGAAAATAGGGTAGGGCGGGCGGATTTTTTATTTTTTATTAAATTTTTCCTAGGGTATTAAATGCTTTTCCCCCTGTATATCACCGTATTTGACGTGTCAAATAAAGACAAGAAATGACATAACAACTTTAACCAGTCTGGTTTCCATCTTTTGCTCCTTTTAAGCTTTTAATCTGCATAAAAATTTGCGATTTTTTTTATTTTATTTTATTTATTTTCTCGATTTGTATTTATTTATTTATTTTATGTTTTTTTTTTTGGTTAAAAATGTTTACGGTCGGGGCATATTTTTGGGTCGGGCGGGTTACGCCAATACAACACATTTTTTTTTATGGCCTAAATGAAGAACAAATCAAAGAAATAAAGAAATTAAGGTGAAATGGACTGACAAAAGACACAGAGAAATCAACAAAAATATAGGTGTAAAGAGGTTTGCATTATTTTGTTTGCCCATTTTGTGAAATAGGTTGTCTCAAAACGCCAACGTAAGTAATGATCTGGTATATATAAATCGTTGTTTGCGGTTACCCTGCTTAATCATGAACGCAGATTTTGAATGGCTAAAATGAAAGACTGTTGAAGTTAATTGAATGCAACTTGATATATAAATACGGATGCATCAAAGTGAAATCAAGTGACGGTTTCAACCGAGGAGGAAAAATCACGTCACCACGAATGCTGATTTGCCGAATGACCGGGAAAACCTATTTTTATTATACGTTTTTTATGTAGTCTATTGTAGTCGAACTACAACTGTCATATCCCCAGACCTGATCATTGTTCCAAATCAGACGTTTTTTCAAACGGTTATCATAACAAAATCCTGGCCGAGATTTCCGTTGACTTTTTAGACTTATGTAAGTGTTTACAAGTCAATAGTCACCAAAATGATATTCGAAGAGGTCGAACTCGATCGACGACGATTTATTTGCTTTCGCCATTTCCAGATTTTAGCCATCATCACTCAATCTCGAAAGCCATCATCACTCAAACACTGCACAATGTTATTATGACGACAAAATGTACTGAAAATCCCGTAACTTGTACCAACCGGCAATTAAAACTACAATGTACATGTACGTAGTAGTAGTGCAGTGTACAGGTTAGTCTTGGTTCCAAGACCTTCGTTGTTGCTTCCCGCGGCCCATATGGCGCCCCCGCGCGGTGGATATGGGAGAACTCTGTCAGACTTTTGGACCGTCACGAAGGTCTTGGATATTTTGTAAAGCGATGTTTAACTTTTTATTTACTTTTCGTTGAATCTCCCTTGGAATTCCAAGGGAGCCAATCAGCGAGCGAGTTTCAGCTCGCATCATGAATTATTCATGTCGGACAAACATTGTTGACCATAGGCGTATTTACGTACGTTGTGGCCTGCATATCGTGCAGTAGTATTTTGTAAACTTTTCGGGGAAAGATTTTGAGGACTGTACTGTATGTACTACGCAATCGAGCTGGCCGTCTAGCTCGACGACGAATGGGTATGCGTTATTTGTGGACAGCAGTTAATTTCTTGAAAAACTACATTTCTCTTAGATCTAAATCCCAGGAAAAAATAATTAGTCGAGAGGTTTCAATGATATGGCAAATTTACAACCCTAAGAGGTATAGTAGAAACGGTATATTTTGTGCAACTTCTGCTGCCCACAAGTGTCAAGTGAAACAAGTAAAAAACAGGTGATTTAAAAATTTTTGTATCGTTAATATGATAACATCATGTTGTATCATTGGAATGATTTCATTTTCTTGATTTAATTTCATATTCGCAAAATGATTTCGTATCGTTGAAATGATTTTGTACCGTTGAAATTATTTCGTATCGTTGAAATTATTTCGTATCGTTGAAATTATTTCGTATCGTTGAAATGATTACGTCATATTATGTTCCTTTTTTTAAATGCTTTCATTTTCTCGATTTAATTTCGTATTCGCAAAATCATTTCGTATCGTTGAAATGATTCCGTATCATTGAAATGATTACGTCATGTAAACGGTATCGTTGAAATGATTTCATTTCTCGATTTTATTTTCATAAACAACATGAAAAAAATTCGATCTACTGAATAAAAAACGGCCAACGTTTACAAACTATATACATGTACATGTTGTTAGTTGGCGTACGAGTTGGTTGGCGTACAAGTTGGTCGGCGTACGAGTTGGTCGGCATACGAGTCGGCCGGCGTAGGAAATATGTAAAGAGCAGTATGCCGTATCCAGTTGTTATAAACTTTTAAAAGCAGTTTTTATCCATGTTTTGCCTGTTTAACCTTACAGACTGAGGTAACAAACAAAAAAGATAACAGAAATAAAATAATATACTCCAATGCAGTCACACCATTTTTAATTAAATCTCAATTATTTCTGCTCTTTCACATGAACCCCAAAACTCAAAACGAACTTTCATCTGCCCCTCTCTTGGTTTCATTTCACATGTGTCATTTCCTTTAGTATTTGCATGTCTCTGGTTTTCATGGGATATAAGTAGTGAACATCGGGATTCCGACCATAAACTAAGTTTGATGTCGATCACTTTTGCAGGATGTAGACTTTGTTCTTTATCCATCCAAATAACCACGGGTACCATCCAGACTTGTTCAGATCGGAAATGTTAAATTTACTTAAAACATATACACAGAAAGTCACAGATTACTGTGTATTTTTAGTGGCTTATTTACAACATGATGTAGAAAACCACGGTTGACGAATTATTGTACCTTGGAATACTAGAATTTCATTGCATTTGGTCAAAAAACATGAAGCAAAGAGTTTTAAACGTGCTATTAAAGTATTATTTAGCCTGAGGCCTAGGCCTATAAACAAAAATCCATTTACACTGTATACATGTACGATGTATGCATGCATAGTACATGTACATACACCTGTACACTGCAATAGGCCGGTGTACCGTGGGAAAGTCTCTTTGTGTTGCCCTTTTGACCCGGCCATTGCCATGGTAGCTGACCACAAGCCTCGAAGTTCAGATTACGCATATTCAATCACCATACGTCATACGCGCTGTGCCTTATTACCATAATCTGGCCCCGCCCTCAAATACAAAATATCCAAGACCTTCGTGACGGCGCGGTCCAAAGCTTTGACAGAATTCTCCCATATACCTGCGGCCCATAGGGCGCCCCCGCGCGGCGGGTATGGGAGAATTCTGTCAGAGAAAGGAACAACGAAGGTCTTGGAACCGAGACTATGTACAGGTGCATGTACATGTACATGTCTACATGTACATTATACCATGGTTTCTACCTCCATGATTATACTGTATAAAACTATGAGAAAAACTACATAAGCTTATTATAGTTTTTCTCATAGTTTTTTCTCATGAACGTTTCTCATGACTTTCTCATAGTTAGTCTTTAGATTCTACCCTAATTTTCTTTAATATTTCGATAGACTGACACGGCTACCGTGTTTACATGTACAGTGTATTATGCATATGGGGGTATGTCATGGAGCTAGGAAGAGACTCCATGGGTAAACAAACTGTACTCGGCAGCACGTGTATTATCCCATAATAGTAACGGACACTTGTTAATATTCATTACGTTCCGTGGCGACGTCACACACAAGCTCCACCCACTCACAGCTCATTAACTCGAGCTTGCTTGCCAAGATTCTCTGTTCGATATTTTTGAACGGCTGCGGTTTCGCGACGCGCACTACGTACACTATACAGGGGATGCGTGTGTATACATGTACTGTACATGTACGTACGTGCAACGGGCCTGTAATGTGGACAGGTCGTGGGGGGGGGGGGGGGGGGGATATAAAATAATATCGAACAGAATCTGTTCTAGTGGTTGGTTACTTTTAGGTCTGATTTCAATCGGTAAATTTGAATCGATTTTTTTCACAAAAACTGCGGGGATGTGGACGTGCCAGCATGGAAAATTTAATGAATTGTTTTAAAATCTATCAAACGGAGTGATTTTTTCTTGCTCCCTGAAATATCCCACAACGCACACAATTCGAGGGCAGATACCACAACGGCCTATACGTAGTTTACGTACATAATTATGTACAGTACATTATGTACAATGTACATGTACAGGCATGGATGTGTCCACTTCATAACCATCGCGTCGTCCAGCAATATCAATCGTGTACAATATATTCAATACAATGCATACTGGCACGCACGCATAGTGTAATTTACGCGCGTACATGGTTATTTTTAGACCGGCTGGAGCTCGCCTTAAAGGGATTGCATACGTTTGGTAATTTGAGCCTAATGTTTGTTTCAAACCAATATAATTGTTTATATATACCATAAAACTAACCTGTGAAAGTTTCAATTCAAAAGGTGGTAGCGTTTTTGAGATTTTGGCGACAAACTAGAGCGGTTATTTCACGCCAGAGAACAGTAAATCAATAGCTGAGAAGCGTTACGGCCATAACGCTTCTCAGATTCATAATTTTTGGAGATAAAAAGTGACATATTTTTCCATAATCGCGGTACTTCGAATTGAACGTTTCTCAATATGCATTATACTATCCAAAGCAGCTGTACTTCTCACCAAGTAAGTTTTTATTGCCATAAATTTTCAGAGTCATTACCAAACGTATGCAATGCCTTTAAGAGCTGGGGCCAATTTCACGGCGCTGCTTAAGCAGTAAGCAAATTCTCGTGCTTAGCATAGCAGAAAAATTTGCTAAGGCGCAAGCGTATTTCACGGCGACCGTTACACGCCTGCTATGCTTAGCACAGGAAATGTATGCGCGCGCATCTTAAAACGTCGTTTTGTTAGTGTTCTTTCGTTTTATACCGTAGGCCAGATGCGTTAGACCGTTGACGTTCAGTATCCAATTAGAATTCAGGGCAGACAAAAGAGACCGCCCATCGGGACGTGTCCAATCATATACCCGCGTTGCGCCTGCGTCAGACCGTATTTAAATATTCACGAAGTGTGGGCTGTTCAATATTGAACAGGTTGTGAGTCAAGCCTGAAATCAGCCAAGCGTGTTTGGAAATTTAGCTACAACTTGAAGAACATCGGGTCTCATGCAATTTCAAGTCGCAGCCAAGACTAACGGTGTTAAGTAATATGGCTGCGGCTTCAATAGGGCGTGGAGCATGCAAGTGAGGTAAACGTGAAGTCATTGTTCGTCTGAACAATGGCGCACAGGGAGCAGGATATTCAAGTAGAATAGGGATGCATCTGCCGTTTCCAAATGAAACATACCTTCTTGGTGACAACGGATATGCAAATCGCTACCCTATTATGACCAAATTCAGAGCAAACCAAATACAACAGGTTCTCAACAATGATGACCGCATCTCCATGCGTATCTTCAACGAGGAACACGCCAGATATAGAATTTACGTCGAGCATGTCATGGCATACTTCAAATCATATAGCGCTGTGAAGGATGTGTACCGACACCCACGTTGGATGTTGCCTATTGTAACAGAATTGTGTGCCTTTTTGGCTCAAAGACACATCACTTTGTCTGAGGAAATTCATTAAATGAAGATGAGAATCTGAAATGTTTTGAGCTTCTTGTTTGTAATTATTATGACTTTCTTACACATGATAATGTTTATTCTAAGTGACCCAACAACATTAAGAGTAATACCAAATCTTTATAAAACAGTAACAGTTGGAAAAAAGCACTTGTCATTAACGATCTAACAATCATGACATCTTTCAGGTTAACTTAGTCGTTGAGGAATGTTTCCTCATGTTATTAGCAACCTTCGACCTAAAATGCAAAATAGCGCAAAAAACAACTTATACTTTACTCACAATACATCCGCTCCCCCGGTTGTAAACTATTTTGGACCAAGTTTTCATAAATCTACACAAACTAAACTAAAGGTACTGTTTTGGAAGTATCGCAACTTCGGCTATAGTTAGAAGGAACGGCTCAATTTCAAAGGATTTAAAAGTGGCCGCTTGGAGAATCTGTATTTGTGGCCGTACATTGTACATGAATTCTCTTTTTAAGCCGTACAATTATTTTATTCTTTCACTCTTTTCAAATGCAGCGACCTCAAATGTCGTTGCGTATTAATAGATGCGACGGCTTTCCCTGTCCGTCCTTTATTACTGAACTGTCGATGCTCATTGATATTTAGATGCGACGGTTCTCCTCGTGATCCCTTTATCAGTTAACCGTCGATGCTCATTGATATTTAGATGCGACGGTTCTCCTCGTGGTCCCTTTATCAGTTAACCGTCGATGCTCATTGATATTTAGATGCGACGGTTCTCGTCGTGGTCCCTTTATCAGTGAACCGTCGATGCTCATTGATATTTAGGTGCAACCGTATAATCCTTTTAAATGCAAATAATTTTCGATGCTCATTGATATTGGACGCCCGTTTTCCCCACCTGGCTTTTAATCAGTGTGCATTTACGTGACGTACATGTATTAGATGTAATAAAAAGAAAGATTTGGAAAGTTACTAAATTGATGTCAATGTTTGTCTTTATTTTCAAATTGTCAATTTTACAGACTAAATAATAGTGCTTACCCGATATGAAGAGCTTTTTTTTCATATAACATACACATAAAATGTAGAATAAAAAAAATTTGTTTGCAAAGTTGCCCCTGTTTGTTTATTATTATATAAATAAATAAATAAATACATATACGGCTATAATGACCGTAAGAGGTGTTGCAACGGGGGAGGGGGGCATGATAAGAGGAATGACATTTTTAAATCGACAGAAAATTAGAACGCCGTATTATGGGAAATGTAGCCCAGGACGCAAAACCTGAATACGCTATTGTCATTGTTATGTTGCCCATTCCTTTGACCCAAGTGCAGACTGTGTGGCAGATGTATACAATACTTGAATGAACTGCATTTGCTGGATGTTTCCGACATTGAAAAATGAAACACGAAGAGAGTATAGGCTCAATCGTGGACATGTTCTCAAGACTTAGCAGTTATTCGATAATGAAGTAACAATAGTGTAAAATAATGCCAACAGGCCTGAAAGTTTTAGCTTGACTCCATGCCCGTAGGAAGCTGTGGAATGCTTCTCTGCGCGCCTATTAGCAATGCATGGACAAAGGGATTTGAGTCTCACTTTCACTGAATATGTATATATGCCTAATCATTGCCTAATCCGTCAAGCACTAGCATTTGATTGGACTGGTACACGACTTACTGGTTCACGTTGGTTGCATACGATTGGACAGCGCTCGTCGTACTTATCTGCACGGGTTCCAAACGGTTCTAAACGAAAGAACACTATTAAAACTCTACCCCACTTTCTGTGCACAGAAGTGGGGTGCTAGAGGCAAAAGCGGCATTTCACCCCTTGTTAATGCAAGCGGAAGAACGTCTAAACAAATGCTCCTATCTACACCAAAATGTTTACTTTGTCAGATGAACTAGCTAATAGGTGATCCAGGGCACATAGGATGTTCACTGGTAGCGGAGGAATCCTGGTTTATGTGATGAAACCCCCCTTATACATGTAGGTATACCATGCTCTTACATAATGGACAAATTGTATTGATCGAGTTCACTGTGAATGGAACTTTTTTCTTTAGCGTTGCACTTTCTTCATTTTGAGACTGCTGCACCTCCTATTACAGAGCAAGGTTCAGATTACATGTAATATGCATATAGTGTGCTTGCATGTTGAAAGCTGTTGCACAATTAATTAGGTGTCAACTGGGAAATATAATGGCGGCAAATATCATTTTTGAAACATACATGCAACCTGTGGATATCTTCCTCCATGATCAATACATGTGATGAAACGGAATGGTAACTTCATTTCGTCATTTCCCGACTGGGGCTTTGCCATACCTGGATTATCGATACCCTGGACATTGTAAACGCTCTGTTCCAGCAAATTTCAACGAATTTCACGTAAGTCTGAAAGTCATTTTTAAATGTCGAAGTGAACATGGAGAAATTTTTCCATGTTTAACTGACTTTTTAAGTAAAACCGCAGAGCTGGAAGACTTTGTCCAAGAAGAGGACTTGGAAAGTATAATAGGGCATAACAATAACCCGCGGGCCGGGCATTTTTTTTTTTTTTTTATTGTTTGGCAATGTTTTGAAATGTTATTTGAACTTACTAAATTTCAAGATGGTTAAGCATTTTTAACGCTTGGAATACTTGACATTGCATAGTTTTAATGTTGACGTTCCTCCTCCCGTTTTACAAATTTCGGCTGGAATTAATTGCTAAAGTATTGGTTCGTTTTCCAGCTTCATCCTACTCAAGATTGACGCGCTGACTTTCCACTCACTGGGCCGAACTCATTGGACAGGACATATCTCTCAATTGTGTGTATTTCCTGCCAATCTGCCATATCGGATCATCAAGTTCGAGAAAAAGTCTTCATTAATGGAACAAAGGACAACACCAATTTCCATTGGAGGAGGACCCTGTAAAAAATTAGGCTCACACAAACTGATGAGACGTCCTAGACCAGCTGCATGGCAATTAAAATGTTGAATTTAAAGGGAGCGTAAAGGATTTGCAAGGCCTCAAAAAAACATTATTGAGTTCGAGACAGTGGACACAACAGTTCGTAAACAGTGCAAACAGTCACCATGGGAAATCTTGGTTCATCAGATGCTGGGCTTTTCAAGGAAATCAAGATTTAGAGTCTTTTTCCAAAGATCGTTCGTCCGAACAATTGTTGGAACCAAACTATTCCTCATGTTTTCTAACAAAAATCGAGTCGAGTTTACGCTATTTTCTCGTGTCTCAGATGTCCGATTGAGCTCAAATTTTCACAGGTTATTATTTCATATACATGTTTGATCAGACAAAGTGCGAGTGCAGTCCTGTGACCTTTACCAATCATGTATTGTACCTTTAAAGTGACTTTATATAATTACATTGTCTGCTATTACTAGGCCCTACTTCCGCAGATTTATAATTGAAATTGAATTGTATGTAAAAGCTTGCAGTAATAGCAGAGACTTTGGAAACTGATTTTAATAGCGTGGTTGAAGTGAGTAACAAGAAAAAAACAGAAAACCCGACTCATTTTTTCTTATAAAACATAATTAATAAACCCTTATCTTACCCCGAGATCAACTTAGCTTTCGCCTTTCGGCCTTTGTTTGACTGATTTTTGGACTAAATACACCATTTCATGCAGACTTATTTCAACGGTATGTTTCTACTAGCACCATCTTTAGAAAATTATAAGTACGGTGAACATCTCTGTCGGTGGGCATGGAGCTATTAAACAGATGTTACAAATCCTGTATGTACCTTTAATGGGGATGGAGATGAAAAGGGGACAGCAGGAAAATTTGTACTACATTGTAATTATTAGGACCCTTAAAAAATCAATAAATTCAATCTTTCCTCTACAGGTTATTTTAGGTACATGTATATTAGATATTATCATCATTATTAATATTAGACAGTTATTATAATCCTCGCTCTGGGAGCTCTGCGCAGTGAGAATGGTACGTGGTTACATATCTCTTATGCTGAGAGGATAAAACTATATCGAGAGACGGCGATAAAATAATCAGCAATTGAACATTGAACATTGGTTGTGTGGGAAATGAAATTTGTTTCATTTTTCTAAAAAGTAAAACCACCACTTTATTGTATTGATGGTCTTTCCCAAGATATAAAAAGGATATAATAGACTTGTGTAGCTGATCCCTACATTGTGTTTATCTTATAGCCAGCTATTAATTCTGGCTCAGTGGTTTTGCACTGTGTGTGCCTTGTCTTACGTAACGCTCTGCATTTTTTGTTTTAAGAAATAGCCTTCTGCTGGGAACCTGACTTTTTGTGGTGAAGGCAGGGGTTGAGATTGGGTGGAACTGGAACTTGGAAGGATATATAACTATTGGGACCAACATTTTGTTCTGTCGTAAATTCAACTCTATAAACAGGTCCATTTTGGGTATTAGATATATTAATCGTATTCCTCGATCCCGGAGCTCACATTGAGAATGGGTGGTTACATTAATTTTATTGTACAATCCTGGAGTCTCTTTGTGCTGAGATGGGTGGAAGGTGTGACCCTTAAAAAATAATCAAATTCAACTCTTTAGCAATTACAGGTCCATTTTAGGTATTCACGTATTCCTCGATCCTGGAGCTCATGCATTGAGAATGGGTGGTTACATTAATTTTATTGTACAATCCTGGAGTCTCTTTGTGCTGAGATGGGTGGAAGGTGTGACCCTTAAAAAATAATCAAATTCAACTCTTTAGCTACAGGTCCATTTTAGGTATTAGATAAACATATTCCTCGATCCTGGAGCTCATTGAGAATGGGTGGTTACATTTTATTGTACGATCCTGGAGTCTCTTTGTGCTGAGATGGGTGGAAGGTGTGACCCATAAAATAATCAAATTCAACTCTTTATCTACATCAGGTCCATTTTAGATGGGTGGCCGGGATGATATAACTTTTGAGACCCCCAAAATAATTAGGAAGTTCAATTCTTTTTCTTTATACACGTTTATTTGAGGTATTAGACAGCTAGTAATCATTCTCGCCGATCATCCAGTTCTGCACTTTCTTTGCTTCATGTTTTTGCTAGTTCCATGGCAAAACCACCATGCACTTTGAGATAATGATATATGTGCTTGCCTTTCCCTGTACACTGGAGTAGCTGCTCCCATTTGTTTACGTTATAGCCACCAATTTTGTTCGGCTCATCAGTGGTTTTGCACTGTGTGTCCCTTGTCTTTACGTAACCTCTGCATTTTTGTTTAAGATAAAAGCCTTTTCTCTGAAACTGACCGTTTCATAGTGATGACGGGGATGTGCAATGTAATTCATGAATCGGGTCTGATTTTAGTTGCTGAATTTGGTGCTGTTACTTATTTATGTAATTCTAAATTCTGTCGTGCATTCTTTTACACATTTGCCTTGGTTATGATTTCCTTGTTCATATTTTGATTTTGTTTGGCTGTTGCATTCAACAATTAAAAAATATACCGCTGATTTCGCTCTATTTATTTCATAATGGTCCCTGTGTAGTTTGCTTGTACAATCTTGGGGTCTCTGTAAATGTAAGTATTAAAATAAAGGATCCATGAGCCAGGCGTTCATATAATATTATTTGAGGCAAACATATACCCTACATTGTATAGCATTGTCATGCATAGGAGAAGAGTATTGCCAGAGGCCATGCTTTTATGTAGTCCTATATGAGATGTAACAAAAACTAGTCTGAAATCAGACTGCCCAAATGGCCTATATTTGAGGATAATGAGGACTGTCATCAGTTTCATATGGAACAGATCTACTGTCGGCCAGGCTATCAAACGAAAATGGGTAGCCATGCATATTCTTATTGTTAATATTTACACGTATACATGTACAACAGCAGATCTACAGTCCTTAAATAATTATACTTGCACAAAACCAGCATTCAAGCTAATTTACTCATTTTAAAAGTATGGAAAGTGGAAATTCGTCTCCAAACTTGAAGTAGGGCTGTTTAGGATTACTTGAAGAGGTTCTCGTAGAGCTCATATAATCTTTCAACTTTTTTGAAGTTTGATTCTTCAGCCAACAATGTCACAAAAATGTGGCTCTAAACTATAAATGGATCGCTCTGAAATCATTTACAAAAGCTATAATAGCTGATACACTCGATCATCAGCATTTAAGAATAAGTTCTGGTGGCATTTTGTCGTTGTAAACCACTTTGGAAAGCATACCGAAACTTAAATTAGATAAATTACCATTCGACAGAACAGTTTTAACATTGGGTCACTTGTTCCAGCGGTGTAAAGTTGCGTACTTATTTATAGTTGAAGTTTCATGTCCATACGTGTTATGCACTCAGCGCCAGCCCTAACAACCCTGCGTTTCCGAGAGTGCTTTGCGCACAGCCAGTTTTGCGCTATCCTCGCAAAGGTCCCACAACTTATCAGTACCCTAAAACAAGATATAGCGGCTGCAATGCAAGACTAGCTGCTACGTGGTTGCCCTGCGCTTCACCCATTGATCTCCACAATTCAAGGCTATCTTGGTACTTTTCGGGAAAATGAACATAAGCTACACACAGAGAAAAATTTACACAAGATAAGTAAAATCTACCCTGTTTTACATGTAACGGGCGCACATGCGACATTACTAGGTAAAACTTACATAACAAGTGTTTGGTAAAATGTTACACAATAGTTAGGTAAATTTTTACTTTGAAACTGTGTAACAGATTTTACCGAATTTCTAGGTAAAACCCTGTTATGTAAAATTTTACACAGATATTAGGTAAATTTTTTACCACTTTTCTGTGTAATCAATTTACTTGTTAATTAAGTAAACATTTTACCATTTATCTATGTATTTTCGGCATTGTTTTTACATGTTATATATGTAAATTTGTTTCTCTTTACTGAGTTTCTCGGTAAATCCTTTTTTCAAAATCACAAACCGTTAAACACAAATTAATACACACATAGAAATGTCAAATTTCAAACTTGAATGCCGTGAGCTTTATTTCTATTTCTGACAAACTTTAAAAATCAACATCATTAATGGGATCAAGCAAGGTGTATTTGTGCAAAATACAAGGCCTCCCAAATTCCTTTCTTATATGAAGTAGAAAAGAAACTTTAACACTGAGAGTTAGTGAAATAAATCAATAAGATGGACGCTTGCATAGAACTTTCTATAAATGATACTTGCCATTGCCAAATGAAACAATTTTCAGCATAATAGTAGACATTGAAACTGAACTGTCCCTTCATATTCACTGTCCTACTCATCCACTGCAGGGTTCAGGTATATTGTTTTACCTCTGTGTGATTTGAAAATCACATTTAAGAATCGACTGATAATTAATTTTTATGGCCCTTCAATTTTCAAGTTTAAAACATTATACTGAACCTGCAATGGAATAATTATTAACAACAAATGTACATGTTGTAAACATCAATATAAGACACTAAATATTCTATTGGAAAGTGCAGGAGAACATATTGACCCTTGCCTGTCTGCTACTGGTAAACAAAACCCAGATGTAAATTGAAAAAGAATTATGGCCATTTACATGTAAATATTTCATTTTTCATAGACCTTCTCTTGATTAAGGGAAATGAGACATGAACAATGCATGATGATTACCAAGAAATGTGAACTTTCAGATAAAACACTCACTATCCTCAAGAATGAATATGTGCTTACATAATACTGTAGCAGAATATCAGGAAATTTCTGATGGCACACCCCTTTACATTGTCTTTGAGCTCAAAGATCACAGACTCCATGAAGTCACATATACCTGAACATTTGTCTTGTTAGTTGTACTGCAAGTGTCAGACGAAGTATGTCTTAAAACAAATGTCTTATTCTTCTGATAAAGATACATCTGTGGAGGTGCTTGGCGTTCTTTAACTAGGAACACTTGTTGAAGAGCTATTGGTGTCACCACAGGACAAGAATCAGAACGGCTGTGATTTTGTTGTTCCATCTTCTTGGTGATTGTTCTCCTGAAGAAATGGAAACACAAATTGAAAGCAAATAATTAGACCACGTATGACTGTATTTATCAGAGGCACTATGGAATAATTATTTGAAAAAAATAATAATGTAGTTTTCTTTGATTCATAATGAGCTTAATTACATCCAGATCCTATGAGCATTCCGGAAGTTTATTGTAGGTCTTCATATTTAGCGGTTTTCAGTCTTGGATCCTGTTGTTACATTGTAATTTTGATATTTTACTTCATGTAAAAATAGACTGCAACATATAAGTAAAAATTGGTACTTACCGAGTTAACATCGATAAAAAAACTGATGAAGTCTCAGTGAAGGATTATATGTTGTCGTACATATTTCACCTTTCGTCGGCCAGTGAACAGAGGAAGTTGGAGAGCAGACAATTCCAAGTTGCTTTCATCTGAAGAAAATGTAAATAAAACAAAACAACATAATTATCTTCTGTGAACAATACTGGTTTGCACCACCACCATTATCAACTGTCCGGAAAATGGTCCCAACTAGATTCTACATGATGATAGTTCCCCCACATCGACGTCCTTATCCTTCACAAGATGGGTTTGCCAGGATGGAATAAATTTAAGGACGAAGCTTTTCAGAGACTTATGTCCATTTAGGTTGTCCTTAAATTACTACACAGCAATCAACGCATATGAATGTCACATTTTGTAACGGACGTAAAACTTCCATGGCGTAATGTATTTGACATGTTATAAATCCATATTAAATGTAGGTAAACCATTCACAAGTCAGCCATCCGTACCTTAATATTACACAAATTAACATGAAAACATTAACTAAGGTTAATTACCTTCACAAGATGACCAAACCTCCAAGCCTTCAGTTTGTTGTCCATTTCCATGCTGTTATGTACGTCAAGTGAAGCCACGCATATTCGAACTCCCGAAAGTACTTGTTTGTTGTGTAAATTGAATGTCTGTCATGTATGTATTGTAAAACTTACCATGGCGTTATGAACTCTAATTTCTTACCACTTGATACATGTAAAGTACTTACTTCACTTATGTAAACTTTACACAATCATTGTAAACTTGTATGTTTACTCCCAAAATATGAAAAATTATTTTTACAAAACAAATGTGTATGGCTTTTTCATGGGATTTTACATAAATTAAGTATTTTTTTACACAATATTCTTTACATATTTAATTTTTTACATTCGTTTTCTGAGTGTAGGTGTGGTGTAAAAGATTTACGCACCGCCATGCCCTGAGTTGTACGTATCGAGACAGATACAGTAACAGTCATCTGTGAAAATTTCAGTCCCATACGGTGCCCACTTTTTGAAAAAACAGTGAAAAACGGCCTCAGTATTTCTTAAGTCTTTTCTCTTTTATTTCTGATCTTTAAAAGATAACAAATAATTTTGGTCATTGGTTTCCTCTTTTCAGGATAAATACAGCATTTCAGGCAGAAAGATTCTAATGGTATGTTTCTACCATCACCATCTTTATACCCTATAAAAGTTATAGGTTAACCTGTGAAGATTTCTGTTTCGGTATGCTACCAAAGTGTGTACTGTAGTAATTTTGTATAGGTTACAACGACAAAATGCCACCAGAACTTATTCTTAAATGCTCGGCTGATGAGTGTATCAGCTATAGCTTTATAAATGATTTCAGAGCGATCCATTTATAGTTTAGAGCCACATTTTGTAATATTTTCGGCTGAAGAATAAAACTTCAAAATAGTTGAAAGATTATAATTTTGAGCACTACAAGAACCTCTTCAAGTAATCCTAAACTTAATTGCCCTACTAAGTTTGGAGACGAAATTCCACATTCCATATTTTTAAAATGAGTTAGCTTGAATGCTGGTTTTGTGCAAGGATAGGACTGTAGATCTATCGGGAGACTGCTCAGTGTTGATACATGTACGTATACGTGTAAATACTTAACAATAAAGACTACGCGTGGCTACCCATTTTCTTTTGATAGCCTGACTCACTATGGAAACCTTTGGGGAACTAACTCATTTGGCAGGCCGCTATGTAAAAACCCTATGGGCGAGTAGGGCAAAAAACGGGTCTTTTTTTGCATCTAACCCCACCACGACTTTATTTAACATAGCACACCTTAGTTCTCGTAATATGACCAAGCTAACATTCCATTCTTTCTGAAAATGAAAGAAAATAGACATAAAACAATTGTCTTCACCTGGGCATTTGGGGTTAAACATTACACTTTTGGTGAAAAATCCACCCATTTTGTGTGTGTGAACAGCGCGTTCCGACCCTTAGTGCTGTCTATACATCGTCACAACAATGAACAGCGCCGCCTTCCTGCTTAGTTCTCATGAGTCATATTTCTTTTACTAGTCAGCTTTCTAGTGATATAAAACTTATTGTGATTGGTTGAGGTTTAGGCCCGCCAATTCAATTTCAAAAAGAATCACTCATCCAAAATCCAATGAAATTTAGCGTTATGTGAAGCTCGGCACAATGGGTCTGGTATTCTGTGTACGCGTGTACATGTACTGTACAGTGCACTGTCCAGGGAAACACCTATTATCAATAATGGATTAGTCCAACATGCTACACAGAGCCGGCCAGGGAACTCCTTATCATCAGTACGATCTTGGCCGTGCTGGTGGCTGTTTATTAGGGTCCTTTTCAGGGAAAAGGTTTCGATATAGTGAGTGAGGCTGAATAGGCGTTACTGGCCGTGTGCATATAACAACAGCATTCGTTTATGCTTGGCTGGCGGCCATGAACCCTTTGCAATAGGCATATATAATGCAGATCTATGAATTTCCACAACCAGACAACGAATGAGCACAGAAGTGAATTTTCTTTGAAGTAAGTGGCTTTTGTGCGGAAGCGTCGGGCTGCCATGTAATAACAGTCCCATCATACGGTGCCCACTTTTTGAGAAAACAGTGAAAAGCAGCCACATAATTTCTTAAGTCTTTTCTCTTTTATGTTTGATCTGTCAAAAGATCAAAAAGATTTTCGGTCGTTGTTTGACAGTACTTTGATCGAGATTTTCGCCCACTATAAAGGTTATTATGGCCATTAATTTGTGAATGTAAAGTACATCTGGACCATTGGGAACTAAAACAAATATTGGTATTGATTTTTGGAAAAGTCGCATTTTGCCTATTTTGGCGCAGTTTGACCGTGAAGTGGCCCACTACGCTGTATAGTGCCATGCATGCAGTGTACAGGTTTATGTACCATCATGCATGTATGCACTATAGTGTGAAGTGTGTAAATGGATTGAGTTTATATGTGTACATGTACTGTGTTTTTTTATTATGGCCCCAGCACTTCCGAAAGACACCGACATTTTTTTTCTTAAAAAAATGACTGCAAGAGCGCAGGCGCGCAAATTACCGCAGGATCGTATAGGGCAGATTTGTATGTGTTCCCGCCTGCTTAATACTGGTAATGCTGCTGCCAAGCAAGGCTGTATAGTAATGCGTTTCAAGGGCTCAACAAGTTGCTCTCTCTTCAGATTCAAATGGAGGCGTTGTGCATTTGGTTGTTTCTTCCTGATCAGCACGTTTACCATCTACCGAGTGCTCATGCACTTGGCCTCCGTGTTTGGAACACAGGATGAACACGATCTTGGAGATATCCGTGCCTTGGGATCAAACCAGTCCTCCGGTGCTCACGGGAAACGTGAAAAGTGCAACATCACATTGACGATTCTGTCACCGAATACTTCCCCGATAAACGTCTGGAGGGAATACCGGATGTTCGTAGAGGACTTCGCCCGTCACTCTAGGCCGTCATCTCACGACACAGGCCTGAGGAGACTTCACGTGGAGTGCCCGAAGCACCGATGTGATGTGGACATCCAGGTCACCACGGAGGAAGCGCATCTGAGGAGGACAGATCGTCGTCAACATGACTCCCCATTTATACAGATACAGAGCCCGGAAGAAAAAGCAACTGCATCTGTTATCCCGTCTCAGGTTGGTTTCAGGTTAATTCCCCCATGGGCAGGGGAAACATTCATTGATTTAATTATTTAAAACGTTTTATTGTAATCAAATTTGAGAAAGGGGTGAATTGGTGCTCAAAATCTATTACTTAAAGGCATGGCATACGTTTGGTAAAAACTTACTTGGTGAGAAGTACAGCTGCTTTGGATAGTATAATGCACATTGAGAAACGTTCAATTCGAAGTACCGCGGTTATGGAAAAATATGTCACTTTTTATCTCCAAAAATTATGAATCTGAGAAGCGTTATGGCCGTAACGCTTCTCAGCTATTGACTTACTGTTATCTGGCGTGAAATAACCGCTCTAGTTTGTCGCCTAAATCTCACAAACGCTATCACCTTTTGAATTGAAACTTTCACAGGTTAGTTTTATGGCATATATATACAATTATATTGGTTTGAAACAAACAATAGGCTCAAATTACCAAACGTATGCAATCCCTTTAAAGATAGTATCATACTTTGGTAAGAGACCAAAACAGAAATGTTCTCAGATTTACATATAACTTACAGGGTATGAAGATGGTGCTGGTAGAAACCTACCGTTAAAATGTTCCGCCTGAAATGGTGTATTTATCCAAAAAAACAATAAAACAACGACCGAAAATCTTTTTGATCTTTTAAAAGATCAAAAATAAAAGAGAAAAGACTTAAGAAATACTGGTGTCGTTTTTCACTGTTTTCTCAAAAAGTCGGCACCATATGGGACTGAAAATTTCACAGATTACAGTTACTGTAGGCCCCCTATATCTTCCTTGATATTTTTGCCCATGAATCTGTATTTCTTTGATACAAACCAAAGTATGATACTTTTTAAGGGTCTCTGCAATAGGAATATTATGGCATGCCAAAAAGCAACTGTTTTATAGGGCTTGTGATTTTACCCACTTCCTCACACTGTTTCAGGGTTTACAGCAAGTTTTTGGTTTGTATGCTAATTAGAATTTCCATATTCATTACCAAAACTGTGATGTCATCTGGGTAACTGAGAGCTGTATCCCACTTGACTTGTGCAAGAAAAGGCGGGGTTGTTTTCTAGGTTTTCTGACAGACCTTTTCCTCAATGGGTTTTATTGTGCCGAATAATTATGTTTCTTTCTCTCAACTGGTGGTGTAATTTTTTTGCCAAGCCAAACCGTTTATGTGGGGCAAGTTTGCCTCTTCATTTTAAATTTTGGTTCCCAGTCATGCGTGAAAATCCCCCATTTTGAAAAGCCATTCAAATGAAAACCAAATACTTTTTTGAAACCAAAATAAGACTTGCCATTCATTATCTGTCTGTATGAAGGCAATAACAAAAAATTCTGAATGATTTTTTTTTTCGTTTCAGGAAAGTCTTGAATCCGCATGTTCACTGGTTTGTCTATGGGGTTGAGAGCCCACAGGTGATGGCCTTCTGGGATCAAGATATCAGCAAGATCGAGTACCACCATTCCATCACCTACCACTCCCAAGCTGACATCAGGTTGCCCTACGGAGTGTACCTGACCGATAGGCCCCAAGAGGTGGTGACGAAGGATACCACCAAGGGGTTGCTGGCCAGTAAAACGGGGGCCGTGATTGTATGGATGGCCAGCAATTGCGAGCACACCTTCTGGCCCCGAACCAAGTTCGTCAACGAGCTTGCAAAACACATACCGGTCGACATCTACGGAAAGTGCGGAAATTTATCCTGCCTCCCAGCATATTCGGCAAACTGCATCAGAATGATGGCTAGCTACAAGTTCTATCTTGCGCTCGAGAATTCGGAGTGTGATGAGTACATTACGGAGAAGGTATGGGGCAACGCGCTCCGCCCGGGTGTCGTGCCGATCGTGTACGGCGGTCGGAAGGAGGCGTACGAGAAAATCCTCCCTCCAAAATCCTTCATCCACGTCAGTGACTTTGACTCGGTGCAAAGTCTGGCGTCCTACCTCCATACTTTATCCAGGAATGAAACCATGTACAATACGTACCATGCCTGGCGACGGCAGGGTAGAGTAGAATTGCTCTATCCGCCGCTGGACTCCAGATTATTCTGTGAGACTGTTCCATTCGTATTGGGAAGTTTACCAATACATGGTCCACAAATAATAAGAGTTTTGTACCTTGGGGAAGAACTAGTTTTAACTAGATAAGTGATTGTGGGAACAACCACTAGGTGCTCGGGTCTGATTAGCTGTTCTGATTTTCGGATGTCGGAACAGGTTTAGTTTTTGTTCTGATTTTTATTTAGCTGTTCCGACAGTGCTGATGTCGGAACAGGTATTGCTTTTGTTCGGATTTTTCACTATTGTTATTATCCCTTCGCTATAGTACTGGTTCTTTTTGTAAAAGCTTTGTGAGATCCTGTATATGCATGATGCTGTGAAATTACCTGTGACGTCATCATGACGTCATAAAAAAATCTGATTTGTATTCGAGTGATCAGTGTATTGATTGTCATGAAACCTGGTAGGTGTGATGTCTGTGCTACTCCAAGACTTAGTTGTTTCTGTGATGACAGTTTGATTGAACTTTTAGGAATAGTATTTTGAGCTAATTTAATAAAGTCGGAACAGCTCTGTGTTCGTCCACAAACGCTTATAGTTTCATAGTGGAACTGTTACGCATGAATCAAATACTGATTATGCTGATTGTCCGTACATTGACTGGTAGTTTACAGGTAGCATGACATTTCTGTCTTAATAAAAAACAGGGTTAACAACCAAATTGTGTTGTGTTGTGTATCACTTGTGATTGTTCTTTGGCTGTTGTTCGCTGACCATGAATATCAAATAGAATTTTCAATGGTGATTTGTTTTATTGGGCGAGACATTTTTGTGCTAAGCAAATTTGTGTGCTTAACAGTTTTATGAAATTGGCCGCAGGGATAATAATAAAGAAATTACCGCTAAGCAGGAAGTGACTATTTTTTTTAGTATTTATTGCAAACTTTACCAACAAAGCATGCCGAGGGGATGTACTTGTAGTAAATTATTACAGCAGTTGAGTAGCAAATTTATATACTTATATGTCCTTATCAAAACCTAAGCGATTTTAACCTCTGTGTCAACCACTGATGGGGTGTAGAGGTTATATTTGTCCCCCCTCAAAACGAGTCCACGCGGACACATTAATTTTACGCCGTTGCGGCCATATACAGCTATCCGTGGGGACACGTTCACATGGATGAATCCGTCCCCCTCAGATTGTATCTGTCCCCCTCCAAAGGATAATTGTGTCCCCGGTTAGATTGGTCCCCCACCTCGTGATACGTAAGCAGTCTACCACCCAGACTACGTTAGTGCATTTTACATTGTTTTAGGGCAGGGTGCGTAGAAGCATGAATTTTAATGCTCTTTTAGATCACGTCAAAGATAATGAACTGTGGATTTCTATACGTGGACGGATCGCGGATCGGCTGTGCGTGATCGGCCATAATTATAGTCCGTGGGAATTGAGGCCAAATTCGCTTTAGTTTTTGAGCATGGATCAATTCGGCATGGATGTAGATCTGACATTACTGAACAAGAATTGATTTGTTCCCACGTCCAATTTGTGTTCACTAAAGAGAAATTTGGACCAGAAAATCGTCAAATTTTACGAACAGAAAAAACTTAAGAATAAACAGCGCCCTCAATCGGTAGAAAAAAAATTATCTACATAATAAAACTATAGGAACTGCATACCCGTGCTATTTTTATTCCCGATGTAAAACCCTTCACATGATTGGAAACTGATCAAACTTCAACGTGA
Source organism: Astropecten irregularis (assembly GCA_963971285.1). Lineage (NCBI taxonomy): Eukaryota > Metazoa > Echinodermata > Asteroidea > Paxillosida > Astropectinidae > Astropecten > Astropecten irregularis. The sequence continues at coordinate 1,010,562 of OZ020249.1, read as the reverse complement.
TAATTTCTAGGGACATTTTATTTGTCGTTTTAATTATGGGAAAATTAGGTGAATGCTGGATGGAAAATATGACACATGTTTTTTAAGATGTTTCTCCCAGCAAAATTCTAAATGATGAGGAAGTTGTAAACTGCTGCAAACCGCTCATCAACCAAAATAAGAGCCTAAAATAATCATTCTTGGGATTCGGAATGCCTGACGTTTTAAACCTACCAGCTTAATCGAAATAAAATTACAAAAAAAGATTTGAAGACAAGGAAAACAAAACAATTATCACAATGAGGTTGAGACTTCAATAAAGTTGCATACACTGACTCTATTCCCACAAAGGAATCTTTATTTCAAGCCACACACACTGTATGATCTCATTATGATTTTGCTGTTAAAATATTCCTGTCCAAAATTATAAGATGTATATTTCCTTTTTAGAAAACACTTGACAAGAAATATCTTGCCACACATGATCAAAACTACAGTATTCTTTATATTTTATACGAAAAGAATTGACTAAGTTTTTCAATAATATTCTCTTGGGACTCAGCAGGCCGATTAAGCTTAAAAATTCCCAGTCAGTTTTCACATACATGTAAATCTTTGAAGTTCCCAGTCAGTTTTCCTTTCCTTCAGTTGTTTTGCTGACGCAAATCAAACTGATAGAGCCTGAATTTGAACATAAGACTATGTCTGTATGTACATGTACATATATAGAAAAATTAATGTGATATTAAAGGGTCTCTGCAATGGGAATATTATGGCTTGAACATGTGCCAATATAAAAACTGTACATTGGGACTGTGATTTTACCCACTTCCTCACACTGATTCAGGGTTAAATTCAGCGGTTGTTTTATCTATAGGTTTTCTGACAGACCTTTTCCTCTTCAATGGGTTTTATTTTGCCAACTGGTGCCAATTTTATTTTCACTCAACTGGTGGTGTAATTTTTTTACCAAACCATTTCTGTAGGTCAAGTTTGCATCTTCATTTTCTATGTTTTTTCATTTTATTTTTTCTGTTGGTTCCCTACATGAGTATGCGTGAAAATCCCCCGTTTAACAAAGCCATTCAAAGGAAAACCAAATGATGGTTTGAAACCAAAATAAGACTTGCCATTCATTATTTGTCAGTATATTTTCTGTATGAAGGCAATACAATAACCTGACTGAAAAAGGCACTCTAGCAACCCTTTAAAAATCAATTTGTCACCAAGGGGTCGGTTTAAAATGTTAAAATGATTTCTGAAAAAAAAATATTGCTCACACATTGACTTGAGTAGTGCTTGTGATGCAATTGAATCAAGGGCAACTGATATATTTTTTTAACCTCTAAATGTTGGCGGTGGAGGTCAATCTTGACTTTCTCAAGTTTCAAGAGCTCCTCATGAAACTTGAGCTGCCTAATTTCAGTTGCCCTTTGGAGAGAAGATGGCTGGGAGGAGATTGCCTGAATCTGTTCCTGCAGCTGATGTACTTGATCCTGTAATGAGGAAGGCAGTGAAGGCAGTCGTTGAAGGGGTTGCTTCTGCCATGTGTTCTGCTCTTGTTGCTGGTGGTACATCAGCTGATGTAGTTGGGGTTGCCACATCATCTTGGGAGGAATCCTATACTACACCATTTCATGTGGAAATTAATCATACTAATCCAGACAGCACACATGGCATAGGATAATCATTTGCATTACTATTGACTGTTTTATTGAGTGATCAAAGATTGTGAATAAATTTGAGGGGCTTTTTCTCCATTGATTTGTTTGTTCATTCAATCTGTCTTTGTCTATGCTTCTTTCTTTTTGGGATGACGGGGGTGGTTGGGGAGGTGAGAGTCCAAAGAAATATTACCTGTGACATTTTGAGGTGTCTCAGCACCAGTTGGGTCCACTTCTGTGTCCTTCCCTCTGATGCCCTCCAATGACTCCCTTGCCATGACTTCATGCAGAGGTCCATGGCTTTCGAAATATTGCTGTCACGGGAGTTACATTTAAATTTAATGCTGTATGAAAATTAATGCAGTCTATGGTGGTAGTTAATGCAGAAACCTAATTACATTTGAGTGACGATAGACGTCAGGAGACTACTGTAGGGAACGGGAACCAGTCTAATGAATATGTATGATGTTCAATGAATGCAACCGTCTGAATTGGGCGGAACTTGTTGTACAGAGCTTCTCATTTAGGCAATGGTAAGATCTTTACGGTACTACGGGGCCGTGCACGTTCAAAACGAAGGAACACTATTATTAGCCCCGACACGGTCACCCAATTCCTCGTAGTCTGCTCCACAGAAAGGAACAAATATACAATAATAATAACAGTCGATATTCTGCGGCGGGTTTTTATTTTATCTGTATGTTTAAATATAAACAATAACCCTAACCCTAATCTTAACCCTAATCCTTACCCTAACTCTAGCCCTAACCCTATAACCCTACGCCTAACCTGGACCCCAACCTTAACCCTAACCCTATTATGGCATTGGTCAGCGCATAAACCCCATAATATAGGGTTATTCAAGAGATTTCTGAAGACTCACTTATTTGTAAACTGACTGCTGTAATACTCTTCCCTTAATTTGTTTAATTTTATTTTAATGATTATACAGCCAAGCAATCTCCAGTTGATTTGGGGTTGGGATGTTTCTTCTTGTCTGTTGACTGTTTGTTTTTTTATTGCCATACATATTCATACTTAGTTAAATTCGTTTTTCACTGTTGCGTTTAGGGTGTAGTGTACAAACTCTTTGATTCTTAATGCTGTTTGCTGGTTTATTTCTTGCTTAACATTAAGTGATACATTTGGGTTTTTTAGCCACAATAATTTGATGTGTCTTGCTTTTGGTTTATCGATATTAACTTATTGTTAGTAAAACATTTTGTGTAATTATTGTTATTTACTGTAACGTAACTTAGGAAGTTTTTATGTGATTTTTAAATTGTGATTTTAGCCAAACCATTATTTATCTTGTATAAAATTGTATAAAATGTTTTTTATGTCATTTAATTGTTTCTTATTCTTCTTAATGTAAAGCGCCCAGAACATCCTTGATGGATCGGGCGCTATATAAGATTATTATTATTATTTTATTATTATATTATGGTGTTTTTGTTAAAAGAAAATGTCAGAAAAACTAAAAACTGAAGGGCCCGATCACTCCATATGCAACTGATTAATTAATGAAAACTAAACAACAGTAAAAACCAGCGGTTCAGTAATTTACATGTAAGTATATTGCTTGACTAATTTCTGGATAAATACACCATTACAGATGGAAATATTTTAACGGTATGTTTCTACTACGGCACAATCTTTATACCCTGAAAGTTATATGTAAATCTGTGAACATTTCTGTTTGGATAATATGTTACCAATCCAATATTTTTATTTCAATTTCAAGTTCATTGGTTTGGAGTTTGTTTAGAAATGCACAAGTTCGTGCACAAAACGCGGTTCCGGAGTCGCATACTCAAAGCCAACCCGTTCCCTTTTTTTCCCTCCAGCGGCACGCTTTGAAATGATGCAAAACCTTGTCGAACGGATCAAGAGCCGTGCACATACGCATGGACACCGCAGACCAGCAGCGTTCCTGGCAGTTTATCCTTGCGTTTCATCTCTCAAACGCATGTTGTATGCTTTTATTAATTAAATATTTTAATGTTAAATTTTTTTTTTAACTGGCGTACATTGCATGATTATACTTCAGTTTTAATTCCCCATCGATAGAAACCTGGGGGTGATTGTACACACCATCCCCACCCCGGTATCTACGCCCCTGGAGGAATGACCATAAAACCCAATGGGCGTACGTAGGCCTACACCATGCAATAGGCCTATTAACGGCCCGTTATATTTCTGGGTCGACTTGAAGATGATCAGTAGCCTTGAACAAGGCTATGAACTTAGAAGCTTTTTCCTGCCGAGCAAGCGGCGCCTTCCGAGCCATTTGCTGCAAGATATACATGAGTGTATATATGTGACAGACAGAGCCTTCGGTAGACTGGTCAACATAGTATATAGCAGTGCTACAGGCGCTACAGAAATTAGCCAAGCATACAAGTCATCGAGTCCCATACCATTATTTTAAAGGTAGTATCATACTTGTTTTTTTGTCAAAGAAGTACAGATTCATGGGCAAAAATATCAAGGAAGATACAAAAACAGCCATCTGTGAAAATTTCAGTTCCATATGGTGGCCACTTTTTGAGAAAACACGGCCACAGTATTGTGGTCACTATTTTTACTCTTTTCTGAATAAATAAAGCATTTCAGGCAGATTTTTTTCTACCATCACCATATTTACACCCTGTAAGTTATAGGTAAATATGTGAAGATATCTGTTTCGGTATGCTACATTGTACCAAAGTATGATACTACCTTTAAGACTATTTTGTGTGTGTGTCTCTTTTACACTACCGTTGTGGGTGCGTGGGTTGGCCTGGCATACGGCGTAGAGGGCGCTGTCGCATCAAGGTTTAGGTTTTGCAAATCAGCTGAGTCTAGTCCGTAGTCGTGCAGTGAGTTGACTTGTAAGTATTTTTAGTAAAATTCTCTGAATTGTGGTTAAAAGTAGTGACTAGTCCACCATAAAAATAGTTTTACATCACACGAGGTATAATATGAGAGATCAGAGAGAGAGAATAAGCTGGTGTTGTTTCCAATAATTTAGCCTCTAACAATAGAGGGCAACTTAGGGGCTAACGTTACGCGTTATAGCCTATAGCCTAACGTTAGGCCTAAGTAAGACAGTTTAGTTCATACTCAGTGTTGCGATGTTCGTTTCCTCGATCATGGAGGTATAAAAAGCTGCCTCGATGTGCCGGTTTTTTGAGGGTGTAAGCATTTATTCCATTTCCAAGCAAGACAAAAAGTCACATTCAGAGGTAAACTGTTGACATGTAGTTTAAGCTTGTGGTGGAGCACATATCGTCCGGTCATAAGTTTCCGATGGACATGTGTTTTCGATGACCAAATTCGATTCCCGTTTACCGCGAGACCGTGCGTGATACTTTGTGACCAGTATGCCTGAAGTGATGACTACACTCAGGGCTATCTCCAACATTCAGGATGTTGAGAATAAAGTTTTCAGTTGTGAGTGATACTCAAAAGTAAAAAACTATGTAATTTTGGGTATAGATTACTAATGCATTTTAAGGCTAATGTTCAAACGTTTAGAAAAGGCACAATCTGTGGTCAAATATTCCAAACTAAACTGTCGTCTGCTCGAGCAACTTTCATTCTTCCGATGTCAGACGACAGGTCATGTGATCCTGCTGCGATCTGGGTTTTTATGGCATGCCAATGTAACAAAAGTGTTAAAGTCTTTCTCAAGTCGAAGTGCCAAAATTTTATTTTTCTCTTTTTAATTTAAAACTTTGCTAAGCTGATGAACTTAAGCTATCCACGTTTAGGCCTCTCATAATGATGCCAGATAAAATAAAAATGTTGTGATAATAATTTTACCTACCTTGATCTGTACCAAATTCTCATTTTGTAGATTCAACCATTTATTTATAAAAAATAATTTATCATTCACGATCTTGGAATCAAAACCGTTTCAGAACCTTTTATAAATAACTCCATCGACCCAGTTCGATCAAATCGAGTCAGGACAATATTTCATCAATTTTTAAGTGACTTGGCGCGCCATAGCTACTCCGATGTCAACGAACTTTGCTGTACAACCAAGTTACCGAAAACTGGTGACGCTTTGTTTACATAGCGGAATCAGTGACGCTGTAAATGACGGACAATATTTCCAAAGAAAATACTTCAACTTCGAGGATTTTTACAGATTATAATCTGGAAGTGTCCAGTTCAAAGTTAGTGAAGTGATTTTCTGAAATTTTATTTCGTTTCTGTTTTATAGACGTTTTCCCGTTATCCCATCGGAAACCGATGACTGCAGGATACAAATGATACATGACATACGGACTTACGGTAGGCCTAACCATGGAGCTATATAGCTCCATGGCCTAACGTTACATGTACATTTATAAAACAAATCAACTGATTGTGTGATACACAGGCCTGCGAGTCGCTACCAATGACGTACTATAGTGTAGGAGGTCAACAATATCAACAATTTACTTCTGTATGTGACTTTTTGTCTTTCTTGGAATAAATGCAAGTACACCCTCAAAAACCGGTACATCAACTCAAGGATAAATACGACTCTTCATCTATAGGCCTATTTGGGCCAGCTAACCTGAATGTACTAAACTGAGATTACCCTGTGCTAGGAGTAGGACCCTTCTATGGTCTGACATGGGGACTGGGACCTGTCCCCGTGTCAGACCTAGAGGGTTATCATCGCAATATTGAGTCAGGGGCCTTACCTCAGGCTCAGTGGGGCCATAATGGGGCCTTTCTCAAAGCTTGTCTCCATCTCCAGCCCCATTTCATGAATGTATTTTAATTAATTGAAAACAGTTACGGGTATCAAAAAAGAGACTTTTGGCTGCGGTTCGGAAGTAGCTAGATTCTCTGGTTTGAACAAGAAAGCAGATAGAGTTTCAGCTTCAATGAAAAACCACAACCTGTATTTTCAGCATATGAATAACAGAGATGAAGCCGGAGCCTGAGCCGTAGCCGAGCTTTGAGAAAGGCCTCTGGGAAGAATGATCATGCACTGATGACCATGGCCTGGGCCAATTTCATGGAATCCGTAGGCCCATTTTTGTGCTTACGGGCACTGCTATGTGTGAAATCTATTTCATGGAATCCATAAGCAAGACTCACGGTTAACGAAGAATTTCTAGGGTTACCGTGATCATTTTCTGCTAACGGGCTGTCGTATGCATTCTGCACAAATTCCTTGCTTACCATTACCAAAAAGGAAATTCTTCCGTGAAATACGCTAACCGTAACCCAAAAAATTCTGCTACCGTAAGCGAAGAATTACGGATTCCATGAAATTGGGCCCTGGCCTGCATGTACGTGTATACATCTTATGTTAACATGGCTAATAGACTGAGCCTGATTCAAAAGTCATGCATACGCAGTGTGTTTACCAGTTTACTCCCGTTTATGGGTGGAGATTTTACAGGATTCCCAAGTCCCAAGACTATGTTTCAGAGAGGCCTTTACGTACGTTCAAGTAATAACATAAGTCGTGAACCAAGACTAGACTTTTCAGTTAGCGAAAAATTTCTAGGCAGCTTGGGCATGTTGGGTAACCATGATTATTTCCTAATTGCATGGCCTGTGGCTATATAATAGTCATATGGCTACATGTATGTGCTTTCTGCAGAAATTCCTTGACATTGCTTACCGTTACCAACAAGAAAACACTCACACTGAAATACGATAACTGTAAGCAAAACAAATCTGCTTCTGTAAGCAACTTTTTTTGCTAAAAGTAACGGATTCCATGAAATTGGGCCCATTCCCTATGGCCTAGCATGAGTTGACTAGCCCCATACTTATGATACTACTGTAGGTCAAGTGTACTGACTGAGTAGACTGGCCCTAGAGTAGTCTGGGCAAACGTTAGGCCTACCTGAGCCTGATCACGGAAAAGGGGTTTACATGTTGGCCCTACATGTACATAGGCTGGATCCAATAACTGGGGCGCTGAACTCCCTTTTTTAATTTTGGGGGTCGATTGTCGTACTAGCACCCCACATAAGAGTTCGAAATTTAGTGTACCCGGTTCCAAAAAAATTGTACTAACAAGAGTACTCGTACTCACATGTATACTGAAGTTCATGTACCAAACTACATGTACATCATGTACTAGACCTAGTTAAGTACTAGTAGCACTAGGCCGACTAAAAAGTACTAGGCCTAGAACTTTTAGTTCTAAGTCATAATACAAATTTAAAAAAATAATACTTGTGATCCCCCATGCACCGTTCTCAGGTTGTAGCATTGTTGCACGTACATGTATCGATGAAATGATCCTTGGGGTATGGCGATGTGTGTGTGTGGTTTCATGGCTTCTGACTGCCAAACGAACAAAGATAATTGACTATTGGGAACACCACCAACGTAGGGCTAGATGGCTCAGTTGGTAGAGCGCTTGTACAATATTCAGGAGGTTGCGGTTCAAAACTTCAAATCCCGCTCCAGTCAATTTTTCTTTGTTCACTTTTCAAAGAAAGAATACTTGATAGGTCATGCAGACTTCGGTTCTTTTTCCTTCCTCGATTTTAGAGTAAAAACAAAAATGGCGCTGACCAAGCACGGGTCACTGATGCTGCGCAGATTTCTGTACGGTCAGCGAAGCTTCACCAGCACGGCCAGTTCAGAGGTCAAGGCTGTGTCTAGGTTCGGATCGCTGGATGCCAAGATTGAGAAGGTATTGCCCGCAAGGTGGAAACCGATATGGAATCATCCTGCAGGTTAGTGATAAACATCAACCCTTACCCTCTGCACCTACCACACAAGACAAGAGCTCCTTACCACACATTACCACAGTCTCCATAGGAGGACTGGATATTAACCCTAACCCTCTGCACCTACTATGACAAGAGCTGCTTACCACACATTACCACATTCTCCACAGGGGGACTGGATATTAACCCTAACCCTCTGCACCTACCATACAAGTCAAGAGCTCCTTACCACACATTACCACAGTCTCCATAGGAGGACTGGATATTAACCCTAACCCTCTGCACCTACCATACAAGTCAAGAGCTGCTTACCACACATTACCACATTCTCCACAGGGGGACTGGATATTAACCCTAACCCTCTGCACCTACCACACAAGACAAGAGCTGCTTACCACACATTACCACATTCTCCACAGGGGGACTGGATATTAACCCTAACCCTCTGCACCTACCATACAAGTCAAGAGCTCCTTACCACACTACCACATTCTCCACAGGGGGACTGGATATTAACCCTAACCCTCTGCACCTACCATACAAGTCAAGAGCTGCTTACCACACATTACCACAGTCTCCATAGGAGGATTGGATATTAACCCTAACCCTCTGCACCTACTATACAAGAGATGCTTGTCACACACAACCACAGTCTCCACAAGGGGAATTGGATCATAAACCACACATTACCACACGAACCACACTGGTGTATTGTAGTATACATATGTACAAGATTGGATTGGATGTGTGGTAAACTGTTGTATGGAAGTGTTTCTAGTTATCTAGGGTTTAAGCTTCGCCCAACATTGGCTTACAATAGCACCCGGTCTTATAACATAAGAGAAAAGTGATCCTTCATATTCATGTACATGTACTGTTCTCGGGTTGCAGCATTGCTGCGAGTACATGTATATCGATAAAAATATTCCTGGGATTTAGCAGTATGTGCGTGGTTTCATGGCTTCTGACTGCCAACGTAGGGCTGGGCAGCTCTGTAGGTAGAGCACCTTTACTTTATTCAGGTCACTAATTCGATTCCTGCTCCAGTCAATGTTTATTTGTTCACCTTTCAATTACTTAAAATTCAGTCAGTTTCCCTTTTGGTTATTTGATGATTATATACCTGTAAGAGAAGAGAATTACATGCCACTGTTACTATTTGTTTTGGTATTCTTTTTCCAAGCTAAATTTCTGGAAAGTTGGCAATTACGAAAAGTTACGAGTCCGTGACACAAACACGACACATGCATGTATTAACGGAAAGTTCACAATATTCACACACTAAACTGCTCATTCCTATTTCTATTTGCATTCTAAAATTCCTGCTAGGATGAAAACATTTGCACTAATCATTTTATGTTGATCAGTGCAATGCTATGCAGATCTGATGACTTTTAAAATGTTTTCAGTTTATTCAACTTGTCTCTGTATTCAATTATTTCCTTTTCTTTTCTAATGTAGGTTTGAAGACTATTCACTTCTGGGCGCCAATGTTCAAATGGGTGAGTTTATAGGCTTCTTGTACCAAGTCTTGTATCTGTTTACAAAGCACAATCTTACTTGGTCTTGACTTGGAGCCAAGTCTTTCGTAGTCTCATGTAGTTTGTTCGTTGTGTGTAAAACATGTGGCATTTCTAATGGGGGTTGGGGCTTAAGAGCAAAGCCGGAACGGTTCATTGGTCAGCCAAATACAGAGGAGGTCTTGATCACTGACTGCTTCCATGCCTAAACCTAGACTATTCAAACGCAGACTAATTCACTTCAATGAAATTGCCGTACTGTATACCTGACATCCTTCTGTGTCTTGTACACCTTTTCAGTGTTTAGTGATAGCTGGATTATCAGACTACGCCCGGCCACCTGAGAAGTTGAGTGTGTCTCAGTCAGGAGCCTTAGCAGCTACAGGTGGGTGGCTTCAATCTCAGACCATGACGTTGTCATTCTTTCCTCTCTCACGGGATACTGGCATCTTCATCGGAAAATTCACAATTTGTGCTAATGTGCTTTATACACAATCCTATCTCATAGATAAGGGAGGAATGGGAGACTTTTGAGAATCGGTCTTCATGTCAACAGCGCACGCGCACGCAATTGTGAGCATGCGCGCTCATGCTCACAATTGCGTGCGCGTGCGCTGTTGATATGAAGACCGTTTTGCAAAAGTCTCCCATTGTTGTGGTCATGATGTGTACTTTGCTTAAAGGTACAGTACACTGGTACAGGATTCATAGGTAACAAATCAAAACAGAAATATTCACAAATTTTAATACCTATAACTTCATGGTATAATGATGGACATAATAGAAACCCCCTGCTATTTCTGCCTGAAATGCTATTGTTTAGAAAAGTGTAAAAGAATCATTATAAATCTTGGCAAGATCAAAAACATTCTTTATAATTATTTTATAAGAAAAACAAATCTTTTTCACTATTTTCATGGGATTCAGATGTTCGATTGAGCTCAAATTTTCACAGGCTTTTACTATTTCATTAGAAAAAGTGTGGGTGCTGTTCGGTGACCATTACCGATCATGTATTTTACCTTTAAAGGTAGTATCATACTTTGGTAAGAAACCCAAACAGAAATGTTCACAGATTTACTTTTAACTTACAGGGTATGAAGATGGTGATGGTAGAAACATACCTTTAACATTTTTCTGCCTGAAATGGTGTATTTATCCAGAAATGAGTAAAACAATGACCGAAAATCTTTTTTATCTTTTAAAAGATCAACAATAAAAGAGAAAAGACTTAAGAAATACTGTGGCCGTTTTTCACTGTTTTCTCAAAAAGTGGCTACCGTATGGGACTGAAATTTTCACAGATGACTGTTACTTTATCTGTCTTTTGATATTTTTGCCCATGAATCTGTATTTCTTTGACCAAAACCAATGTATTATCATACTTTGGTAAGAGACCCAAACAGAAATCTTCACAGATTTACTTTTAACTTACAAGGTATGAAGATGGTGGTGGTAGAAACATACCGTTAAAATGTTTTCACCTGAAATGGTGTATTTATCCAGAAATTAGTAAAACAACGACCGAAATTTTTTTTCATCTTTTAAAAGATCAAAAATAAAAGAGAAAAGACTAAAGAAATATTGTGGCTGTTTTAAACTGTTTTCTCAAAAAAAAAAGTGGGCACTGTATGGGACTGAAATTTTCACAGATGACTGTTACTGTATCTGTCTTGATTTTTTTGCCTATGAATTTGTATTTCTTTGATAAAAACCAAATATTACCTTTAACTAAGGATTTCTTGCTTTAATTATGTTAATACTCAGCTAGTATAGAAATGAAAAATGAAGGTCCTATAAGTGGCAAATTTTACGACCATAAAACCGGTACCATGGTTTGAATTTTCCTCTTGCTCGCTGGTCCCCAGGTATGATCTGGTCTCGGTACTCCATGGTAGTCATCCCCAAGAACTGGAATCTCTTCAGTGTGAATATATTCTTAGCTCTTACTGGTATGATGCAGCTAGCAAGGATATACATGTGAGTATTGCTGCTGGCTGATGGCACAGGATCAACTATGACTCCTGGGCTGGATTTCACAAAGCTCTAACATTAATCTTAAGACGAGTCGTTCAGTATCATCATAGTGATTTGTATTGTGACATCACACTTTGCTTTAGCAATTGGGATTGATTCACATTTAAGATCAATCTTAGATATCCTAGTGAAATTGGCGCCTGGGGTTGATTTCACAAACCTTATGATTGAACGTAACTCAAGTTCTGAAAGATAACCCATAGTATCCTACATAGGGCTGCATTCCACTTAGTTGTGGCACGATTTGTGATGGTGCCACAAAAAATCAGTGAACTTGCACCATTCATTACTTGATGCTGGACGTTCGCTGTTCTTCAAATGAAAATGAAGTCAATCTGCTCTTTGAACTGTTGAACAGGGAGATACGCACCTTCAGAAGTTGCATTAAAGGATAATAGGTGATGCATGTGCAAGTTCACCAGGAATTAAACAAAACCTAGAGTGCCTGCTACATGTACGTTTTCAACATGCGTGTCGTTTGCACTTTGGCGTGGATGCGCAGCCGCCATTTTAGTGTGGTCACTGAGCAGCCAGAGTCATAGTCAAAATACCAGGATGTTACTCAACTGCGCACACCGTGCATGACTCAACGGGTGATGTAATGTGTTTAACATAGCTCACTTGGCTGACTGCAGCCAAGAACTATTCACACCAGAAAGGTTTATTTGTAATATTGTGATGTGCACGAACCATGATACAAACATGCACACACAATTTGAAACGGTACGCATGCATGTACCTCTTTATTTTTCCCTCCAATATGTCCAAGAAAATGGCGCCCTGGTTGAATTTATCATGCGCAGAGTGCACTGTCTAGTTCTTTAGTTCACTGTTGTCATGGTTGTGACGAGGACGGCATTAAAATTTGTGCCCCAACTTTGTGGACTGCCCCTCCTTCTGTTGAGTAGGTGTTCAAAACACACCCCTTGTGACGCTATCATAGCTGAAAACTTGCTGGAAGACCAGTCCATGTGGATTGAATTATGGCTTCATCATTTGGCAGAACGGTTTGCACAGGTTGGAATGTGCTGAACTACACATGTACATGTATCTGTGAAGAATGGTTATAGCTATCCACGCGTGACTTCATATTCAAGCTTTGGATTGATCACGATTCGCGTAAACATTTTGTAAAAATGATCTGGGGTCGATATCACAAAGCGCTACGATGAATCGTAGTTCAAGTTATGAAGGAAAACCAATTCTTATGAATTGCATGTAGGGCTGCAATGCATCAAAATAGTAAGTTGCGATGAGTTTGTTGAAATCAACCCCTGTATGAATAAAATACTATTCACTTAAAATTAGCATTGCTGTCTCTACAAGGAAGAAATTATTGCCAATGGCAAGCAAGTCTTTCAAGTAACTTTGTCTTTATTTCTTTATTTTCACTTTCAGGTATCATCAAAGTCAAAAAGGATTGGAGGGGCCCACCGGGTGTCCACATAAAACGGAGCGTCTTCCATAAACTAAGTTATGTCATGCACCTATCGGTTTATAGTCCCATCAGTAGCTGATTTCAGTAGGAACTGTTAAAATGAAGAATTTGGACTGTTTGCCCAAGTTTTATAGAGGCATGTCGGGGCATGCGTTTGCTGTGGATGTCCTACGTGTACCTCCGACTGCAAGTTGAATTTCAGACAATTATTTCATTGTTCATTTTTGGATCTGTATTGTCACACAGTGGTGTGTGAGGGTTTTTATGTTGTAAGAATCATATTATATACAATCATAGTAAGTATTAATTGGTTTTATTGGGTTTCTTTTTTTTTCATGGATTGTTGTCAAAAATTTTGATAGAGTTATATTTGAATATATATATATATATCTATATATGGAGTACCTTTTATTGATACGTTTAGAAAAATATATCACTCTGTAATATCCATTGGATTGTGGAAATGTACCTTGTGACATATTTTTATACCAAATATACCCTCTATATTTGTATCTTTATGACCCACATGGGGATACTGATACTGTGAAAGTGTTGGAGTGGAGTCCTCAGATCCGAGTACAGAGTACTCCGAGTACTTCAAGGTCTGAGTATTGGGTCAAGTCCGAGTACAATGCTGGTGAGTCCGAGTCCAGGGTATCGAGTACGAGTATATTTAGGGCGGAGGCCGAGTCTAAGTACACTACCAACGCACTGTGCTAAAAAACACAAAGCTGTTTATAATCATGCCACTCTTTTTAGAAATTCTTGTTTTTCAAACCTTGCAAATGACACTGTGCTGCTTACTCCATTTGATACTAAACTCCCAATGATCTTCATAGTCATACTCCCATTGCATAATTTATTGGAAATCGGCGACATAATCTACCGTGAAACGAAAATGGTATTTGCATGTACTCGGGTTGTATTTGAGTACGAGTATGAGTACAAGTACTACAACCATGACAACACTTGTGACTTCCAATATTATCTCTATAAATGAAGATAGTATTTTATCTATGAGTAGGAAGGTTTGGCAAGCCAATGCATGTATAGGAAAATGTCATATTACCGGTAGGTTTGTAAGCAATGGATACCAGCAATCCGTACACATAATGAGTCATTCTTGCAAATCTGTGGTCAGTGTTCCGATGAAATTCTGTTAGTGGCATCAACCGTCATATTCATGGATATAAATCAAACATTTGTGATTTGTACTGGTTGTATTCTTGAACTTTTAGCCACATTTTATGTGTGATGCTTCTCTTCGGACAAGCCTTAGCAACAGAGATAAGAATATTGTATTCACTAATCAAAGAATGTGCATTGGAGCCAAATGTGGCAATACATTGATCCAGTAGGTCATGTATGCCCCTTGACAAATTGACCAATCACAACGTGTGATTTAAGGTCCGACAAATTGCTGCCATTTTTTCCGACATATCTCTTTAATGTTGTATTCTTTACTACACTTTTTGTTGTGTTTAGTTTTGTTTTATCCTTGGTCAAACAGTGTTTATATTTTCATTGTAATTCTGAATATTGATATACACTGGCAAGAGTGGAAATGTAAATTTTTGGCCTTTTTCTAAAACCAACACCAAAGTCCAATGTAGACATGGTAGAGAAGTACTTTTAGTGGTTGAGGACGTGCTTTGGGCCAAATAGTTGGTTACTAATACGGCACAGCGCACTCGTTCTGTGCATATGTGATTCTTGGCTGTTAAAGGTGAAACGTAGGCTACTGAATCGGTGTATTGTAATGGAACAAGTGAGCAAAATGTCGTCTAATAAAGGGAGTTTACGAAACAGAGGCTCCGACTCCACATGTGAATCCATTCTAAATAACAGGTATCAAAATGAAGGCTTTTAGCTGTGGTACAGAAGTAGATTCTCTGGTTTGAGAAAGAAAACAGAGCTTCAGCTTCAATGATGAGAAACGGCAACTTATATTTTCAGCATATGGATGACAGAGTCGGAGCCTGAGCCTAAGCCTCTGTCATGTCTGTGTCATAAACCCCCTAAATTAGCAAAACAGGTTGGTGACACCAGGCCATTTACCACTAATATGAAATGGCAGTTCAGTCAGCTCACGTTGTTGAAATGTTTGCTTTTTTACTTCCTTTAATTAATTAATTTTCTTGTCTCATCTGTTGATCATGGCTGAAATTTACTAGATGTCTGAAAAACTATGAGAACGTTTTTGAGTGATATTAAAGCATTTCCTAAAAAGTTTTTCCTGTGGTAAGTGTGGTATCCTTCATACCACAATATACACAGTGTGGTTTGTGTGGTAATGCATGGTTTATGATCTGGTTCCACCTGTGGAGACTGGTAGTGTGTGGTAAACAGCACATATTGTGTGTTAGGGAAAAAAAATTCAAAAGATTTAAATTTTCTGTATTGTATATTTTCACTGTATTGAACAAATGAACAAAGAGAAATTGGCCATATGTGGTTGAATACATGATCTCTTTATTTCAGTTTACATGTATATCATGTATATTGCAGTTGAACTGAAGAATATACATAACAGTACTATTTGCTAAAACCACAGTATTATATTGTGGACTGTGACCGAGAACAAAACAAATAAAACAACAGAAAAATGACACCCTGGACTTTGCAAGAGAAGCTTTGAATACTGGTTTGGCACAGTCGCTGACAAGCCAGACCAAGCATGGGGTTTGCCTTGGCTCTTGGGCTTCTATAATCCCTAACCTTGAACTACCAACTATAAGCCCAATTGCTGTGTCCTGGGTCATATAGTTCAGGTATAAACCTGATTGACAAAATGAGTCCTAACTGATCATGTACATTATTTACAAGCCAAGCTTTGCTGATATTTAACAGCTCTGTTGTATTGAAGTTCAGTGCTGACAAGAGGAGGATTTCAAACCTTGAGGCCCAAATGCCAGGCCTAGACTTGCAGGCAAGTTGTTGTAAGTCACGATGATTGTCTCTTCTTTCATGCAACCCTTGCAAAACTGCTCTACTTTCTCGCGAGACTCATGGCTATGGCAAGATTTCGGCTCTGGCACGGGACCACTCGAAATCAACGACGAGTTGTGTGAAAGAAGAGACGATCATCGCCACTTACAACAACTTGCCTGCAAGTCTAGGCCTGGCCAGGCTTTTAAGTGGTTCATTGGCCTGTCCAATATTAAGTTTCTCTCCCTTTATTCCAGTTGTCGTTTGTCACCTAGGGTGAACAAAACTCCATAAACCATATCACAGCTCTACTAAGAAGCAAGAATGCATAAAGCAATAACATACATACATGTAACCAACTAATCGATCAAACATATTTTTAACATAAATTTACCTCGAGTTTCCATACAGTTTTCAAAATTGAAATTTAGCACGTTAACATAACAAGCATCCAAAGGAGCGAGTTACCATTACCCCACACCAGAAATTAAGATCATTAGGTGCATTCGTTTTAATAGCTTCCACGGGGCAGCCCTGGCCTGGGAATGGTCCTGTTTTCTGCACAAACCAGCAAGAGCGTGGGGACAAGGTCGACTGGTGTACTGTGGAAGCTATAGGGGGATTCACATGGGGCATGAAAATTTATGCAAACAATTTGCGAAGGACGTGCATATCGAAAAAATGGCAACGTCCAACAGTCGAATTTTATGCTGTGGAAAAGATCGCCAAATTAATGCAAGGTTTTGGATGTACTGTGTCTTCAATTGTTTGCAGGCATATTGTTTTTGTTTTTTTTAAGTTTGAAATTTCTTGTGAACGTTTCCCGCATCCCCGGTCATGTTTAAGTCGCGATTTGTTCTCAAGAATGTCTTTCATGCTTAGTCATATGCCCAGGACCTACTCAAGACATGAACAATGTTTGCAAAATATTTGTAAAATCCGCGTAAATCCTCAAAAGGATCCTGACAGTTTTCCGAATGTCTCCCGCAAGCACGAAGTTTGCACGACTATTTCTCACATTGTTCGCATTAACAGTCGCATGTTCTTCATGTATGTTGACTGGGCATAGTTAGCCATGGTAAACACACGACATTCGCACATACGCTGTGAAAACAAACTGCAAAAGAATGGTTTGTGACGTCATTGTCACAAGACGTTTGCAAAAAAACTTTATACGGACTTTCAACACTCGCGTCCTTTGCCGATCGTTCGCATGCGTTCGCGTGTCCCATGTGAAGCCACCCTATTTAGGAGAACGCACTCAATACAAGTCAAATCAAGAAATCCCTGCAATACAATCACCTCTTGGAGACAAGACTAATTATTAATAATTTTTAATGGAAATTTGGCAAAATTGATTGATGGTGTCTATATATCAAACTTGGCAAAAACCATAAAGAGTTAATATACTGACCTTAAAAACACCAACCAGTTCAGTTGGGCTCGGAATCTCATAGAGTTCAAAACTGACAAATATTTTCCCAGAAGTACATTAATAATATATTCTTCTGACTTAAAGTTGGGCCTTTCAGGCCTTTTTGTATAAAGTTACTGCATCTGAAATCTATAACCCTGTGACCTTCAAAATATTGTTTTATTGGGCGTGCCAATTACTTATTAGTTGTGGCTTCTTCTGCAGAAATATTTCAGCACAGTAATACTTGCGTTGCGTAAATTGCGTTGCACACATAAATTAGGATGTTAGTACTGCATCTGAGCTGGTCTAAGTCCTAAAAAGTAGGCTTCGCTGTCTTGTGGACATGGTCTGTCAGGAGGGATAGAAAAACAGCCTGGGAAGAAACAGAAAAATGGAAATTAGCTGAAAATTTCATACTAATTGGAATTACTTCGGTAAAGGTGACAGAGCAGCTGCAGGCTGCTCATAATTCAATTTATCATTGAATAAAAACAAATCAGTTGGATTTTCAGCTCAATAGGACTCCGTGCTCGAGAAATTTATACTACGGCCTTTATATCGTCAGCTATAGTTACCCGGATGTTCGGAAAAATGTCACAACGTTTACGTGTAAGTTAATTGGGCGACTTGAATGTGACATCACAAGCGCAGAGCCCTAATGATCATTGGAAACGGTAAAAAAACAGCAAAAAACTGTTGCAAGTGTTACGCCAAATTATGTGGGAATAGCTATCTCATTTTTGATCTTCCAAAGATCAAAAATGTTTTGGTGTTTGGTTATAATCTTTTCTGGATAAATACAGCATTTGAGGCAGAAACATTTCTACAGTATGTTGCTTCCATTGCCATCTTTATACACAGTACCGTACATAAATCTGTAAATGTTTCTGTTTTGGTTAGTAACCAATGATGTTTATATGTGCACTTTACGTCACTGTTCAAAGAATTTAACCTGAGTACCAAATATTAGTTTTAATTTTTCAATTTTCTTCTTTGGGGTTATGTCTTTTTACCTAGCCTGGGTAGCCTTTTACTGGAGTTTTGGGAACAAAGTATCATTCTTGTAAGGTTAAGTTGACTGTTAGACATTAGAGGATTTTTAAAAAGCACTGAAATTTGAAAAAAAAACTGGTTCCTATTAAACATGCACAAAATTGACCTAATAGGAATATATTAGTTGGTTATGCAAAATGTGTCACGTACCATGACGGTCCACTTTCGGTTCTCTGCTTCCTGCCACACGAGGGAGTTGTTGCTGTAGAAGACTTCATCGTCCACCTCTTCAGGTTTCCTTGGCAGACAGTGAAGGAATGTCCACTCTTTGTCCATGACAGCAGTCATCTTGTGTGGGGGGAAAATATAAACAATTCTGTGGTCATCAATGCTTTCCTTTATGAGGATGTGACGATACACTTTGCAACCATGGAGGTAGAAATCACAATAGACCGATTTGTCACCTACATATCTTTTATATTAAAGGTAATATCATACTTTGGTTTTTGTTAACAGATTCATGGGCAAAAATATCAAGGAAGATAGAGTAAAAGTAATCTGTGAAAATTCCAGTTCCATACGGTGCCCACTTTTTAAGAGAGCCACCTTCTTAAGTCTTTTCTCTTTTATTTTTGATCTTTAAACATGTTAATTTAAGTCATTGGTTTTACTCTTTTCTGGATACATACAGCAATATAGGCAGAAATATTTTAACGGTATGTTTGTACCACCACAATCTTTATACCCTGTAAGTTATAAGTAAATCTGTGAAGATTTCTGTTTCGGTATGCTACCAAAGTATGATACTACATGTACCTTTAAAGGTTTACAGTATTCACAGGGAAAGGGAAAGGGAAGAAAGTGCTTTAAAATGATTGCTGGCTATGCATAATTCATGAGGATATAAATTCATATTTCTATTATATTATCATATATATTTAAGTGCTTATTTTTGACTAAAAAGTTGTTTTTTTTAAGTATGCCCTGCCCCCAAACAAATTCCCCTTGGGACTGATTCACACAACAATGCGTGTGAAGTCACATAGAACAAGTAGGCTCACACCAGAGTAGCTCGTGCTGGCTCAAGCATGACGTATGTAGGATTTTGCTCTTCGATTTCAACAATGCTGAGTCAGCAGGATTGTGACTTGTATATACTTCATGGCATTTTTGCTGTGACAAAGCAAGGTTTACCGTCGCGAAAAGTGGGGTGCTATGGGTGTACCTCCTTCTTTATGCAATTTCTTTTTTAAGAAAGATTTGAGGCTTTGCATGGTGACAATTGGAATGTGGATCGGTTTGCGGAAACACCATGTAATAATCGTTCGTACTTTCGCACTCCTATATCGTTCGCACTTTTATATCGTTCGCACTTCTCGCAATTAGGTCTCATATTTTTTTATATTTTTTAGCACAAACAATGACAAACAGGTTTAGTTATAAAGCAATACAGATGTATTTAAGTTATGAGTTTTGAATTCTGTAAACCAATTAAAAAGAAACATTTTATGCAATTTTGAGTGCCCAGATATGTGCGGAAGTCATCTAGATAACTAGCCCCGTCTGGTACCCTACCTTCTTTGTGACCTGGTAGCCTTTAAATGCTCTCAGCCGTTCAGCCTTCTCGTCTTCCTGCCCCATGCTAATCCACGTATCCGTGGCGACGATGTTGGCATTGTGGCACGCTTCCATCGGATCGTTGGTTATAAAGAGCTCCGTGTTTGCCTGAAAAAAAAGAAGAAAAAAAAGAAGATTTTCTAAGATAATTTCAATCATATTAAGGTATACAATCAAGTGGGGACCATGTGACTCAGCTGTAGACTGTTCATAATTTGATTTGTCATGGAATAAAACCAAACCTGTGAAATTTTCAGCTCATATAATCATCAGAAACTGTACAAAAACTGTGAAAAACGCTCAAGGTACTTTCAAATCTATTCACAGGAGTTTTGATATTACAATCTCGGGTCGAGATCAAAATTGTATTCGGTCTTTGTTTCACTAATTTCTGGATAAATACACAATTTTAGGCGGAAATATTTTAACGGTGTGTTTCTACCAGCATCATCTTCATACACTGAAAGTTATACGTAAATCTGTGAACATTTCTGTTTGGTTATGTTACTATTAGGGCTGAGTCATCTCGGAATTTTTTGTTCCGGATCCCGATTGAGTTTTCGGTGGGAATCCAGTGTTCCGATTAATGAATTCACGAACAATGACCTACATTGATGACCCCAAAAATAGAGAAAAACCTATACAAAATTCTACATCGAACACATGCGAAGACACGGTTGGAGTACACTGTACCAAGTGTTACACCAATATATGCATTGTAATTTATTTGCGAGATCCCTGCAAAATATTTCTTCCGAAATTCCGAAGTACCCAAAATCGCGTTTCCTGTTCAGCTAAATCTTACTTGAATTTCAATCAGTCATTTTGTCCTATTGGCTATTAAAGTAGAAAAATTGTGAAATCCCTCCGAAATCAATGGTAAACAATCATTGCGCACGCCATTGAATTTCCCATGCAATGATATACTGGTAGTCCGCGCAAAGTGCACCAGCGAAAGTCGGCAGAAAGCACAGTGAAGTAGCGCTCGGACGGACCCTCTGTCAAGCATGAGGGGCGCGTATGAAGCACGTGATTGGAATGTGCAGTGTGGCATACAAGAGAACCACGTGTCCATTGCCCATGTGTGCAGTGGGAGGGCAAAGGGAAGGAGTTTTCCCACAGAAACTTACAAGCATTGCCTGTTTAAAATTCAGTTTTAACCATTCAGTTTATGTTTGACATGTCTGACCAGCGACCAACTTACCTCTTGGGCAAACCGAGCTGTGTCCTTCATTACTTCTGGTAGGACTTCATAACCCTGTTGAGCATTGTACAAAACAAAAATACAAATAATGAGACTTCTCTAGTCTCTAATGACATAGATGTTAAGACTTAACCTTAAAGGTAATATCATACTTTGGTTTTTGTCAAAGAAATACAGATTCATGGACAAAAATATCAAGGAAGATACAGTAAAAGTAATCTGTGAAAATTTCAGTCCCATACGTTGCCCACTTTTTGAGAAAACAGCGAAAAACGGCCACAGTATTTCTTAAGTGTTTTCTCTTTTCTTTTTGATCCTTTAAAAGATCAAAAAGATTTTTGGTCATTGTTTTACTAATTTCTGGATAAATACACCATTTCAGGCGGAAATATTTTAACAGCATGTTTCTACCAGCATCATCTTCATACCCTGTAAGTTATATGTAAATCTGTGAACATTTCTGTTTTGGTCTCTTACCAAAGTATGATACAACCTTTAAACGAAAGAGCATTTTTAATAGGATTAGTCACGTGTGCAAACTCTCTCATATTGTCTAGTGGTGTCCACACTCTCTATCCAAATGCCACAAGAAGTCAGCTATTTAAAGGTATAATATATGATTAGTATTAAAAGGTCACAGAACAGCAATTACACTTTGTCTGAACCAACATGTGCATAAATTAATACATGAAAATTTGAG
This sequence comes from Astropecten irregularis, assembly GCA_963971285.1. Lineage (NCBI taxonomy): Eukaryota > Metazoa > Echinodermata > Asteroidea > Paxillosida > Astropectinidae > Astropecten > Astropecten irregularis. The sequence goes on along the minus strand of OZ020249.1, from coordinate 988,382 downwards.
CTCAATCGGACATAGGAGTCACAAGGAAACAGCGAAAGCCCACTCAATTTTTCTTATGAAACAAGAATGGTTTTGATCTTACCCCAAATAGTTATTGTTACAGCAAATTGTGAGGGAATATATCTGTCTCATGTTTTATTGTTCCAAGATCAAAAATGTTTGTGGTGTTTGGTTTTTACTCTTTTCTGGATAAATACTGGATTTGAAGCAAAAGCATTTTTACAGTATGTTTCAGCCATAACCGTCTTTATACCCTGTGTTATGTAAATCTATAAATGTTTTTGTTTTGGTTTGCTCCCAATGTTGTATATGCCCTTTAAACAACACTGCCACGTGGGCTGTCGGAATCTGAGAACAATGCGTCTATAAAACAACACTGATACAAGCGAAATTAACATCAAGGGAATCTGTGATCATCTGACCTTGGGCGTTGCAATCTTGAGGTTGATGCCCAGTCGAGGAGCCGCCATCATAATAGAATGGATGATGTTGTTACCATCGCCAATGTAGGTCAGCGTCAAGCCGCTTAGAGAACCGTAATGCTCCTATGGGAAAGAGAGATAGATATCAGGGACCAATATCACAGCCCCAATAGTCAATTATCTTTGTTCGAAAGACAATTGACTATTGGGGTCACCACCAACGTAGGGCTCGATGGCTCAGTTGGTAGAGCGCCTGTATGGTATTCAGGAGGTTTGAATCCCGCTCCAGTCAATCTTTCTTTGTGCGCTTTTCAATGACATTAAATAAAGTCAGTTTTGCTTGTGGTTATTTGATGATTATAAAAATACAATTATTTAGGCCTTTCATTGTATTGGAACAGCTGTGCAAATCATTTTTTCCCGAAACAAATAATGACATTTCCTCTTTTTGGGTGTTTTATACAAAAAAACTAACAAACAAACAAACAAAATGAAAAACAGGCAGCATCCAAAAAGGAAGCGGGCGAGGACGCCAAACATGTTTTTTTTTTAACTTGGCCTTAATGTGCCGCACAACTTTTTAAAATTTCAAATTACCTGCAAGGTCAACATGTCGGCCAATGACTGCAGTGGATGGTACACTTCAGAGAGACCATTGACGATTGGTACAGAGCCCTCTTTTGTCAGAGTGATGAGATCGTCATGACGATACACCCTAGCAAGGACGACATCTACAAACCCTGAAAGGACCCTGAAAGTCGAATCAAGCAGACAGAGCTCTGTGAATGTGTTGTTGCATCATTTGACAGATCATACCTTTAGGATATTGGAAGTGGGCCACTGGCCTACCAGCTACTGCCACTTTACATGTGGTTCGTAATTATAAAATAAATGGGGTATTAGGGAGACACGTTAGCATCTAAAAATGGACATTAGGGAGACATCGGGACTTAGGGAGACTTTTCGATGTCCCCCTAAGGTACCACTTACCTTTTAAAGACATATTTTTAGTGTCCATATTTTAACACGGATATGACAGAGAATACTCTCAATATGAACACACATCAATTTTAAGTGCTTTGGTTTGGAGGATGTTTAGATATAGGGAAGTAAAGTTTGTGCACGTCCCTATGTGAATGTCTCCCTAAGGTACCAATTAGTAATTACATGTATTAATTACTAGTATTCATTATCTGAGACCCTTGAAGTAGACGTGATGAAGCAGACAGACATACCGGGCAGTATCTGACAAGGATTCATTGACACCAAGATGGATATCATTTTGGGTCAAGAATGCAGCGTGACCTCCGAGAGCAGTGAAACCTGTGTGTAAAAACAAGAAGAAGCATGTGAAAGAATCGCCATGACAATTAAAAACAATCTTAATTAAGTATGTATTATGTATAATACATGATTAGTAAAGGTCACAGAGCACCACTCATAGTTTGTCTAATCCAACATCTACATGAAATAACACACCTATGAAAATTTGAGCAAAAAGAGCAAAAACCTGACTCAATTGTTCTTATAAAACATAAAGAATGGTTCTGATCAATACCCCAAGATCAAAACTGTTTCCGGTCTTTGTTTCTGGATAAATACAGCATTTTGGGCAGAAATTTGTTAACGGTATGTTTCTATTAGCACCATCTGCATACCCTGAAAGTTATACATAAATTTGTGAGCATTTCTGTTTGGGTATGTTACCAAATTCAGTACTGTACCATAAAAGATAGACCCAAACCAATCAACACCATTTAATAATAATATCATTATTTCTTCAAGTTTGAGACGGTGACTGTTTTGATGACTGCTCCCATGGCTACAGATCAGTCATGTGACCTAATTATTCCACCACATTGGAGATTTTTCATGCCTTGTACAACTTCGATATGTTTTTTTCAATACAAGTACACTAGCTGTAATAAACTGCAGCAAAGTGCTCATCAATTGGCCAAAATAATGACCTTAAGTTTATCAAATGCTTGGAGTTAGGAGGGCCTGGTGCATTTCGATCCTCGTAGTCCAGGTTAAATAACGAGAGGATAAGAACATGCAAGTATAAAGATACACATAAATGGATGAGAGGATCAGGGTCCAATTTCACGGCCCTGCTTAGCATAACAATTTGCTAACCATGACATTTCTGGCTTAAGAAAAACAGAATTACCAACCAAATCTCATTTGATATTCATGGTCAGCAAACAACAGCCAGAGAACAATCACTTGATACACATCACATAGAAATTTGGTTGTTAATCATGTTTTTATTAAGACAGAACTTTCATGGTTAGCAAATTTTTGTGCTAAGCAGGGCTGTGAAATTAGTCCCTGAACAAAAGGAGAGAGGGAGTTTGATCAAACATAGAGGCTAGGATGGGGTATGATTATGTTTTTTAAATGCTCGGTGCTCACCTGTCTCAGATGACAGGCGAGTTCTAGTGCTGCGTTTTTCAAAGATCAGAGCTGCAGATTTGCCCAGCAGTGGTTGGTACACCTCCCCATTGACCTTCATGCGTTCTTTCAGGTCGGCAGCCGTCCACAGTAACTGTTCTATGTCATGCTTGTTGAAATCTCGCAGGGTGAGAAAGTCCTTGCCAACGAAGGATGTCTGCTTCGGATCCGAGCTACATGTATAAGTTCAAATGATTCATAAAAAAAATAATAAGTCTGGCATTATGACAAATTTAAAAACAGAAATGTTTACAGATTTGATTATAACTTACAGTTATTACCAGATTACAGGGTATGAAGAAGGTGGTGGTAGAAACTAGAAACATACATTACCAGGGCTCAAATTTCGTGAAAAAGAGCACTGGACAGCAGGTCTAGTACATGTAACTGAAACATTTTACTAGACCTGAACTTTTTCCACTGTACATAGGATTAGGAAAACCATAGATGTATGCAATATTGTGTCCAAAATCATCAATTTAGGAACCATCAATAATTTGTGCAAGGAAAACAAAATCACGAGACAGCCGGAAAAGTGCAGTACGACACTGAAATCACTAGACTCGGTCCACGGTCAAGTGGATATTTTGAGCCCTGCATACTGTTAAAAATGTTTCCACCTGAAAATGGTGTATTTATCCAGAAATTAGTAAAACAACGACCGAAAATCTTTTTCATCTTTTTGAGTTTAAAACTAAAACTTAAGATAAAAAAATAAAAGAGAAAAGACTTAATGAGAAATACTGTGGCTGTTTTTCACTGTTTTCTCAAAAAGTGGGCAACATATGGAACTGAAATTTTCACAGATATGACTGTTAGTGTAACTGTTAGTACTGTATCTGTCTTGATATTTTTGCCCATGATTCTGTATTTCTTTGATAAAAACCAAAGTATTATATTACCCCCCACTTGGGCATTTGTGTCTTTTACGCCACCCATATTATTTTCAGTAGGCCCTATTTATTTGGGGTATTAAAGAAACTGTTTTGTTTTCACTCAAATATTGCCAAAATAGGTTCATTTAGGGTTTACAGGACCCTAGACCCAGTAACTGGGGCGCTGAACTCCCTTTTTGACTTTTGGGGTTGACGGTCGGTCTAGCGCCCCAGTGATTTATATTGGTTGAGATGTGTCGTACACAGGAAAAACAAAAATAAGACGGCACTTTCGCCGAAAATGTCCCCAGATTACACCAAAAACATCACAAACAGAATTGAAACTCGCTCCATTGCTTCTACGAAAGTCAAAGATGAAATAGAGCATATTCATTTGTACTCACGATCATTCCTTTTGATGAAAATCGACCTTTTCTGACGAATGTCCAGACGAGAACGTAAAAAACGGAATTTAATTTGTGTGGCTCTGCTCCACACAAAATGGCGGTCATACATCATCGCATGAATATTAATTTTGGTAATTTCCATACTATGCGGACGTGTCGATACGTAGATCACTTTAGGCCTTTTCACACGACGCCAACAAAACTCTCAACCATTGAGAAATTCTCTCATGGTTGCGAAATCTAACAAATTTCGTCCCTTTTGCGTCCTTTCACACGGCACAGTGTAACATTTCACAAGCCTCCCTTGAGACAGAACGCGGGTAATCAATAAACTATACATTTTATGAATGTAAATGCTGCTAGTACCAACGTGACGATGAGGGTGAGGGTAAAGCACGTGGTCTGCAAAGGCCACGAAACCGGCGTACCACGCATGCGTATTGGAAAGCGCTTCGCAAGGGACGTCGTACAAAAGGGGCTGTTCTCTATTCACACGATAGATCTCAAGGGTCCCTTGAGAAATCTTCCGCTAGCTGAAGATTTTGTCGTAGGTCTGGACCTCGGTCAAAATCTCTCAAGGATTCACCAGGGACGTCGGTCACTCTCAAGCATTGGTGTCCTTTCACACGATTACACTTTTGTAAGATTTCGCAACCTTGAGAGAATTTCTCAATGGTTGAGAGTTTTTTTGGCGTCGTGTGAAAAGGCCTTTTGCCTCGGCAAAATTCCCGGCCCCATAACAACAGTGCCGTTTGTGACAAGCGCCGCGCTGATTGGTCAATGCGCAAGGCAGTGCTCGTGACGTCACAGAAACCATGTGCTGGCCCAACTCGTTACGCATGCACGCAGGGCCGTTGCAGACACGTACGGAGCACGCATTACGCGATGTGCCTATTCAAGCACACACGGTGTACGACTACGAAACAACCAACGGTCGGCCGTACGACAACTCGGGCGACCATGCCGCGCACAACCAACAGACCCAACACATGATGCTATGAATATTCAACGACCTACAATCACGCTCAGATGGTGGCGCAGTTTCGCGGTAAAATGGCAACAAAAGCTGACCAAAGTTCAAATATACGACTGCGGAGTCCGTGAGTTCTCGAACATCGGCGGGTGACACCACATAAAATGGTCAAAAGGTCGTTTTTGGTTCCATTCAAAAGATCGTGCGAGGTCTCTGTCAATTCGAGTTGCCGAGTATGTGCCCATGCGCGTCAGTTTCATTCATGAAAACTTCCATTTTTGGTCAGTGCGATGACGTCACATAATGAGATGATCGCGACGCCCTCTTTTGGCCGATTCGTGTAAAGGATTTTTCGCTGTGCGCGGAGGGAAAGTGATCTACGTATCGCGATATCGACACGTCCGCATAGTATGGAAATTACCAAAATTAATATTCATGCGATGACGTAGGACCGCCATTTTGTGTGGAGCAGAGCCACACAAATTAAATTCCGTTTTTTACGTTCTCGTCTGGACATTCGTCAGAAAAGGTCGATTTTCATCAAAAGGAATAATCGTGAGTACAAATGAATATGCTGCATTTCATCTCAAACTTTCGTAGAAGCAATGGAGCGAGTTTCAATTCTGTTTGTGATGTTTTTGGTGTAATTTGGGGACATTTTCGGCGCAAGTGCCGTGAAATTAAGTTTTTCCTGTGTACGACACATCTCAACCAATATAAATCACTGGGGCGCTAGACCGACCGTCAACCCCAAAAGTCAAAAAGGGAGTTCAGCGCCCCAGTTACTGGGTCTAGAGGAATGGTTGAACTTACTGTCCAGCTATGTTGCCATGGAACCCCCTTGATGAGGCTGCACCATACTGCTTGCCAAGAAGGAGCACAGATCCACATCTCAGCTTGCCACACTGTAGAGTGGACGACAATAACCGCGGTATTATGTAATGCATTTGTAAGCAGTTATTGTTTATTTTACACCGGAAACTATCTATCACTTGTTGAGTCTAGACGTCTGTTACATATGGCACAATGGCAACTCACATGTCGGCAATCAACTATTTATCCGTACATAGAAATGTCGCTACTCTCTTGCTTGTCCGTTTTCATAGCTTTAGCGTTGTGACCTAGTTAACGGAGATGTAGCGTTTTGCCGAAGTAAAGTAGTCTGTAACCAAAATTCCTTTCAGTATTATCGTGTATTGTGACATAGAGACGTCCAGTTGCCGCTCTCTCTAAGTAATTGCAAAAATGGCGACAGACGATTCCGACGTGCCAGGTAAACAACGCTACATTTTACTTAGTTACGGGGTCATATTCCTTGTTTTTTGGCATAATTCATTGATGATATTTTGCGTAGGTTGTTGTTTTTGTGGAAATGACCTTTTGATCTTCTTGTCGTAGAGTAAAAATAAAATTGTCTTCATTTCTGTTCAGTGCTCTGACTGACTGAACATTCAATTTAATCGTGCACAAAGTCGTTAGCATGGTTAGGCTACGGCGCCCACCATATCATAAAATTATGAATTATGACTAACGTTAGGCCTATGGACGGTAACGGTGTACAAGCAGGTCCGATACCTATAAAGGGAATAATAAGGAAATATTTCTGTTTATAAAGAAACTTACCTAAATATACGTTCGTGGTGTCCTCTTCAAAAAAAGTTCAAGGGGTTAGTGTATTTTACTTCACCCATATTTTATTATTTTCAGTATTTATTTACCTTCTTCTGTTCCAAAATGAGATTCGTTACTTAAACCAAATTTATTCATGGGTCCTGAAAACCCTTAAAAGAACCCACAATCCCCAAAATGAACTTAATTCGGCAATATTTCAGTGAAAACAAAACAGTTTCTTACCCAAATAAATACTGAAAATAATATGGGTGGCGTAAACTACACTAATGCCCTCTTCAATATTAGGCCCTATTAACAAGGTTAAATTTGTGGGAAAAGGGCAAGGGGTTAAGGGTTTGATTTATGAGGGAAATTATGGGGTAAAAACGGTAATGAATGCACGTAACGGCCGCAGACTCGAATATGGTCTAGTGTCTGCTCTCATTGTGTGGACTTTCAATATGTTGGTTGTAGGTACTACCAGACTAAACTTGACTAGCCAGACCAGACAAAAACGGGCTGTTTTGAAATTTGCAACAGGTCACAGGTGAGGTAAGGAAATTGTATAAATTTTACTCTGAAATGTTGCACAAAATTCTTCTCTCTTGAGATTTAAGGACTCAGGAACATTTGGTGAAAGTAACTAATATAATTTTGGAACATTAGAAACTACATGTATTAAGTTGTTTTTATTCCCTTTATAGGTATCAGACCTGCTTGTAGTTGTACACTGTTACCCGTTAAACAATTTTGGAGGTTGACGGTCGGTTCAGCGCCCCTGTAAATCCCATTTTGGTAATCCTGGGTTTTAGGGGCATAGATTATATAGGCCCTATGTATACAAAAGGACTCGCTAACTTCTACCCAATGAGGTATTGAACATAATTTATCGTGCCCCTTAAAACCAAGAATGCAAGATTAGCCTACCAACATTTTTTACCCAAAAAAATTGTAGGCCTAGCCTAGTCTAACGAAAAATGATGAGTAGCCTATATTGTGGCAATGCTTCGTGTGTCAGAAGTCTAGGCACCCGACAGGCGATCACTCCATTGGTTCCCTGCTCATCCCTTATGCACATGTATGCAAGAACGGTTTAAATGGGGACCAGCTTTATGTCACAAAATTAACATATGTGCATGTCTCGTCGGGTGCCCTGAAATGTGATGCATGACATCATTTTTCAAGATGTCGACGTCCTCTGTCGGCATATCAATTTTTACGGTGAAATTCACCGGAAATTGTACGGTTTTGGAAAACTTTAAGGGGCTGGTGTGAAAAATCAAAGTTTTAGGAATACGAAAGTGTAAGTGAAATTGTCCATTCTCCTTTATTTGAGAAGATATTCAAATCGAAAGTTTGTGACAATTCTGGTTTTTGGATCTCACGCGTTTAAGTCATGCCTTGAAGTAGGGCTGTGAATGGCGACCAGAGAGAGACAGATTTTAAAAGAGAGCCATCTAATAATAATAATAATTTATTCATTTCTTATGCGCAAGTTTCATATATAAAATAAATGTTCAGATGCGCATTACAATAGTAAAAATACATACATGTATAGATTTACGGATATTTAAAAAAAAATAAAAAAAATAAAAAATTGCAGATACGTTATACAAAAGGAAATTTTTACTTAAAAAATTGAACTAAATTATATAAAAAAATATATAAAAAGAAGGAAATACAGTAATTTAAAATACAGATAAATAGTATAAAATATAAAGAAAATAAAACATACTATAAAATGCACAATAAAAAGAGTACAGTGGTGCCAGCCAGCAAAAAACTACATTAAAATACTAATAAAAAGCTTGTCGGAACAGATGGGTTTTAAGCAGGTTTTTGAAAGAATTTATGTTATTTGTAGTCCTAATAGCATGTGGGAGGGAATTCCAAAGTTTAGGAGCAGCGCACTCAAAAGCACGATCTCCCACAAAGTACTTTTTGTTTTTCCAAGTGGGTAGCTGAGAAGGGATGTGTCATTAAAACTTCGAAGGCGGTAGTTTGACAAACGCCTTTTTTTTAAAAGGTTACACAAGTACGTAGGAGCTTGGCCATTGAAGGCTTTAAACACAATCAACAAAATCTTAAAGTTGATCCTAAATCTAACAGGTAACCAATGTAAGTCAACCAACAAAGGCGTAATGTGGTAATATTTACTAACATTACAAACAAGCCTAGCACATGAGTTTTGGACTTGTTGAAGTTGGTTGATGAGATTGTCTGGTAAGCCATACAGGAGATTGTTGCAATAGTCTATCTACCATGTCTACTGCCCTATGTGTGGGGCTAAGTCTAACATTACCTCAAGGTACATGCGCCAAAAATGTCCCCAAATGACAACAAAGACTTGACAAATCAGCTTGAAAATTGCTCCATCTCTTCTCCGATTGTCAGGGATGAAATGTAGCTTATTTATTTGTAGGCTACTCACGATCATTCCGTTTTATGAAGATCAATGTCTTCTGACCAAAACCCAGATGATCACGATCGGCACAGTAGCCATTTTGTATGGCTCTGCTCTACAGAAGATGTAGTCTTGGTCCAAGACATTTAGGATTGATCGCTATCGTAGTGAGCGAGTTTGAATCAGTCATGTGAGGGTGTACTATGAACAGCGATCGATCCACTAACATCTTGGACTAAGACTAACAGACATCTTATTTCATATTTTGTGTGGAAATACTATTAAATAAAATTGACTTCGGCATAACCAGCAAATTGGAGGCCATCTGTAGAACTCTTTGCCTGTAATCTCAGTTAGTTTTTTTTTCTTTCCTGTACACAGACACAGGAGCTGTCTTCACTTTTGGGAAGAGCCGTTTTGCCGACAACACAGCCAATAAATTCTGGATCCGCAATGACAATGTCATCCAGGTATCCTGTGGTGATGACCACACTGCTTTCATAACAGGTCTGTCATTTGAAATTGTTGGGTATTTTGTTTTTTCTGAAGTTTCATTATACAAGGCTGTTTTTTTTACAAGTATGAACAAAGATACAAACATACATGTCAGTGCTGTGTCCGAGTCCGGTCAGTCTGAGTCCAAGACCTAGTCTGATTCCAGTTCATCCGAGTCTGAGACCGAGTCCATGACCAAGACCGAGTCAACACATCCGAGTCCGAGTCCGACTCCATCCGAGTCTGAGACCGAGTCCGAATCCGACACATGTACAAAAATGTACATACATGTACATGTAGGCCTAATAAGTCAAAATCACATATAGACCTGTATCAATTTTCTTTTGTTTTTTTCTTCAAAATTACAAAGACACCAAGTTGAAATATCGATCTCTGTACAGATTTGCTTTAAGAAATCTGTTTTTGACATTGCAAAAAGCTACTGACTTTGCAGTAAGAAATAAAGTTGGCATACACTCAAAACTGATGAAATATGCCGGTCTCGAGACGGACTTGGCCCGAGTCATCGAGTCACATGGCCCGAGTTCGAAACCAAGTCAGAGTCGTGAACCTCCGAGTCTGAGTCCAAGACCAAGTCTGGAAAAATCAGTACGTTCTTCTGTCATAGTGTGTATAAATTTACAATTGTTCTTTCATTTAGAATGAAATTATCAAATACAGTATTTGGAAGTGTACAAAATATTGAATAAGAAATCATCATATAAAATGTAACAAAGTAGCACAGATTGCTGCCCAGTACGTACAGTGAACATGGATGTGGACCAACAGGATATAACAGACACCACTGCATCCAGTTCTTCAGTTGCCTGATGAAGGCTAACAGTAACAGCAGTTGAAACGTCGCTACCAACACCATGACATCGCATGACATTGATCACTTTGTTTATAACCACCACGATGAATAACCCTTTCATTTCTATTGATATTGAATTAATGTCTAATTTCTTCAGAGAGTGGCCGTATCTTTACATTTGGAGCCAATGAATGGGGTCAGCTGGGACTGGGTCATACTAAGTCTTCCAACAAGCCGGGAAGCATCAAAGGTAAAATACAATCAGCTCTGAAATTTGATAAACAGTCCCAAATTATGTGCCAGAATCCATCAATTACTGGATTTTGAAGGGCTCAGGATGTTGGCCCAACTTTTAGTAGTCCAGTTTCCAAGATTGTACCATAGGGATAGTGCACAGTGTGGTATTATGAAGGACACATGACTGTAGAGCCCAGGCAATGTAACTTTGAATATAGGCTTGATGTCCCAACTTGGTCCAAGTCCAAAGAATGTGCCATAGGGATACTGCACAGTGTGGTATTTTGAAGGACACATGACTGTAGAGCCCATGCAATGTATCTTTGAACATACATGTAGGCTTGATGTCCCAACTTGGTCCAAGTCCAAAGAATGTGCCATAGTGATACTGCACAGTGTGGTATTATGAAGGACACATGAATGTAGAGCCCAAGCAGTGTAACTTTGAATATAGGCTTGATGGCCCAACTTTGTCCAAGTCCAAAGAATGTGCCATAGGGATACTGCAAAGCGTGGTAGTTTGAAGGACACAGGACTGTCAGACTGTAGAGCCCAGGTACTGTGACTTCATATTGGGCTTCATGACCCAACATGGTCCAAGTCATGAAGTCCAAAGAATTTACCATCTGAGGGATTCTGCACAGTGTGACATTATAATGGACTCAGGACTGCACTGTAATATTATGGGACAATTGATGGACCAACTTGGTCCAAGTTAAAAAAAAAAAAAACAAGAATGGGATTCTGCACAGTGTGGTGTTTAGAAGGACATAGAACAAAATAATACAGACACTGTATTGCTATATGGGGCTTGAATGTTCAATGTGGTCTTTGACTAAAATAATGAGCCCATGAGCGCAATATAGTGTTGTATTTTGGAAGATTCAGGAATGTACTGGTATGCCACCAAAATGCCTAGGGTTTTACGATAAATGACATGTTGTTTTTGTTTAAAGGTAGTATCATACTTTGGTAGGAAACCAAAATAGAAATGTTCACAGATTTACCTATAACTTACAGGGTATAAAGATGGTGGTGGTAGAAACATATCATTAACATTTTCCACCTGAAATGCTGCATTTATCCAGAAAAGAGTAAAACCAGTGACCAAAATTATGTTTGATCTTTAAAAGATCAAAAATAAAAGAGAAAAAACTTAAGAAATACTGTGGTCGTTTTTCACTGTTTTCTCAAAAAGTGGGCACCGTATGAGACTGAAATTTGCACAGATGACTGTTACTGTATCTGTCTTGATATTTTTGCCCATGAATCTGCATTTCTTTGATAAAAACCAAAGAATGGTATTACCTTTAAGTGAATGTATTAATTGGGAGAATAGTTTTCTTAGGGTTGGTAAAGAGAGATCACTTGAAACAAGAAGAAAATATTCTGCAATGAAAGTGATAGTTATTTTGCTTCAAAATATTAACCACAAAACTCCAAATGGTCAATCCCAATGTTGCGTTGGTCCGTGTTTTATCAGTACCTGATTCCTCCACCCCTATACACTAAAGCCCTTTTCACACGACGCCAAAAAAACTCTCAACCATTGAGACATTTTCTCATGGTTGCTAAATCTTACAAAATGGTTTTACGCTGGCTGCTTTTGCGTCCTTTCACGCGGCACAGTGTAACATTTCGCAAGCCTCCCTTGAGATGGAACGCGGGTAATCGATAGACTAGATGCATTTTATGAATGTAAACGCTGCTAGTACCAACGTGGCGATGAGGGTGAGGGTAAAGCACGTGGTATGCAAAGGCCATGAAACCGGTGTACCACACATGCGCATTGGAAAGCACTTTGCAAGGGACGTCGTACAAAAGGGGCTGTTCTCTATTCACACGATAGATCTCAAGGGTCCCTTGAGAAATCTTCTGCTAGCGGAGGATTTTGTCGTAGGTCTGGACCTCGGTCAAAATCTCTCAAGGATTCACCAGGGAAATCAGTCACTCTCAAGCATTGGTGTCCTTTCACACGATGACACTTTTGTAAGATTTCGCAACCATGAGAGAATTTCTCAATGGTTGAGAGGTTTTTTGGCGTCGTGTGAAAAGGCCTTTAGTCAACATTTAACACATGATTGAGCTAAGCCATGCCAATACATAGATTGAGTTTTGATGATTTATGCCTACTCATTGATTACATAAATCTACAGTTCAATATCTCAGGCACATCATGGGATTGATCAAAGTTCAACAATTCTTGAGGGCACTTCAGAAATGCTGTTATGTGCTGCCTATACACACATGAATAAGTTGATACATGGCATCCATTGGTACATGTAGTCAATCGGCCTTTGGAATACCTCGCTGATGATTTAAATGCAATAACTTGTTGTCAAGGCTGCTAAATTTTTCATTAAAGGTATAATACATGATTGGTAAATTCACAGAACTGCACTCATACTTTGTCTGATCAAATATGTTCATGAAATGATAAACCTGTAAAACTTTGTGTTCAATCAGACATCTGAGTCACGAGAAAATAGGGAAAACCCAACTCAATTTTTCTTTTAAAACATAAAGAATGCCTGAGATCAAAACTGTTTTTTTTTTAGATCAAAACTTTGTCAGAGTATGATTTGTTGCAAAGTATTGTCGGTTTTGCGGAACAATGATGGTTAATTATCAGTCAGTACCTGCAAAATTATGTTGTACTTTCAATCAGGGTTTGCGGATTTGCGGATTTTAAGATTTATTTTCCAAGCTTGTCCTCTAACAATTGATTTGCAGCAATCTCGGGGCAAAAGCATTGATGCATACATGTACCTAGGCCTACATGTATATTTCGTCTGCCAAATGTATCCAGTCACTCGGCATGCTTGGTTGTGGGGAGATGAAATATTGGTGTCCGATGGCCCCCAAATGTGGCTGGTTTTTAGATGCCATGGCATGTATGGGAAGATGTCACAAAGCAAAAGATCTTTAAAATATACATTTTTATAAAACATATTGGGCTTTTACAAAAATAAGGCTTGAGGCTAGGCTTGGGATTGATTTTGCACTTTCTTTGGCTTTGTCGTGTAGCCCATTCCCTGCATTGTAGTTTGTTGACTTCAAATGGCTGTAGCGAAATAAGCCCCAAGCCTAGCCTCAAGCCTGGTTTTGTAAAGACCCATACAGTACCTGTAAAGCAAATACAGCACACTATGCTGAAAGTGTCTCCTCATATTGAGATTGTTATAAGTGTTTTGTGAAATCTTCCCCTGGTTGTTTCGAATTTGTGGTTTTTTTTTTCTACAACCAAATTGGATGAATTACAGCCATATTTTGCTCTGATAAAATGTCTCTAACATTGTTTCTTTAACCAGCTCTGAAACATGAGGGAGTTTCACTCGTTGCCTGTGGCCGACTGCACACCATCGTGTACACGCGGAAAGACAATCTGTACAGCTTTGGAGCGGGAGGGGAGGGGCAACTGGGCGTGGCCAATACACAAGGATATGAAACACCTCAGAAGATCGACGCCCTGGAGGATGTCCAGGTCAAGATGATATCATGCGGCACGGAGCACTCCGCCGTACTGTCCAGTAAGTTACCTTCATAAAGATCCTGCTAGGATCGTAATGCATCCTAACTCCAAGCATTTTATAAATTGCAGGTCATTATTTTGCCTGTTGAGATGTTTTCAGTCGTTTATTACAGAAAGGAAAGGATTATTCATCGCGGTAGATACAGATAAGGAAAAAGGTGATCAAAGTCACATAATGTCGTGTTTCTGGTAGCGACGTTTTGGCTGCTGGTACTGCTAGCCTTCATCAGGCAACTGAAGAACTGGATGCTGCGGTGTCCATTATATCCTGTAGGTCGGGGTTCATGGCATTGTGAACCTCGACCTACAAGACCTACGGCGACACGACATCGTGTGACTTTGATCACCTTTTATCCTTAGTCTTGTTAGTTTATTGCTTGTATTGATTCTATGAGATTACTTGTTATTTTATGTGATCAATAGAGCACATCAATTTTCAGCTACCTTACACTGAAACAGGAGCGATGGTCTCTTAACAGGTGATTGATTGATTGATTTGTGGAGTCCCTTGTTATTCAACTAATCATGGTTTTGTTCCCTTGCTCAATTTCAGCTGATGGCAGCCTGTATATGTTTGGCAGTGGGTCTGACGGTCAGCTTGGCCTGGGTGAAACTACAGAGACAGACATCCCTAGACCCCTGTCAGTAGGAGTACCCATAAAGCATGTATCATGTGGGTACTATCACACGGCTATTGTCACAGGTAGGCACGCCTCTCATCATTGAAACAGGGCTATTGCACTCCATGGGCCTTTCTCAAAGCTGGAGCTCAGGCTCCGGCTCCAGCTCAGGCTCCAACTCAGGCTCTGTCTCAGGCTCTGGCTCTGGCTCAGGCTCTGGCTTTGTCTCTATATTAACTCCATCTGCTGAAAATATATCTGCACAAAACATGCTTAGCACAAAAATGTCATGCCCAAGAAAACAAACCACCATTAAAAATTCCATTTGATATTCATGGTCAGTGAACAACAGCCAAAGAACAATCACAAGTGATACAGACATTTCATGGTTAGCAAATTTGTGTGTTAAGCAGGGCCATGACATTGGCCCCTGTTCTTATGTCCATTTGTCCCTGTTGCAGACGAAGGGAAGCTTTACACCTGCGGTGAGAACGAGTTTGGGAAGCTGGGACTGAGTGACAACAGCTTGACCTTCTCCAACACCCCACAGCATGTAGATACCATCAAGGAGAGGGTACGGATAGTGTCATGTGGTAACAGCCACACAGCAGTGGTGACAGGTTAGTTAGTTATCATAGCATGTGGATTATGAGGAGGCACAACCCTTATTTCACTTGTAGCATCATATGATATTCATGAAAGCCGTATTAGGCATGGATACAAACAGGCCTTGCACTACCTTTTTTTCCTGACTAGCTTACTTTAGATTTTACTAGCCCTTTTAGATTTTTACTGGCCCGTACATATGTTGATCAATACCTAGGTAGGTTCTTTTCTTTTTACTAGCCCACCAGGCAACCAGGGGAGTGAGTCTAGCTAGCCCAGAGTGGATTTTGCTAGACATTGTACAACGGGCTAGAACTATATCGAGCTCTGTACAACCTCATCCCCAGATACACCACTTGTGACTATAAACTGGCTAGCAATGGACCCTTCCGGCCTGTCAACCAAACTATGCGTATTTGGAGGAAGCCTTTTTAATCAGGGGACCACGAAAGCCTACATTTTTAGTGTAATTCTGCCTCTTGATACCCTGGCTGAGAGGAAATGTACATGTTTTGCCTTTTCCAAAACCAAAGTCCAATAGAGAGAGGTGCTTTCGGTGGTTGAGAGTGTGCAACGCATGCCATGCATGTGGGTGATCGTGACACGTTGTATGCATGCGTGCCGTTGCTTGGGCATGTCGGGCATTGCTATGATGTGAGTGGCCTACAGGATCGGTGTATTGTACACAGTAAAGTCACACAACAATATTCCCTTCCCGTTCAACAGTATTGGTAGCTCAGACCCCAAGCCCCCATAACTCTGTACTATTTTGTTCTTGCATGCTCAGATAACGGCAGTGTGTACACCTGGGGTGATGGTAGCTCAGGGCAGCTCGGTCATGGTCCGTCCATCCTGGAACTAACATTACCTCAGAAAATACTCAGACTGTCCAAAAAGAAGTGCATGGACGTCGTTTGTGGAGAGAGCCACACAGCCGTCATTACAGGTATGGGAATACCCTACTGAAGACGAACAGAATTAACACACTGTTCGAAACGTCGAGATATACAGTGGAACGCCGCTATAACAAACATGGGGGGATGCACAGATATTGTTTGTTATAGTGGTCGTTCGTTATCACAGGACCATATTCGGTATGTACATGTATTGCACACACAAATTGGGAGCCAAGGATGATGTTCGGTATAGCGCTGTTCGTTATTGTGGCATTCCACTGTAATACCTCCATTTCTTCTCAGAACCACACACTCTCACAGAAGAGATTACTTGGTGTCACCGCAAACCTACCTTAATTTAGTACTTCAAGTCTTATTTATGTATGGGGATGGTGATAATGAACCATCAGAGTGTAGGATGCTTTAGGCAAGAGGTCAGTAGTGGTAGATGTTTGAATTGTCTTCTCCAATGCCTTCACGTAGCTCCAAGATGGTTGTCAGGACATTACTCCTGTAACCCTCTGCACCTTCCATACAAGACAAGAGCTGCTTTCCACACATTGCCACATTCTCCACTGGGGAATTAGTTGTCTTGGTTCTCGATGTTGTTGGTGTGGATACTCAAACTGATTAGCTGCATTGACCATCACGCACGTACATATGTACATATGTACGTACAGGTGATCCGCACACATGTACGCACAAACCTGTCAGTAACAATGTCTTGGGAATCCTGTAAAATCCCCCCGAAATTGGTGGGATACACACTGCGCATGCGTTACTCAGGCACAGCCAATTAACAAACACGTATATGTACATGTTTGCAGGCCAGTGCAGGTAATCATACATATTCAACAGTGTGTCATGGAGACAATGTAGCGCACTACATAACGAGGTGCGTTCGCAACTCACAGCCTTTACAGGATTCCGGAGATGTTACAGAGAACTCTTTACATGTACGTGCGGGTGGGTAATCGATTTGTATGTTCGAGTTATAACAAAATCTTGAACCAAGACTATAGGCCTGTTAATTATTTAACGCACAGGATCTCAGATTTTGGGATCCACGTCCTATGCAGGGTACGCTAAAATGGGATCATTTGTGATCCTGTGCATTAAACAAACAGGCCCTATATGGAAACTGGACTATGAACCATGCATTTACACACAAACCACAGTGTGGTGTATTGTGGTATTCAGGAAACTGCGCATATCACTATGAGGTACATTGTAGTATGTAGGTGGGTTAGGGTAAAGGTCTCTGCATATTGAATCATGATGGAGTGCATTATACAGCAACTACCTGTAACCACCGGATGTGTTCATTTGTGCTTTATTTTACCACAGAAAACGGTTCCCTGTACATGTTTGGTGATGGTAGACACGGTAAGCTCTGTCAAGGTGATGAGAGTTTCTGCAATCTCTTCCAGCCTAGCAAAGTCTCCCGGTTTAAGGGCTTCCATGTAGAGCAGGTTTGTAAGCATCTTAAGACCTGGACAGTGTCAAGGCTTGCCGAATAGAAAGCCGTATTCGGTTGTCAACTTTCTTTTACCTTCTGGTTTGAATTCAGTCATGACGTCATCTCATTGATCATTCCCTCATGATAAGATTCACATGATTTAAAAGTAATAGACATGATTGGTAAAGGTCACAGGACAGCACTCACACTTTGTCTGATCCAGCATGTACATGAAATGATAAACCTGTGAAAATTTGAGCTCAATCAAACATCTGAGTCACAAGAAAATAGTGCAAAACTGACTAATTTTTTTGATCTTACCCCAAGATCAAAACTGTTTTCAGTCTTTGTTTGACTAATTTCTGGATAAATACACCATTTTAAGCGGAAATATTTTAACGGTATGTTTCTACCAGCACCATCTTCATACCCTGAAATTTATACTTAAATTGGTGAACAGTTCTGTTTGGGTATGTTACCAATCCTGTTCTGAATCTGTAAAAGAAACTTTAGGCTTGGAGCATCTTGAAAATCTCTTTGCAACTCCTTAGGAGTGTTCAGCCATCAGTTGGTCAATTATTAATCAATGTCATGTCTACATTGTCAAAATCAAATAAATGTAGTTTTCTCTGAGACCATCAGGAACCAAATGAAGATAGATGATTGCCAGTAAGCCTCTGTAAAGAGTGAACATTCAGGATTGTCTTTAAAGCTGCAGCACAGCAGCCAATTTCACAAAACTTGAAACGTTGCGTATTTAACATTTTGTTGTGTAACTTACTCAACATTTTCCTGCCTTTCACATGCCTTTGGTTGCACAAGTTATGCCTGTTTCAAGAAACTTGCGCAATATTTGTACATTGCATAAGTGACGCAACATTTAGTGAAATCGGCTGCAGGATTGGTAACATATCCGAGCAGTAATGTTCACAGATTTACGTATAACTTTCAGGATATAAAGATGGTGCTGGTGGAAACATACCGTTAAAATATTTCTGCCTAAAATGTTGTATTTATCCAGAAATTTAAGTCAAACAAGTCAGTTTTCCTTGTGGTTATTTGATGATCAAACAAAGACCGACAGGCTTGATCTCGGGTTAAGATCAAAACCATTCTTTATGTTTTATAAGAAAGATTGAGTCGGGTTTTTGCTATTTTCTCGTGACTTAGATGTCCGATTGAGCTCAAATTTTCACAGGTTTATTGTTTCATGTACACACTGGATCAGACAAAGTGTGAGTGCTGCAGCCGATTTCACGAAACTCCAAATGTTGCGTACGCAACATTTTGTTGCGTAACTTACGCAACATTTTCCTGCCTTGGTTGCACAAGCTATGGCCGTTTCACAAAACTTACGCAACATTTGTACGTGGTGTAAGTTACGCAATGTTTCGTGAAATCGGCTGCTGTTCTGTGACCTTTATCAATCATGTATTCTACCAGTGTACAGGATTTGCAAGGCCTCCAAAACAATTATTGAGTTTGAGACAGAAAATGGACTCAACAGTTCATAAACCATGGGAAATCTTGGTTCATCAGATGCTGGGTTTTTCAAAGAAATCAAGATTGAGTATCTTTTAAAAAGATCCTTCGTCCTCGTGAAGAAGGAGGGGGGCAAGATTATTTCGGCCGTATTTCTGCTATCCAGATGAACAAAGCGTAACAAACGAAGCATGAAACAACGTCTGTAAGGAAGTTTAAGACCTTCACTTCTGTTTAAGAACCAAGTTTACCCAAAATGCACATCTTTGCAAATCCTATATTCTCCCTTTTATGTATTGAATGAAGTCCTAACTCTAATATAGTCTGGTAGCTTCCTCAGATGTTGTGACCAAAGACAGAATATGCTCTATCAGTAAGAGAATGACAATGTGCTCTCACAACTGTTCAAGAGAAATATATTGCTTTATGCCTCTGGCTGATGTAGTCTGGGAGCTTGCTCCAGATTTTGTGACTAAGAACAGAAAATGCTCTCTCAGCAAATGCTCCTATAATTGTACCTTTGTTGAGGCCTCTGGCCTGTTAATTTGCTCATAAATAACTTGAAACTCGATTGGCTCATGTAGGTATCATGCGGAGGTTGTCACACCATAGTCCGAGCCAGACGGAAAAACGCATCCAATGGAGACGTCTCTTCGGATTCCGACGGGGAAACTGACCCTCTCCGGATGTCCGGACAGATGAAGAAGGGCTTGCTGGCCATGGCAATACGCAATGATCAAGGGGTGGACTCAGTAGACCTTGGGGCCTCACTAGACAGCTCAGCCAGGGGGAGAAGACGACAGAGAGAGGTAAGAGACTTGAACATGTCAAGCCTTAGAGGAGGAGTATCCTTGCAGGACACTGGTATCAGATCAGTTAGAGTAAAGGAGAGTACAGTGGTTCTCACATAGAACCAGAGGTCTACTCGATGTTTGAACTGGTATACCATTGCAGTAACATCATGTAGGGAATCTCTAAGGAGATACAGTGGTTCTCACATAGAACCAGAGGTCTACTCAGTGTTTAGACTGGTATACCATTGCAGTAACACCATGTAGGGAATCTCTAAGGAGATACAGTGGTTCTCACATAGAACCAGAGGTCTACTCAATGTTTGGACTGGTATGCCATGGCAGTAACACCATGTAGGGAATCTCTAAGGAGATACAGTGGTTCTCACATAGAACCAGAGGTCTACTCAATGTGTGGACTGGTATACCATTGCAGTAACACCATGTAGGGAATCTCTAAGGAGATACAGTGGTTCTCACATAGAACCAGAGGTCTGCTCAATGTTTGGGCTGGTATACCATTGCAGTAACACCATGTAGGGAATCTCTAAGGAGATACAGTGGTTCTCACATAGAACCAGAGGTCTACTCAATGTTTGGGCTGGTATACCATTGCAGTAACACCATGTAGGGAATCTCTAAGGAGATACAGTGGTTCTCACATAGAACCAGAGGTCTACTCAATGTTTGGACTGGTATACCATTACAGTAACACCATATAGGGAATCTCTAAGGAGATACAGTGGTTCTCACATAGAACCAGAGGTCTGCTCAATGTTTGGACTGGTATACCATTGCAGTAACACCATATAGGGAATCTCTAAGGAGATACAGTGGTTCTCACATAGAACCAGAGGTCTGCTCAATGTTTGGACTGGTATACTCAAGTCCATGTAGGGAATCTCTAAGGAGATACTGCAGTTCCTTCTGACATTAAGCCTGAAACTCTTAAGCCTTTATGTATTAAAGAAGAAATAGTGATTCCTTGCACGAACCAGGAGCACACACAGCTTTATTGTCTTGCAGTCTTGGATCTATATAGTGTCATCAGGAGACTGAGCAGAGGACCGGAATTCTGGTGCACAAGAGTGAGATTTGAACACCTGATCATGTTTTTGTTTGCTTCTTGTTCTCTTGACTCAGACATCCCCGCTACCTCCACTTGCCCGGACCCTTCCCCCGTTAGGCTCATCGAAAGCAGGGGCGCTGCCATCTCTCAACTCCACAGTACCTAGCGGACGAGGGCGCAATCTGGACCAGAGCTTAATCCCTAACATCAAACACGGTGAGTGGGACATTTAGCCACCGCATCAAGATTGAAGTATGACGAAGTATAGCGTGCACATTTCCACCTAGCCTTGGTCAAGGCGTTATCGTATTCGTACCATGAGCATTATTGTTCACAGCGCTCCCGATCTTATCCCCCGCATGATCCCGTCACGATCGTTTGCGCGTACCATTATATAATGCACATTAGGCAAACAGCGACCTCTCGCGGTCGTGTGAAATATGCAAATTAGGTATACTGGTTATCACGCCTTGTACCAGTCATCCACGAAAGCTTATGTGTTTGTTTACTTTTTCGCCGGATTTCCAGCGAAGCCCTCGTATGCGAATATGAAATGTGGGGGCGGGCCATTGTGTGCATGTGCAGTGTCCAATCACAGCACAGTATACAAGCATAAACAATGTATGAATGGCATTTCTGTCGAGACGTCTAGCTATAGCTGTTGATGTTGCACAACGTAAGCCCCTACAGTAGGCCTACGTTGTACGTCATAATACATGTGTACATGTGGCCTACATGTGTACATGTATGTTGTTTGAATTACTGTTGGGAGATTTTCGTGGCAAGCCTTCAATCCTTTCTGCAGGGTACCGTTACGTGGGTATGTCATATCCTTTCGTGAATTTACCAATAGGTATGCAACGGCCTGGGAAGTCTGTATAATTTAACGCAATAGACAATAGCTAGCACAAGTTGAAAACTCCATGTCAGGCAGCAAAATCATATAAAATTATGCATATTGAACTGATTTTGAACCCGTGATAGATGAATTGGTGTAAGGCAATTGGCAGTTGTCCTATGATTTGAATAGGCCTACCTGTAAAAATATCAATCTGAATAAGTAAAAAAGTGTTCGACCACTTTTAACGTGATCACCGATTACTACTCGATCGATCAACTGGCAGAACATAGTTACGTTCCGTCCGTTACAAACCCGCGCAACCTAGGCCTATTTGAATAATGCAGCCTGTTATGAGCCGCAACGCGCCAATCCAAGAGCATATTGAAAAGGCTGTCTATCGCTATTAGCATAATGAGCTCCGCCCACTACACCTCCCGTGCACGACTGGTACAAGGCGTGATAACCAGTATACATAATTTGCATATTTCACACGACCGCGAGAGGTCGCTGTTTGCCTAATGTGCATTATATTATTGTACGCGCAAACGATCGTGACGGGATCATGCGGGGGATGGGATCGGGTGCGCTGTGAACAATAATGCACATGGTACGAATAGGATAACGCCTTGACCAAGGCTAATTTCCACCTGTTACTGGGGCTCTCGACGTGTATCATCCCTGCTCATGAGACCCTTAAAGACACAGTACTGGGGTTGATTTCACCAAACTCATCGTAATTTACTATCAATCGTAGCAATTCTGATGCAATTGCAGTCCCACGTAGACTTCTACGTGGGTTCTACCGAGGATACGATGGGTTATCCTTCTTAACTCGAGTTGCGATCGATCGCAGGGCTTCGTGAAAACGACCCCAGGATTGGTATCATACCCAAACAGAAATGTTCACAGATTTACGTATAAATTTCAGGATATGAAGATGGTGACGGTAGAAACAAAAAATATTTCCACCTGAAATGGTGTATTTATCCAGAAATAAGTTAAAACAAAGACTTAAACCAGTTTTGATCTCAGGGTAAGATCAAAACCATTCTTTGTGTTTTATAGGAAAAATTTAGGTTTTGCTATTTTCTCGTGACTCAGATGTCTGATTGGGCTCAAATGTTCACAGGTTTATTATTTCAATGCTGAATCAGACTAATTGTAAGTGCTGTTCTGTGACCTTTACCAATCATGTATTATACCTTTAAAGCTTTTCTCATCCCTAGGAGGAGCAGGTCTGTGTGCTGTTAAGCGCAAAAAAATTGCTTAGCATAAAATGTCTTGCTCAATAAAACAAACCACCACTCAAAATTCTATTTGATATTCATGGTCTGCAAACAACAGCAACAGAACAACTGCAACGATACACAACACATGGAAATTTGGTTGTTAGTCATGTTTTTATTCAGACAGAGATTTCATGGTTACCAAATTTTTGTGCTAAGCAAGGCTTAGTTCACTAATCACAAGAAAAAACTGACCATGATTACAAAGCAAGGATTTGTGTGGGGTACTGTGGCGTAGTGGTCTGGCGTGTCAAACTCAAGATCCTGTGGTCAATCTACAGATTGTGGGATCGAATCCAGCCATCCAGCCAAGACATGCTTGCATCCTTGGGCAAGACGCTTTGTCACATATTGTTCCTCTTCATCCAGGTGTAAATGGGTACCTGCCAGGGTAGAGATGGCTTTGTGGTTTGATTAGCTTCTGTGCACCCGGGGCTGTATGCTCCCCAGGGAGTTGAGATGGTTTCAGGAATGTAAATTATGGCCCGACGACCATTAGTAATAATGTACAGTGCTTTGATCTTCTTGGAAAGGCGCTTTATAAATGCCCGTTATTATTATTAGTTTTTGTATTGTTGTATTTTTGTGGCCATCAGAGGTACAAGAAGAGATGATATCTAAGAAGGAAATCAAGGTGGTGGAGGCATCTCCTAGACTGAGACTGCTGAAACATGGAGATGTTGATCCACTAGAATCTGTAAGTTTCTCACTGTGGGTTTCACTAAACACTGGAATAAAAACCTCTGAAGAACTTGCTCTGCTTTGTTAACAACCAATTCAAGTAGTCTTCTTTATTCATTGGCAAGGTCGAGTCAGCGACTGTTCGCACCTTGTTATTGGTTTAGCTCTTTGGACTTTTATTGAAAAATGAGCAAAGGAAAATTGACTGGAGTGGGATTCGAACTAGGGACCATCTGAACACTCGTACCGGAGCTCTTACCAACTGAGCTATCCAGCCCTATGTTGGTGGTGCCCCTATTAGTCAATTATCTTGGTTCATTTTGCAGTCAGAAGCCATGAAAGCATGCACATACTGCAATGTTGCAACCTGATTGCTAATGCTGTGCTTATCTTCGATGATCCCTGGGATATAGCGATATGTGAGTGGTTTCATTGCTTCTGACTGCCAAACGAACAAAGATAATTGACTATTAGGGACATCACCAACATAGGACTGGATAGCTCAGTTGGTAAGAGCACCGGTCAGCCGGTACGGTATACCGGAGGTCGCTGGTTCAAATCCCGTTCCAGTCAGTTTCTTCTTTGTTCACTTTTCCATGGCTTTGAACTACTATTATAAATTGTGGTAGTTGTTCGGTAATACATTATTCTTGAAGATGTTCTGAATAGAAAACGGAATATAGAATCAAAAATGGCTTCCCTTAGTCTTTCTGGATTGTGTGTATACTGTATCAGAGAATCACCAGCTGGTTGTCAGTGTGGTTTGCAAGGTAGTGCATTGTTTATGATCCAGTTCCCTTGTGGTTACTGTGGTATTGTGTGGTAAACAGCTCTTGACTTGTGTGGTAGGTGCAGAGGGTTAGGGTTAATATCCAGTTCCCTTGTGGTTACTGTGGTAATGTGTGGTAAACAGCTCTTGACTTGTGTGGTAGGTGCAGAGGGTTAGGGTTAATATCCAGTTCCCTTGTGGTTACTGTAGTATTGTATGGTAAACAGCTCTTGACTTGTGTGGTAGGTGCAGAGGGTTAGGGTTAATATCCAGTTCCCTTGTGGTTACTGTGATAATGTGTGGTAAACAGCTCTTGACTTGTGTGGTAGGTGCAGAGGGTTAGGGTTAATATCCAGTTCCCTTGTGGTTACTGTAGTATTGTATGGTAAACAGCTCTTGACTTGTGTGGTAGGTGCAGAGGGTTAGGGTTAATATCCAGTCCCCTTGTCGAGACTGTGGTAATGTGTGGTAAACAGCTCTTGACTTGTGCGGTAGGTGCAGAGGGTTGGGTTTAAAAAAAACCCTAAGAGCAAAATTTAGATGTTAATGAATTGCCTGATTTTTAAATTGATGTTCCTCTTGTTTTTGGCAGACGCATTTCTCAGCTAGTCAATCTGTACGGGAGCTGAAGCCGTTATTGGATGCAGCAAAAAGCAACACAGAAACAGAGGTAATACCCTTGATAAATATTCATTAGCAAACAGTAGTGATAAGAGATAATGAGTGGAGTTATTGCAGAAGATGGCACTCTGAAAAACAACAGGGAGAATCCTGCAACTAATGCTGGAGTAAGCCTTTTGCACATTAAATCTTAATAGTATCTGGCACACTGACTTCTTTCATTGCACATAAACACCCCAGTTTGAATTTCCCAGACTAAAGACACTATATCACATGATGACTGACTTGGGGAGTCAGGTTGGCGTAGCGGTTCTTTCCTCGCTTTCACCTCTGTGGACCGGGTTCAAGTTTTCGGTCCCTGTCTGATTCCGTTGGTTTTACCCAGAATATTACTCTGGGGTTTTCCTCCCACCTCTAAAACTGTATCTTCTTCTCATCATCTTTCCATAACAGGTTTCGTCAGGCTTGCGAGCTACAGTGCCTTGGGCAGTGTGATATTCAAACTGGATTGTTTATGAAAATGGTTATGAAATGAAAGAATCCTGTGTACCAGATTTAATGTGCAAATGGCTTATTCTAAGGCTGCTGCATGTAGCATGAATCTAGTTGCATGTCATTTTTTTATGGCTAGGGGAAAAAAGTTTGTGCAAAATTGACTCACCGAACAAATTCTATGTGGATTGGTTTGCGGAACCACCATGTAAGAATCATTAGTACTTTCGCATTTAATTGCCACAAATGTGATATCTTCCTTGATATTTTGGCCCATGAATCTGCATTTCTTTGACACAAACCAAATTATGATATTACCTTTAACCTGTTCATGATGAACATTGCAAAGTACCTACCAGAGGGATTTCAATAGCTGTGATTAGGAGGTAATGAGATGTTTGTCAAGGATTGACTTTTACATGATGTTCATTTTGCTTCTTTGTTTATAGCCGTCAGCCACAAGGCCGCAGACTGAAGGGGTTGATGAGATAGACTCAGGGGGTCCAGCGAGGTCTCAGGTAGGTTGGTCTGTCATGTCTCAGATGTCCACGGATCCGTCAGATTCTTAACAGTCCAGCAAACAATGGACATAGGGTCTGTAAGATTCAAAGATATGGGCAGTTATAGCTATCCTAGCTATGATCAATCTTGTGCTTAAAGGTTCAGTACAGGATTGGTAACATACCCAGAAATGTTCACAGATTTACCTATAACTTACAGGATATGAAGATGGTACTGGTTGAAACATACTGTTAAAATGTTTCCAGCTGAAATGGTGTATTTATCCAGAAATAAGTAAAACAACGTCCGAAAACAGTTATGATCTTGGGATGAGATCAAAACTCATGTGAATAGATTTGAAAATACTGTGAGAATTTTTCACTGTTTTCTACAGTTTCCGAGAAAATAGCGAAAACCCGACTGAATTCTTCTTATAAAACATAAAGAATGGTTTTGATCTTACTCCGAGATCATAACTAAATTACCCATTTCTGAATAAATACAGCATTTTAAGTTGAAATGTTTTAAAGGTATGTTTCTACCAGCACCATCTTCATATCATGAAAGTTATAAGTAAATCTGTGAATATTTCTGTTTGGGTATGTTACCAATCCTGTACTGTACCTTTAAGGTTGATAATCACTGGACGGATACAAAAAAGTGATTATTCACATTTTGCAAAGGCTTCCAAATCTGTGACGATTACTTCCCAAACAGGACAGCACAGGTCAAAGTTCACAGCCTGCCACAGAATCTGTGAAAAACAAGCATGCAGACGGTGGTGAGAAAGTGGAATCGGTGAAACCGACCAAAAAGCTTGAAAACCACGATTCGGGCGCTGACTCCGAGGAAGATACAGACGAAGATGAAGAAGAAGAAGATGATGATGATGATGATGAAGTCAGCGATAATAACGATACCTCCGTTGATGTCAAAGCCGTCAAGAAGACCAATCGTTTTCTAGATTTCATGCAGGTAGCGTAAAGAAGCTTGATGTTCGGCTTTGCGAGTGTCTTCTTCTCGTTTGAAGCAGCACAACTAACAAACACACTGTCTCCAACCTGTAAAAGTGTGACCGGATTGTCTGTGCAGCTAACCTCAACCTAAATGTCGTCTATTTGTTTCTGCACCTATTTACTAATTCTTCAAATGCTTTGTAGGTGGTGGTAGGCATTTGAGGAAAAGCTTCTATTCCTATGCCAAAAAGAATGTGTTGCTGGAAAGCATGCATATAAGAAAGTTACATGTACATGTCTGATCTGTTGTAATGGAACGAGTGGAAAGCCGTTGAGTGTCGTAAAACCACTGGAAATCGCCGTGTTGGAAAGCTGGTTCCAGTTGTACAAATGTCAAATTTTTGCATATTTTTGATGTTGGGATCAATTTTATGGACTGGTATATACCAGTATGTGGTAAGCACCATAGAGTTGAACACAAACGGGAGTCCGCACTGTGTGATACAGTCATTCAACCACCTGACCACAGCGCCATTTCGGTCCCACACATTGCGTCACCTGTAAAGGCTAGTTTATACTCCCTGCGTTTACGCACACACAACGCACAGTGCGAATGTCACATTTGATATTCATACTCTTTCGAGATGTGAAATTCGATACTCAGTGATATGAATGCGGAAACGGTAGGCCTACCTGTACAGTTCATACAAAACTTGTGTGATGTGCAAGTGCAATTCTACGTAGTGCATGCACTGCTCACGCACTGTGCCTGCTCTGTGCCCTCTTCAGCAATGGTGGCTCTGCGTCCATACAGGAATACAGACAGCACGCATGTTGAATACAGAGCTCACACTCTAGTTTTGTATTAAACTAAATGGGTAAGCCCACAGCAGAGTTGGTCAGGTTACCGTTCAATATTCCATGTGGTTTCTATTGATGATGACTGGTTCTCTGCTGATTTTTGCTTTGCATGAAACATTGCCTCAGCAGGTTTGTTTACGTGTAGCTGTGTGAAATTGCCTTTGCATTGCTCTGATTTCCAAAGCTCAACAAATTCAGAAGGACAGGCTCAACAAACACCTTGACAAATTTACACCCACAAATCAGATTGTTGATTGTTGCCTGATATACTGTAGTATTATCTTACATGTATATTAATGCCACTGAGTCACATATATTTACATAGTAATATTATTGTCATGGATGTAATTCTAATATAAATGTTCACCATATTGTCACGGGTGCAGTGAAATTGTCACAGATGTAATAATGTCACAGGATGATTTCACCAAACTCATCGTAACTTACTATTAATCATGGGACCTATGATACATTGCAGACGGCCACGCAGAAGTGGAAGGATACGATGGGTTATCCTTCGTATCTCGAGATATGATCGATCGTAGGGCTTCGTAAAATCAACCCCAGGTGTAATAATATTGCCACAGATGTAACATTTTGCAATAACATTGCCACAGATGTAACATTTTGCGATAATATTGCCACAGATGTAACATTTTGCGATAATATTGCCACAGATGTAACATTTTGCAATAATATTGCCACAGATGTAACATTCTGCGATAATATTGCCACAGATGTAACATTTTGCGATAATATTGCCACAGATGTAACATTTTGCGATAACATTGCCACAGATGTAACATTCTGCGATAATATTGCCACAGATGTAACATTTTGCGATAATATTGCCACAGATGTAACATTTTGCAATAACATTGCCACAGATGTAACATTCTGCGATAATATTGCTACAGATGTAACATTCTGCGATAATATTGCCACAGATGTAACATTTTGCAATAACATTGCCACAGATGTAACATTTTGCGATAATATTGCCACAGATGTAACATTTTGCAATAACATTGCCACAGATGTAACATTTTGCGATAATATTGCCACAGATGTAACATTCTGCGATAATATTGCCACAGATGTAACATTTTGCGATAATATTGCCACAGATGTAACATTCTGCGATAATATTGCCACAGATGTAACATTCTGCGATAATATTGCTACAGATGTAACATTCTGCGATAATATTGCTACAGATGTAACATTCTGCGATAATATTGCTACAGATGTAACATTCTGCGATAATATTGCCACAGATGTAACATTCTGCGATAATATTGCTACAGATGTAACATTTTGCAATAATATTGCCACAGATGTAACATTTTGCAATAATATTGCCACAGATGTAATAATATTGTCACATGTGCAATAATATTGCTACAGATGTACATGTATTAACGGTTTTCACACACTATTAAAGCAGTTTGTCACAGAAAATATAACAATACTTGTATAACAATGTATCATTGCCACAAGTGTGATATCATGAGCACACTAACCACTTTTATAACATAACTGCCACTACTGTGATATGAACATTTTTCCACCTGTGTAAACAGCCGAACATTACAAAGCATAGAAGTCCGCAGTGTGCACTTTTATGCATGTGTTTGGATAAAAACCTTTTCACAAAGGAGAAATCATTGCCACTAATATAATGCTGTTGCATTTATGAAAAATCGGCTCATGCTCCTGCTCCTGCAACCATTTCGTGAATCCATTCTAAAATAACGGGTATCAAAATAGAGGTTTTTTGGCTGCGGTTCAGAAGTAGATTCTCTGGTTTGGAAATGAAAACAGAGTATCAGCTTCAATGAAAACCCACAACCTATATTTTCAGCATATGGATGACAGAGACTAAGCCTGAGTCTGGGCCGCCGTTTTGAAAAGGCCCAAAGACCACACAAGTTGAATCTAAATTTTAGTAGTTTCTAGCTTTCTCTTAGCAGCGGCACATGGAAGACACAAATTCAGAATCTATGATTGATGCATTGATTGAGACGTCTCTTTAACTCTTGCACGATGTCAATCATTATTCTTGATCAATCTTCCCTTTGACAGACCTCCAGACCTACCCCAGCACCGAGATCCAGGACACAGGCTAAGAAGGTCCTTGAAGATGAGGAAGATGAAGACAGTGGAGATGAAGATGACGACGAAGAAGATGATGATGAAGATGAAGATGATGAAGATGAAGATGAGTCCGAACCAGAACCCCAGAAGACTCAGAGTAAGCTCCCAATCTAATCTCTTTCACAGCTCTGCAACCATGGATCAAATCTCAATCAGTGGCCTTTTTCAAATCTCAGCTCCTGCCCCGGCTTCCAACTTCATCTCTGTCATCCTTATACTGAAAATAATATATAAAAGGAAGGTTTGCGAAGACACCATGTATAAATTCTTTTCTAAAAGTGTGGTTCTGAAAAGAACCTGCGAGAAGTAGTATCGACGAAAACAGGGTGGAGTCAGGTTGGTGTAGCGTTTTTTTCCTCGCCTTTCACCTCTGTGGACCGGGTTCAAGTCCGGCTCGGTTTACAAGTGGATTGGGTTTTCAGTCCCTGCCTGATTCCCTGGGTTTTTACCCAGAATATTACTCTGGGGTTTCCCTCCCACCTCTAAAACTGTATCTTCTTCTCATCATCTTTCCGTAAAAGGTTTCATCAGGCTTGCAAGCTACAGTGCCGAGGGGGCACTTTTGAGGAATACTTGGTTTCATTACCAGAAATAAATAAATAAATAATAAATAAACATAAGTTGTGGTTTTTCATTGAAGCTGAAGCTCTGTTTTCCTTTTCAATCCAGAGAATCTACTTCCAAACTGCAGCTAAAAGCCTCGATTTTGATCCCCGTTATTTTAAAATGGAATCACCAAAATGGAGCTTGAGTCGGAGCCGAGGTTTGGAAAAGGCCCCAGGTTGATGGCCCTACCTGGGGTATCTGAAAAGATGACTTAAAGGAGCAGCTTAGTTCTCACTTTCTCTCCTCGCGTTTCTTCAGTTTTTTAGTTAGACACTGCTCCGTAGCTGAGGGTCGCTCCAGGATATCCTTACGTTTATCATCATTGTGATATTTGTCTTTACGTAGTTAATGGTAAAGCCAAACTGGAGAAGGCCAAGATCTCGAAGAAAGACGAGCAAGAGGAAGTGAAGAAGACAACAACACCCAGGACAGTCCCTGAGAAGGCTACGAAAGGAAACGTCAAGGAGGATGCTGCAGAAGAAGACGAAGATGAAGAGGAAGATGATGATGACGATGAAGATGATGAAGATGACGAAGATGACGAAGATGATGAAGATGACGAAGATGACGAAGATGAAGATGACAGGAAAGGTAGTTCATTAATATTACTCATAGAAACTATATCTCCTGCAGTGACTGGTGAAATTATTGAAGAAAAAACACTGTTAAACAGTTATAATTGATTTATTCATGCAGAAGATATAATAATGCAAACAATTTATTGCCCTTCAACCATTTAGATAAGCACTTCATTAAAGTGCATTTTGAGCACACATGAAAAAATAATGCGCTGGCTCAGGTGGGATTCGAACCCACAACCTCCTGCTTACTAGTGCAGATGCCATACCTGCTAGGCCACCAAGCTAGCCAGGGTCATTTAAGTGAATTGAATCTCTCATCGGCGGGCGCCGAAATTAATCAGTTATAATTGATTTATTCGTGGAGGAGATATAATAATGCATACAATTTAATGTTTTCCATTCATGCAATACGCTTTATTCATGGCGCATCCATCTTGTCACCTTCCTTGTATATTGCCTGTCGGAAAATATCACGCCGATTCTAAAAAGAAAACGGGTACCAGACTACTTTGAATCCAAGCCTCAGTTTGAATGCACTGCTACGAATGCAGGCTGGTGCACCGTGAATAAGGCCTATGGAAAGAATGCTTTCTTTTGTTAAAAGATGAAATAGTTCATTCAACTCGTACATGTATCTGTCTCATGCAACATTTCCCCTTTCAGCTCATGACAATATTCTTACACAGAACTTGGAATTGTAAGGCCCAGGCACCATAGGCCTGACATGATGTCTCAACTTGTTCCAAGTTAAAGTCCAATAAAGATATCTTAGTTACCATCTTTATACTTTGTTTACTTGAACGCTTGCAGCTTTGATTCTCAGCTATGATCAATGCGATTTGAGAAACTGTTGGCTAAAGATTTGTCCTGTGTCAATTTGTTTTATTCTCCTTTTTTAGACGGCAAAGAGCAGAGTGAACAAAATGGCAAATCTTCCAAGACGAACAAACCTGGCAAGGAGGACAAAGGGAAGAAAAGTCAAGATGAAGCTAAGAAGAAAGACGAGAAAGTGACAGATGGAGAGGATGAAGAAGATGATGAAGATGAAGAAGATAGGGAAACAGAAGGCGTGAATGGAGCCAAGCAGCCTGATGAACCAAAGGTAAAGGGATTCTTACATCACCAGGGGTAAATTTCTTTAGGAAAGGTAACTCGTCCTATGTCGTGACGTTTCCTAGGATTCATTTCACCAAACTTAAGACACGTTCAACGCATCTCAACTTCCATAGCAATGCGGCTGAACTCGTCTTAACTTAAGACGGGTCTGAGGGTCGTCTTATCTGCACGAACACGTATGATATTGAATAGCAACAATAGCACTTACACCTCGTGCTGATCGCGATGCTCGACGAGTAGTTAGCCAAGGTAATATTCCATAACCGCACCTGTCTACTCTATAACAAGGAACTACTTAGAAGATAATTGGTCTATTTGATTATTAAGTTTTTTTCCTAAAATAACGGGTATCCGATGCAAAACAGAGGATTTAAGGTGCGATTCAGAAGTAGATTCTCTGGGTTGAAAAGGAAAACAGAGCTTCAGCTTCAATGAAAATCCACCACCTTTATTTTCAGCATATGGATGACAGAGACAACGCGTGAGCCTGAGCCTCCGTTTTGAAAAGGCCCTTAACAGTTCCATATCTTTTTTCATGTCTTTCATGTCCTTTATGCATTTCAGCTTAGAGGAAACATTTTAGCCTTCACTAAAAATCCTGCTAGGATTGAAATGCATCAGGCCCTCCTAACTCCAACTAGTCATGCTAGTAGAGAAACTTTTAATAATTACTCACCTTAACAAACCATATTGTTATTGTTTATCCATTTCATATGAATAACGACTTTCATCCTAATGATTTTGCCCTTTGTTTCTTTCCCTGTATGTGGAATCATGTTTCATCGTGCACTGCATGTTGCATGTTTCACAACTTTGTAAGTCCATCCTCGTCTTCATTCTGTTTCACTAAAACCATTCATTCTAAGATTTTTCACTGACAGTAAAACTAATACCACAATCCTAACATTCTTAGAACACTTCTTTGAAGGTAGTATCGCACTTTGGTAACAAACCAAAGCAGAAATTTTTACAGATTTACCTAACTTACAGGGTATAAAGATGGCAAATGTACCGTTACAATTTTTTCGCCTGAAATGCTGTATTTATCTAGAAAAGAGTAAAACAAAAGACTGACACAGGTTTGATCTCTGAGATCAAAACCTCCCAATTACAATTATCTTACAATTTTGCGTGACAATTGCAACGGTTTTTCATCGTTTTCTACTTTTACCAATGATCAATTGAGCTAAGAATTTCGCAGACCTTTGTTTTTTTTTCGTGACAAATCAAATTATGAACAGACTGCAGCAAATCTATCAATGTTATCAAAGTATGATAGTACCTTTAAGCAATTTTCAACAGAGAACCAGTTGCAGGCAATGTACATTGCATAGTGTTTTAGCCGGTAACCGGTGTTTGCTGAGCTATATCTGGTTTTGTACTGAGTGAATTTGTTTGCTTAACCCTAATCCTCCTGCATACCACAATATACCATACACCATGTTCACATGGTTGTCCTGTGGTAAGTGGGGTATCCTGAATACCACATTGTGTGACATTACATGGTTTATGATCCAGTCCCCCTTGTGGAGACTGTGGTAGTGTGTGGTGTGTTGCTCTTGTCTTGTGCAGTAGGTGCAGATGATTAGAGTTAATAGCAGGTCTCAGAACTAACCATCCTTCATTCTTCATTTCTCTTTCATCACAGACCTGGCAGTTCTGGAAGAAAAAACCCCCTCCTGCCAAAGTGGAGAAGCCATCCAGCAGCGAGGAGAAGCCAACAAATCAAAACAAATCCAAGACCTGTTCCATTTTATAGCAGGGAAGTTGTATTTTTTGTACATCTAGGAAGAATATAATGATACAAAAACGCCAATAATTTATTTGTGTTGTCAATTGCCCTCCGCACTAATGACGTCACAAAATCCCCGGATGTCAGACAAACACTGCATGTCATGTCTCACATCACGTAATGTACAGTACACGGACGCGCCACGCGCACACACGTTTGCATGGTTGCAATGTTTGTCTGAGTTCCGGTGCTATTTTTAGCGCAAGTGCGGAGCGCTATTGTAAAGTAAACTCTTTTACCTGATATTCAGAGAATTTAACACTAGAATGTTTCTAAGAAAACCACAAGATCACAATTCTTAGGCTTGCTCAGGCAGAAAATGAACCACCGACATACTACTTGTTAAAGGTACTATCATACTTTGGTATTATACTGAAACAAAAATCTTCACAGATTTACCTATAACTTACAGGGTATAAAGATGGTGATGGTAGAAACATACCGTTAAAATGTTTGTGCCTGACATGCTGTATCCAGAAAAGAGTAAAACCAATGACCAAAACAATCTTGATCTTCGGAAGATCATGAAAATCCTGTGAACAGATTTTTAAATGGGTGTTTTTCCACAATTCATTAAAATGCATTGAGCTACTGGAATGGCCGATTGTGTGCACATTGCATTTACATACAAAAGTTACCAAGTAAAAAGTAGTGGCGTCACTTTCTATAAATGACGGCTGTTCCACCAAACTGCAGCATGATATTTGCATTGTCCATGTCACCAGCAATCCTGTACCACTGTGTAATCCTAATCACTCCTATAATCAATACTGCTTCACTTTCATATTGACAGTGATTGAAGGTACATCAGTACACTGTACATATATTGTTCTTATTTGAAGAACAACTGTACATATATCCAGTCATTTGTGTACATGAATATAATGAACAATTGAACATCACACAAATCGTTGCACAAGACTGCGCAGAGTTGCCCATGTATTGTCCTACTTCATGTACGTGTTATAGGCATGGTACATCATTGGTCATGTTGCATCAAGTTTAATAGCATACATTCCAATCAATCATCTGGTTTTTAAAATGCTTGGAGCTAGGAGGGCCTGATGTTTCGATCCTAGCAGGATCATTCTCAATGGCTGCTCAGAGTTAGGAGGACCTGACGTTTCGATCCTAGCAGGATCATTCTCAATGGCTAAATGACAAGAGGACAAGAACATGCAAGTAAAGATACACATAAATGGATGAGAGGATCAGAACAAAGGGGACAGAGTGACCAGGGATTGCATAACACTAGCCTGTGTTCATGTTTTGGGCATTTTCAGTGGAGCATTTTGTAACGCAAGTTACCTCTTATTTGCATTATTATTTGCATGCATTTCAAGGAACCATAAGTGGTATACTTGCTGATTCCAATTAAACATTTTTAGATTGGAGTCTTTCAAGAATGATTGATCAAGGAATACGTGTACCTAGTCAAATTCACTTAACAGGCAACTTACGTTACCATTTTATAGCCCTTTTCAAGGAAGCCGTAATGTGAAGTGGTTTATATGTTTTAAGTGAATTTGACATAGGCTTGTTGAAAATTTATCCATGCATTTTGGAGACATTCAGGTGCAGTAATAAACAGTAAGCATTCACACTGAACTCAAATAATCTTTGCAGTTTTACCATGACAAATTCTGCACCATCCCTTTAAAGGTATAATACATGATTGTTAAATTAAGGTCACAGTACAGCACTCACACTTTGTCTGATCCAGCATGTACATGTTGAAATAACATGAATAATAAACCTGTGAAAATTTGAGCTCAATCGGACATCTGAGTCGCGAGAAAATTGCAAAAACCTGACTCAAATTTTCCAATAAAACATAATGCATGGTTTTGATCTAATAGTCTTACCCCAAGATCAAAACTGTTTCCTGTCTTTGTTTTACTACATGTACTTTCTGGATAAACACGTTTAGTCGCTTTATTTTGTCTTGCTTCGTTTGCTTGTACTGTCACTGAATCAGACCCACATTTTTTTTTTGTACTTTGGGAGTAATTCTTACTTTGTAATGCAGATGTACATATTGACAAATTTGTATAAATGAAATAATTTATTTTTTATGGACCAAGTTTTGAACGTGTATGTACATATTTTCCCCACAATAGAAACAAGACGTGTCAATTTGTTGTAGTTTTGTTTAGCAGTTTTATAGATTTTGTTTTTACATGTATGCTGCTGTAGGAATATGTGCAAAGGAAAACCAAGTAAATATTCGGTTGACATTGGTTTTTTTCAATAAACATTATAATCCATGTTAATATGTATAATTTGGTGATGTCATTACCAAGTACATTCCTTGATGCTGATTGGTCAAACCCTTCATAGCAACAGCAACCTATGCATAGCACTGTGAATTACATTGAAACTCACTCAATATCGGAATTTGGGTCAAAGGTGACGTTTTTCATGTTTTTAGCTATATTTTCATGAAATGTAAAAGGTTCAATTTCCCGAAGGAGTCATTATATTGAGCTGAGAGTTTGCATACATGTACAGTATGTCTTCTACATTCATGTAGGTAATTTTACACACAATTTCAAGGCAATTACAATTTTGAATTTTTTGCCCAAACATTGAAAGAATGGGAAGGGGTACACCTTGCCGTTTTATCAATATTTGGCCAGAATTAAATTTTGCTAAAATGTTCCAGAAATGTGTCCTATGATAAGATAAATTTATTGCAAAGCTTTCACAACATAATTCAAAGTATTGGTAATAATACTGAGGCAATTTGGGTCTATAATTGTCATTTTGAGTTCAATTTTCATAAGACGCCAAGTATGTTTGAAATCACCGCTAAAGTACAGTACATGCACTGGTTGTTGAAGTTGAATTCAGTACTTATTTTGAATGTTTTGTTCTCCATAGATGTCTATTGATTAAAAGGTCTTTTAAATAAGCAATGAGAAATGTGAAACTGAGTTCTGCTTCATTTTCTTTACGTATATTATTATAATATGATACAATTTACATCATTCTGTAAATTAACTTTAAATTGTCTGCCGCAAACTTGTTAGAAATCTTTGCTAATGTTTCATCTGTTTTCCAAGGCAATATGTTACTACGATTGGTCTGGGATTAAATAAACATGAAATGAATATTCATAAATAACATGCATAATGAATAATTAAGACAAGTAATCAATATTCACATACAAAGGCAAATTTGTTTTATTAGAAAAGAGCATAATTGCTTGACCATCAAATCACCATACACACATTTATCTTGTGCAATTAATATTATTATTAATATTATTATTGTATCGAAAAATAATATATTAACTTTCTTTTACAAGGAATGACATGGTTTCATATCTTAAAAGATGGACTACATGTGCTCCCTTGTTCAATTAAGGGTGAAAACAAAATCAATTGCAATTTGAAAAATTGGTGGAATTTGCGAGTTACGGGCTTTCAAATGAGATTCTGTATTCTCAAAAGAATCCCTCCACGCTCATCAATTTGATCTATTTTCACCCCAAATTACTTCTTTTAAGGGGTTTGAAGAAAGGGCTTAACTCTGACAGAATACATCTTACATAGGGCGTCTACAAACAAGCTCTGGGTCCATTTCGTGAATCCATTTTCAAATAAACTGGTGTCAAAATAGAGGCTTTTGTCTGCGGTTTTGAAGTAGATTCTCAGGTTTGAAAAGAAAAACAGAGCTTCAGCTTCAATAAAAAGCCACAACCTATATTTTCAACATATGGATGACAGAGCTGGAGCCTGAGCCTTCGTTTAGTAAACGCTCATAGAACAATCTCAGTGGCAGATGTAGTGTTCTTTGCTCAAAAGGTGGAGGGGTCATTTGACGTTAAGATTGGTGTTTTTGAAAGTTAAATGAAAGATCAAAATTCAACTCTCTAAAAACGTTCAATTACAGGCCAGCATTCTCCGTTCACTCTTAAATCCGCCACTGAAATGAAACATACATGTATCCACTATCCAGATAGTTGTCACAAAACTGTACAAGTTCCACAATCTCTGATTTAACCTAAAGAAAATGACCTATAAAATCAACCAAACATTTGCTCTGAGGTTTTTACGACCACAGTGTGTTCCACAAAATTGTCAACAGTTTAAAGCCGTACCTGTACATAATACAGTGTGTGTATGATTAGACAAAGTTGACAAGTATTTGCTACGATGTGCAGTTACTGTACATGTACAATGGAATGCCACTATAACAAACACCGCTATACCGAACTTTTGGCTATACCAAAACATCATCCTTGGCTCCCAATTTTTATGTACAATGTTTAGGCATGCTGAACATTGTTCACGACAACCACTATAACGAACAATTTCCGCACATCCCAGCGTGTTATAGTGGTGTTCCACTGTATACATACAGTAAATTTCCAAAAGTTGGCGTTCATTTAATAATGAGCAAATGTATAAAAATATCAATGTTTGGTGTCAATGTTCTTGAATCTGACACATTGGGCAGATTATCTTTCCATAAACGGATGTCTAGCTAGCTAACATTAGTGCATCATGTGTAAATGTGTGAGGATTACAAGTCCACTCGGTACACATTTTTCAGTACTAATTAGCCATTTCTAATACGTGAACCCTGGTGATACAAACAAGCTCATGTAAACACAAAACACATCGAGTCTCTCTATAGTCTAGTTTGTCCTTAAATGCCAACAGAATCAGTCTAAATCCAACCTTCCTGAGAGTGGTCTTTGAGTTCCATTCAGAGAGCGATATTAAATTACTAGAGCGCTACATTTAGGGCCTGTTTGTTTCACGCAAAGGATCCCAAAATAAGGGATCCACCTCCTATGCAGGGTACGCTAAAATGGGATCCGGATCCGCAGGATTCGTCATAAACAAACAGGCCCTTAGCTTTGGTTCTAGAGTGCAGAGATGCTTTGAAGCCGTTCTGGGTGCAGACATTTTGAATTTGTGTGCGCGTCTGTGACAAAATCAAACTTTGCCTGGGGCCGATTTCACGAAGCACCAAGATTAATCTTAAGCGTCACAATACAAATCACTATGGTGACAGCTGACAACTCATCATAAGATCAATCTTAGTGCTTTGTGAAATCAACCCCTGGAATGCCTTTCGAAGTGCGTCGGATTTTGGGCGTATTGGGCTTCGATAACGCACCTGTACAGTATATGCAAATAGACGTACAAAAGACGTACAAACTTGTGTGCTGAGGTCTGTGCACAAACATGGATGCGCATAGCAGGCATCACTCTGTACTGTTCAGTGCTTTAGTAATTTAATTTAGCTCTATGGTTCCTCTAATCTTCCGACTTGATAACATTTTGGTGAAACATTGACTGCAAACTTTTCCAATATCAATTAAAAAAAAAACCTGGTAAACATTCTTTAAGTAGCCTGTTTGTTTCAGGCATGGGATCAGTGATCCTGCTGCTCCGAATCGCATTTTACAGCATCCTGCATGGGACGTGGATCTGCAAGATCACTGATCATGTACCTGTAACAAACAGGTCCTAAGTCATAAGTGGGGATTTTAAACATGATATCTTTTTAAACAATTTCTCATAAACTGCTTATTACTAATCTTGCACAAATCTTTATTGTTCGGGCAAAAAACCCAACAATCACTCAACTACACGTCATGTGAATGAAACATCACTGACGAATAATAAATTAATCTCATCCCAAATTGACATCAACTTTAGTCAATAGACTACAAAAAGAAACAAACTGTAACGAAATAAAACCTTCCAAAACAAAAAAGCCACCAAACAAAAACTATCCACTACAAATAGATGCCCAAACCTTTCAATATAGCGATTGCGCGACAAACGTAATACGTGGCCAAACTTGACGTACAGTGCGTATTTTGTCATCTCATTTGGCACAGAGTTGCGGTGGAAACGTGCAAAAAGAATGCAGACAATTTTAATAGTCTTCGTTGCTCGTTTCCACTGCTACTCTTCACCAAATGAGATGACAAAATGCGCACTATAAGTAAACATTGGTCGCACAAACTGTCTGTTCTACTCACACCAAATCACTACAACTCATCATTTTCAGAGGGTGCGTATATTAATTCATCAGTCTGTTATTCATATTAAAAATAAATCCAAGGAATTAAAGGTTTCAGGATTGGTAAGATACCCAAACAGAAATGTTCACAGATTTACGTATAACTTTCAGGTTATGAAGATGGTGGTGGTAGAAACATACCGGGGTACCATTAAAATATTTCCGCCTGAAATGGTGTATTTATCCAGAAATTAGTCAAAAAAAGACCGAAAACAGCATCAATCTTGGAGTAAGATCAAAACCATTCTTTATGTTTTAAAACAACAATTGAGTTTTTTGCTATTTTCTTGTGTCTCAGATGTCCGATTGAGCTCCAGTTTTCACAGGTTTATTATATCATGTAGACGCTGGATCAGACAAAGTGCGAGTGCTTTCAGTTCTGCGACCTTTGCCAATCATGTATTATACCAACACAAGTATCATTTGTAAAATGGACTCTTTGCATGAGATCTGCACATTTTGCTGGGTGTACACTTTCAGTACCAATAAAAAAAAAACAATTACCAAAACAGTGTGCTACCAATTGGTAATATTTGGAAAACAATGGAAAATAATATCTTAAATCATGTAAGGCCATCTGTGTTCCAGTGTTCCAATTCCAATTTTGCCAATTTTGACTGAATTAAAAAAATTCATTGACATTATTAAACAACAATTTTGCCAATTTTGACAGAATTAAAAAAATTCATTGACATTATTAAACAAAAATCCCGGACAACGAAATACGCCAATAAGGTGCACATTTCTCTGACTACAATATCTACAGAAAAAGACACCCAGCAATATCTCTTTCTGAAAATCACATGATTGAGAAATATTTCACCAACAAAGCGAGTCCGGTATAATAATTGGAAGACTAAATGAGAGTCTTCACAACAGGAGGTGAAATTGAATTAGGGTTTCCTCGTTAAGCTTTGTTAATTGGAACCAAGACCTACACTGTAAAAAGGGTTACCATTGTTAACATTCAATGATTTCACTTCATGGTTAAAAGACGTGTAGGCCTACTATTACACATACCAATTATCTAATATAGGACTGGACTTCTTATTTGAATATTATTATGGTTATTATGTGTGTTAAGTAAAACAAAAAATAAAAATGTTTCAAATAAACTGTGTGCAAATTTTACCGATGGGGCCACTGGGGCAAATTATGACTGTTAATCAGTAGCAGACTATTTTGAATCCAAGCATTGGTTTGATTGCACTCCTTTGAATGTCTGATAGATGCAAACATTACACAGTGAATAGGGTCTGTGACACCATCAAGAAATCTTATCTTAGGCGTGAAGTCTGTCTGTACTAACCAGCATTAACCCTAACCCCCTAGGCCCTTGTACTAGGAAGCATACCGAACCGAACATATTTCAACAGTTGGTCAAAGGTTTGGTAGTGATTGATACTGAACCTCACAAACTTCAACAGGCCACAGCTGTTGAAGTTTGATTATCTTGGTATGGATGTGTCTATGCCTTGGTGTGTTACTGTAGATGCACTGCCCCAAACCAAACAAAATGCCACAATGCCTTTCAACAAAAGGCCACAGTGCCTTTCAACACACAAGTGCACCACCACAACTTCTTGTGCAACTGTACTATAGGCCATGGGTAAACTTACCCACAAAATAAATGCAAGTGCACTGCCACAAACTCCAACACTTGTTTCTACAGGTCTCATGCCTTATTTCCCAAACCTGTCAGAATGAAACAGTGTACTCCTGGACCTTTGGTACTGACTCAAACAAAGTCCAACAACAGGTCCTTACTGTTTGGTACCAAACAAGCCAACACTCAACAGAACTACCTGCGGGAGTTTGATGGGTTTGGGGCTATTTTTTAATAATAGGGTTAATTAGGCCTACAAAATATCAAATACCTAGTGTTCACTACATCACAATACCAGTGAAATTATCATCACAAATGATAAATATACAAAACTTTTCAAAATAAAAAACAAATAAATTGTACACATGGTTAGAATCAGTATCTTTATGATAGGTATTTTACGTCAATCACATGACGCTATTCCGCAGAAAGACAACAAAATTGAAACCCCCAAATCACAAGGTAAAATTGTTTGTTGGTCACATGTAACGTAACGACTTTATCCAAAATTAATAGAATTATCCACAATTGCAAAACGTCTTCAAGTTTGTGAAAGATTTAACAAAAATGTGCAACTTAATATGATGTGAATAAAAACAACAGTCCTTATTACCAAAAATACCAACACACTTGTACATGTACTGTCAGAGAACAATGTATTGTATTTTCTATTGTCCCAAAACTTTCATAAACTCCCATAGCTTGACTAAGCACACATGTATGTTGCAGACAACCTTGAACAAAAGAAGTCTGTTTGAGGACAACAATGGTTTCATTGTTGTTCCTTTGTTTTCTTGTTCTCCATCCCAATACAGGGGTTGATTTCAAGAAGCGATGAGTTTGATCTTAAGTTTGAATTCATCCTAATTGCTAAGCATCGTGTGATGACCAGGAATGAGATTGACCAACGATACAAATATTCAAAAACAGCTGACTGTGACAGGGAACATACAAAATCTCAACTCTGAAAATCTCCTATACTTTTGTACACAGCCTGTGAGGAACAAACAAATCTGAAATCCAAAACAAACAAATCTGAAATCAGATAAAATCTGAGAAATGTCATCCCCGGATGTCAAAATACAAATTTATATGGTGATACTGACAACTCATCTTAAGATTAATCTTGGTGTTTGGTGAAATCCAGCCCAGGACATGTACAATGTACGCAGTACACATGGCATCTGCATTCACCAGACTAACAAGTCCTAACAGCATAAATAGACCTTTCTTTTGTTTACAAACATTGGCTCGTGGTTGGCATGGGCCGCCAAATGTTGCAAATCATTTCGTCTTCTCGAAAGATGGCGTGACCAAATTCAAATTTTTTGCAAACTTTCCATAGCTGTACAAAATACATACCATCATTGTTTGGGTTGCTTCCATTATATTACTATTAAAGCAATATCGTTCAATGTTTATGAAATGTTGTGTTCAAATTGTGGTAATTTTTTTATGCCTGCCTTTGATGGCTCTCCATAGTTTCCACCATCTTGGTTGGCAAAAACTTGTGCTGTGACGTTGCATAAGAAAGGTCTATAGTCAGAGGAATTCAGTTTTTTGAAAGCGTACGTGGATGTAGATGAAATAAAGTCAGTCTTATGAGGTTTATTTGTTCCCACCACACCAAAACCAAAAACTTATATCTGACAAATGATCCATTTCTAATCTTTGTCTAATGGACATTGGTTATCATTTCATTATGAGGAAAAGAAATATAAATTAATATGTTATGATTATTGTGCATGAATAACTTTATCAAATTAAGTATGAAATCAATCAAATGTGGACAGAAAAAGAATGTGGTGCAATTTTGCTTCAATTTCAAATCGATTTCTTATTACTAGGTATTAAGACTAATAATTACAGTACAGATTAGAATTTACATATTACTATCTTGTAGAAAAAAACAAAACAATAATGACGTTTGTACAACTAGATACAATGCACTGTGATCTCATACTGAACTTAGCTTGACGAGTCCCCAGTTACTCATTCCTTGTAGGGTGTCTCCTCCTCCCTCCCCAGCCCCCGTAGGGGTCGGTGTCTGTCCCTGTCTGTCACCGTCCCCCATGGAGGCCTCGGACCTCAGTAAAGGCTGGGTTTCCCTGGGCGTGGTAGGGGA
Organism: Astropecten irregularis; assembly: GCA_963971285.1. Classification (NCBI taxonomy): domain Eukaryota; kingdom Metazoa; phylum Echinodermata; class Asteroidea; order Paxillosida; family Astropectinidae; genus Astropecten; species Astropecten irregularis. The sequence goes on along the minus strand of OZ020249.1, from coordinate 944,196 downwards.
CGGGTGGACAGAGTTGACCGGAGCTAAATGCAGGACTTTACCGTTGGACGTCGGGGCTGAAGTCGCTCCCGCTCTCTGAGCGACGATGGACGCAGGCGCCGGATCACCGCTGGCCACCGTGAAAGGAGACTGGTCAGTTGAATGGTCCGTTAAGGTGCTCGTCATGGTGACGGACAACCCTGCCTTGTTGTCGTGGTGATCCGAATCGCTGCTTGAAGAGAGGCGGGAGTTTGAGTCATCGCTGTCAGAGTAGCTCTGCCAAAGAAGCAAATCAAGAAGGAAGAATAGTCTAGGGGCCTTTCAGGAAACAGAGTCTCAGGCTCAGGCTCCGGCTCTGACATCCATATGCTGAAAATATAGGTTGTGGTTTTTCATTGAAGCTGAAGCTCTGTTTCCCTTTTCAAACCAGAGAATCTACTTCCAAACCGCAGCTAAATGCCTTTATTTTGATACCAGTTATTTCAGAATGGATTCACGAAATGGAGCCGGAGCCTGCGACATAGCCTGAGCCTCCTTTTCGTAAACACTATGTCATTACCAAACCTTTCTCATGCAGCTATCTGTATCTACATGTTCTTCTTTTCAATATTTAGGAGTTGTTTAATAAACATAACAATCTTTGCTGCTAAATATAACAGATGAATTGAGTTAGAATGGTTTAGGGTATATGATGAATCATTAGTGCCTAGCAACTGCTGCCTAGCAACAAGAAACTTCACTTGGCAACGCAAGGGTTACCAGCCAAATATGCACTCGGTGCACACAACTTTCTGACTGGTTCCCATGCCTTTCAGTGTGTGTGCATTAAAAATGACAATAGTTTAAGGTATAATACATGATTGGTAAAGGTTGCATGTACATAAAATAACACACCTGTGGAAATTTGAGCTCAATCAGACATCTGGGCCACAAGAAAATAGTGAAAACCTGACTCGTTTTTTTCTTATAAAACATAAAGTATGGTTTTGATCTAAGGCTCCGAGATCAAAACTGTTTTCGGTCGTTGTTTGACTAATTTCTGGATAAATACACCATTTCAGGTGGAAATATTTGAAAGGTGTTTCTACCACCACCATCTTCATACCCTGTAAGTTATACGTAAATCTGTGAGCATTTCTGTTTGGGTACACATGTATGTTACCACTCCTGGGGCCGATTTCATAAAGCTCTGCGACACGTCGCAACTCGATTTGCCACGCGTTGTGGTTGCGATGCGTCGCATCTATGCGGTGAGTCCATAGAGTAAGGATTCGTCCTAACTCTGCGACGCCTCGTAAGTTTTATGAAATCGGCCCCTGTATTGTACCTTTAATACGATGGCCATTTATATATAAAGGTCTGGGTTTGACCTAGCAAACAGACTGATTGTTAACTAACTACTACTAAAATAACGGAACAGAAATCAAATCATGCATACATACATGAGCAAGCATTGGAATACAGGAAACGTCACATCAGTAACTGTTCTGGGAAGTAGAGGGTGGTATGCTAAGGGGCGGAGCCAAAGTCTCAATGGGCGGGTCCGAAGCTACTGAGACTTCGACCTACATGATGCAAAAAAGCAAACAAAATAAGCAAACAAACGAACAAACAAAAACAAACAGACAAACAGAAAAAAAAAACAGGCAAGTTAGCTACAAGGATGCGTGGAGGTTTAATGTTAAATCTCTCATGCAGTGGGGGTGCAAAAATTAAATGTGGACGTGTTAACGGGCCTACAAGTGAAATTAATCACGACAGAATCTGAAGATGGACTGAGATTATAGGGTGACAATAGGTCATTTACAAGTTAAATCTGAATAGTATCTGGTACACAGACTTCTTTCATTGCATATAAACACCCCTGTTTGAATTTCCCAGACTAAAGACACTGTTGGACTGTTGGAGGTTTTGGCTCAGGCTCCATTTTGCGAATTCATTCTAAAATAACGGGTATCAAAAAAAGGCTTTTGGCTACTGTTCAGAAGGAGATTCTCTGGTTTGAAAAAGAAAACAGAGCTTCAGCTTCAATGAAAAACCACAACCTATATTTTCAGCATATGGATGACAGAGCTGGAGCCTGAGCTTCCATTTTTGTAAATGCCCATATTCTGTTTCAAGCCTGAGGATGAGATAAGAACATGGAGAAATGCATGTGGACTCCATTTACTTGGAGGCTGTTCTTTGACAACTTCTTATCAGGTCAGCCCACCGCCCATCCATGAATGACAACACGTCAACGGATTCTTAGGATAAACCATCCATTTAAGTGTGTATCTTTACTAGCATGTTCTTGTCCTCTTGTAATTTTAGCCTTTGATAAAGATCCTGCTAGGATCGAAATGTGTCAGGCCCTCTTAAACTCTAAGCATTAGGATAAACCTGGTAGAGATCTGGTACAGCTTGATCTAGGCACGTTAGGATTCATGCAAGGGGGGGGGATCTAAGAAACATCTTAGATGTTTGGGAGATACTCACAGCTGCATGTGTGGGTGCGGCAGTGCCGTATGAATGAATGGGTCTCGTAGGACTCGATGTAACCACCGGCTGTTCATTAGGGACCATAGGCCCTCTACGATCAATCAGGCTGAATGAAAAGACAAAGGGAAACATCAATGTAATTACAACAACCTTGCTGATGCAAACCTCTGGAGTTGTAAGGGAGCAACTGAATCTTGGCAGTTAACTGAGTTCTGGACTAGAATCTCAAACATATTCCATAGGATATGAAATCAATCAGCAAATGAGAAGAATACATCATTGCTGATTATGACGCACCATAAAGGATAATGGATATACACATTTGATAAATATTGAAGCAAACATTTTGTAGAATGGCATATACCAAAACATTGAATGAGTACAGGGGCAGATTTCACGAAAGGCTATGACAGATCGTAGCATGCATATCAATCTTAATTGCTAAGCAAAGTGTGATGTCATAATAACTAGTTACTATGGAAACATGAACAACTCATCTAAAAGATGAATCGCAAATCTCTGTGAAATGCATCACTGGACTGGCTGGAAGGAGGGAGCAAGAGGAAAGCTTCTATCCTTCAACCAACTCCACACAGCAGACTATTTGAGGAATTCATGCAAGTAATGGAATGCAGAAAAACTTAAAATGAGTCAGGGCTAACCGTTGAAAAGCCTAGCCATGCCCAGGCCTGGGCCCAGGCTGTGGGACTCTGGCTTAAAATTCTCTTTTTGATAACTCAGAAATTCAATTCAACAGAGCTGCGTTAAATCAACAAAGCTAGGTCACTGGCTTGGTCTAGCCAGACTTAAGTTCTGCCCACATCAAGTCAGAGATGCGGCCATTGATCTCAAGTTTCAAATGGATAGTGTACTTCCACGCCCAAAGTTAGATTACAGAAGCCACAGAGTCTGAGTAAAGCCCAGGCCTGGCCTGGCTTTTCAGTGGCTGTCCCTGACCAATATTAAAGTTTCTGCCCTCATCAAGTCCGAGATGTAACACTACTGTACAGCTTCAAATAGGAACAGTGTACTACACATGACCAGAGTTGGATTACAGAAGCCAGAGAGCATGAGCAAAGCCCAGGCCTAGCCAGCCTAGTCTAGCCTGGCTTTTCAGAGGCTAGACCTGACTAATACTAAAGTTTCTCCCCTTACCTCGGAGTGAATGGCCCACATATAGCCATACAGCAGTTACCAATGGCCGAGCCATGACTGTATGGATTGAATGTAGCTTGGGAACGCTTAGACGACCAAGTACCTTTAATCTATTCAAAAGAAGACAAAAATACCAGACCTAAATATTACAAACACTGCGCAAAGTCTTTCAGATATCTTTCGCAAAGACATTGCTGTATTGGATGAATATCTTTATTTTCTATTGGGATTAAAACTTAAAGGTAATTTCATACTTTGGTTTTTATCAAAGAAATGCAGATTCATGACCAAATTTTCAAGAAAGATACAGTATCAGTATCAGTAGAACAGTATCAGTGAAATTCCAAGTCTCGTACGGTGCCCACTTTTTGAGATAACTGTGAAAATCGCCCACTGTATTCTTAAAAATCTTTTCACCATCTGACCATTATTTTCCGAAGATCAAAATTATTTTTGGTCATTGGTCATTGGTTTGGCTCTTTCCTTGGTAAATACAGCATTTCAGGCAGAACAATTTTAACGGTATGTTTCTACCAGCACCATTTTTATACCCTGTAATGTATAGGTAAATCTGTAAAGATGTCTGTTTTGGCCAAAGTATGAAAGTGCCTTTAAGACTATTAAATAAGGAGGAAAATCAGCTTTGTAGAGAGAATAAAACTGTCTACTGTCATATTGACTGATAGCACCAAAGTCTGACATTACAGCACTCTGCAACAATAGGCATATTCTGAAGTTAACAATGGTAAACAAATTAACAAACTAGGGCCAATTTCAATAAACACCAAAATTTTGTTTAGCATGAAAAGTCTTCCTTGATCAAACAGTATAACCATCAAAATCTTCATGTAATGTTGACTGCTTTTTGGCCATTGTTTGTTGAGTATTGGCTGGCATACTGATTTTATTTTTATTTTAGTAATAAACAGTTACACCAGCTCTATGAAATTGGCCCAGGTCTTCAGGGGGTGGATTTTGGAAAGGATGACCAGAAATGACATTTTTACTACTCTCAACGGATGACCATTTAGCACTCCATGCCTGGGGTCGATTTCATAAAGCCCTGCAATTAATCGTAACACGCGAAGAATAACCCATCATATCCTATGTACGGCTGCAATGCATCCTAAGATTGATAGTAAGTTACGATGAGTTTGGTGAAATCGACCCCTCATGGTCACGTCGACCGAAGCCCATCATCGGTTTCCAGATAGATTCAAGGGAGTCGTACTTACGTCTTCATTCGTGGTTTGACTGGACGCCACGAGGTACGTATGGAATCCGGCCAATCCTAGAACTGACCATATCGATATGAAGCATATCAGTGCTTCAATGATGGTACAGAGCGGTCAAGGATATCAATCAATGGACAAGGACTGAACAGAAAGCACCAAAGCAGGAATGGAAGTGATACAAACGAGAGAAGATCTTAAGACAATGTCACACTGGGCAATTTAAACATGCAATTTGAAAGCAACCAACTATCAATCAATCAGTGGGAGCATGCGCTGCAGCAGAACTTGCAGCATTTACCTTCAAGAGGTACTCCTTCAGTCTTCTGATAGCCATCCCCATCCCAGCAAAATAACGATCTATCGTGTCATGTGGATGCCCTACCGAGCGAGTCCTACCAGTAGATTCTCTCATAGAGAGAATCCGTCTGGCAGGATCACTCGCAGGGAATCTACATGTACATGTACATGTAGCCAACCAATTACACAACATACCAAAGGAAGGTTTCGGTAGCATAAGAGTCATTTTCCTGGCAGTTTCGCACTATCCCAATTGTACAACGATCTAAAAGATGAATGTTACATGTATTTCTCCTTGGAGATTGCGTGGAACTGGTTGCCAGTAAATTGCCTGGTGTGACATGAGCCTATGAAGTTCAGACATGGATACATGTAGAATCAGAACAGATGCAGTTAATAATGTGACATATGAATGATTCAAGTATCAAGCACCATTGAATTTATCTTAAAGGTAATATCATACTTTGGTTCTAATACAGATTCATGGGCAAAAATATCAAGACAGATACAGTAACAGTCATCTGTGAAAAATTCAGTCACATACGGTGCCCACTTTTTGAGAAAATAGTGAAAAACAGCCACAGTATTTCTTAAGTCTTTTCTCTTTTATTTTTGATCTTTTAAAAGATCAAAAGGTTTTTCGGTCGTTGTTTTACTTATTTCTGGATAAATACACATGTGTACACCTTTTCAGGTGAAACAATTTTAACGGTATGTTTCTACCACCAATACCCTGTAAGTTATACGTAAATCTGTGAACGTAAATCTGTTCTGTTTTGGTTTCTTACCAAAGTATGATACTACCTTTAAACTAAACTAAAAAGCCATAAATCATACATACTTTGATACATTAGTCATGTAAGTACCACAGGGGAAATACATACACTGAATACATGTATGTATGCACTTTGATATTTGCTGTACAGCGGATAGGCAAAATTGGAAATATATATATGCAGATAGATATTAGGTGCGTCAACAGGTGTATCTCACCTACATGTACCAACATTTTTAAGATATATCTTACATGTACTCATGGATTACACAAATAGTATTTTCCATCCAAAATGAAAGTGAAAATCTAACTTTCACTCGAAATTTCAAAAATGCATATAAAAAACGTAAGCACAAATAATTTTTTTTTTATCTGTTTTATCAATCGGAACTTCTCGTTTTGTTATTTTTTACGTCTAAGTTCTTATTGAATCTGATGAAATGTGACTGGTTAGCATGTACAGTGCAACGCCGCTACAACGAACACCGCCATACCAAACATTTGGCTATACCAAACGTCATCCTTGACTGCCAATGTTTGTGTACAATACATACCCAATATGGTTCTTTATAAAGGTACAGTACAGGATTGGTAACATACCCAAACAGAAATGTTCAAAGATGTATATATTTATCTAGAAATAAGTCAAACAAAGACTGAAAACAGTGATCTTAGGGTAAGATCAAACCTTTCTTTATGTTTTACACAAGAAATATTGAGCCAGTTTTTGCTATTTTCTCATGACTCAGATGTCCGATTGAGCTACAGTTTTCATAGGTTTATCATTTCATGTACATGCTGTATCAGACAAAGTGTGAGTGCTGTTCTGTGACCTTTACCAATCATGTATTATACCTTTAAATCACTATATAATGTACATGTACGACAACTATAACAGACAATATCTGTGCATCCTGCCATGTTCGTTATAGCGGTGTTCCATCATAGATGTATGGTGTATTCGTCAAACTGTGTGCAAAGTTAGTAGAGCTTGAAGTCCAAGGGAAGGCTTTGGGCATGTTGGGTAGAGTCAGGATGGGATTGAGGTAAAATGAAGACAAGAGGAGTAGGAGGGCCGGTGTACATGTGACTATCATGCTGGGGAGGATATGGGAGTACCATAGAGCTATATTAAATTGCTAGAACGGTAACTACGTGTTCTCGAGAGAGAAGACGCTTTGAAGCCGACCTGGGCGCAGTCATTCTTAATTTGTGTGCGTGTCTGTGGAACAATAAAACTTTGCCTGAAATGCCTTTCAAAGAATGTACATGTACTCTTAATGCAACGCACAAGTACATGTACAGTTGTACACTGTATGCTTGGTAGGGCGTGTTGAATGTGCGTCGGATTTTGGGGAATTTGACTTCGATAAAGCACCTGCATAGAACACAAATGCAGATACATGTACAATACATGTACCGTATGCAAACAGACGTACAAAAACATACAAATTTTAGTGTTTTCAACATAGGTTTGTGCCCAGCAGGCATCACTCTGTACACAAGTCAACGCTCTAGTAACTTAATATAGCTCTATGAAGAGTAAGGAGATGAAAAAGAGTCGAGAAAAGGATATCCCGCAATAGGAGTGAAGTTAATAGGCAAAGGATATCTGGCTGGGGTCCGCTTCAAGGCTTCGAGAAAGCCTCCTTCTTGGTTACTTACTGTAAGAGAGAGACACAAATCATCATTATCATCATCATATGGGACACTTGCCCAGAAGTCTTTGTGTGCTTTATCAGCCCTTGTGCGCTTTTTCAGGTAGGCTTAACATGCTTAATGCCTTAATAATTACAAATGGGGTATTAGGGAGACATGTTAGTGTCTAAAAGTGGACATTAGGGAGACATCGGGACTAAGGGAGACTTTTCGATGTCTCCCTAAGGTACCAGCTACATTTTAAAGACATATTTTTGCTGTCCAATAGAAGACAGAGAATGCTCTCAATATGAACAAATGTCAATTTCAAGTTCATTGGTTTGGAGGATGTTTAGAAATAGGTAAGTAAAGTTTGTGCACGACCCTATGGGAAAGTCTCCCTAAGGTCCCATCCTCGGTTACATGTATTATCATTATTATAATTAATGTACACGTGTACTCACATAGGACTATGGTTGTGATGTTACATGCAAAGACGTAGATAGCCAAGAAACACGTTGACACAATAAATAAGTAGAAATAACGGTAGTTCCTCTTCCCGACACAGTTCCCTACCCACGGGCAGTGATGGTCAAATTGCTCTGGAAAAAAACAGGCAAAACAACTTTTTTTTTAAAGAATAAATCATCAGTGACTTTAAATCATCTTTCTCATGTACGACGCGTCGCAGAGTTAAGACGCATCCTTTCTCTATGGACTCATCGCATTGATGCGATGCGTCGCAGCTAGGACACGTCGCAAATCGAGTTGCGATGCGTTGCAGAGCTTTATAAAATCCGCCCCAGGTCTAAATATGATGCCGGCGTTGCTCAGCAGCGGCCATCTTGCATTGACTCTGACAGCCATTAACACTAAAGGCAAGAGAACCTGACATAATGAAGTATAATTTTCATTCAGACGAAAGGCAAATAAAATTAGAGCTTGTGCAGTCAGCAGAAAACATTGATTCAATTCTGGAGGGAAAATGTACTGCCTTTAGTGAGTGAACAACGAACAAATATGCAGGATGCTTGGTGGGGCTGTGAAACCATGGTGATATCAAGGTCGTTCAGCCACTAATGAGCACATCCTATGCAGTGATTTGTGCACATCACTGGGCAAAATGCTGGGTGACATTTTGAGGGCAAATTCTTGAAGCTGCTATGCTCATAACAATGCCTCAGGACCAATCGCCTAAATTGCAGCAAAGTCAAAATGAAAATATCCACAATTAAATCAAAATGATAATTTACACATGTTAGAATGCTAAAAACAGGTTAAAGAGAGAAAAACACACATGTATGCGTATTCCAATGGGAAAAATATACGAGTACCATTACACAAAAACTGTAATGAGTATAAAATAAATGCGTTGCTTAAAAATCAGTTGTCAGTCAAAATTCTGTGTGACATATGAATGTGCCTTTATGTTTTCTTTTGGTTTCAAATGAATATTTTATGTGAATTTTACCTGGTGGCCGTTTTTTAAAGACTAAGCACAGAAATTTTGTTCCTTAGCAAGTTGCAGGTTACCAACCAAATTATATTATGTGCACTGCTGGAAACTGGTACTTGGCTGGTTTAGAAATAATAAACCTTAACAGAACGCACAGTGATGTAGACAAGAGTATTAAAAGGATAATGGAATAGACAAACAAAACAAACAGACCAACAAAAGCATGCCGTAAAAACAAAGGCAACATCCATGTACCCAGACAGTAAAAAAACAAACACACACGTCAGGCCCTCCAACTCCAAGCATACATGTATTTCAAACTTACCGACGCAGTTGTCGCAGAGACTACAGTGGGAAGCTCGGGGCGGCCGGAATATCTTACAAGTGAAGCAGTATTTGAGCTTGATGGTCTGTCCATTGATGACAACTTCTTTGATCCGTGGGGGCGGCCGGTATGTGGGGTTATCAGGATTGGGAATCTCTGATGGATAAACAAGGGAGATTGAAGACGGCTCATTAATCAATGTTCAACCGTTGAGTGCAGAGACGACAGAGTACGTCTCCATCTTTACCCATGTCTGTTAGCATGTTTACCGGCATAGAGAATTCAAAAGAAGGAAATTGGCGAACAAAATCTTGCACAACAGGAAGTTTTTCATCACATTTAGTGGGAATAATAGTAGACAGGCAGGTGTTCAAACAGTTTTAAATATGCTTTGAGCAAGGACGGCCTGACGCTTTGTTCATAGGCGGATCCAAGCAAGATCAGAACGCCAGGCCCTCCTAACTCTGAGCATTTGATATGTACACAGTCACTATTTTGGCTTATGACAGTATGAGCAGTTTGTAGTATGTTTGATCCGTTGGGGCGGCCGGTATGTGGGGCCGGTATGTGGGGTTATCAGGAAGTTTGTAGTATGGAAGTTTATTATGTACACTGTACATGTACATGTACCTAGATACATAAGTACATGTACTTGCATTAGTTTTGAAAATTATGTGTACAAAGTACAAACAGAAGAGAATTGAACATCCTTTCTCTCTTTCTCTCGAGGTCGTCCTCAGACGAGCCTTCCATCGCAGCTTTCAGCCATTCCGGTTTTCGATACTTCCTGCCAGCTTGCTGGTGCTTTGCACTCCTGCGTCCTTCTTGTGAACGTCCAGATATGTTATTGTGGGACGTCCTCGTGCCCGGTGCCCATGCATGCCATGCGCTGGTTCCCACAGCAGTGAGCACCAATGACCAATATTGAACACCACAATAAAGAACACGCCGGGATGCACAGAAATTGTTCATTACTTGTACAGTAGATGCATCGTACGTGAAAATTGGGAGCCAAGGATGATGTTCAGCAGTATTTCCAAATGTTCGGTATAGTGATGTTCGTTAAAGTGGTGTTCCACTATCACACTGTATCAGTGTATAGAATCAAGTCTTTGGTCTGTTGGTTATTGTCATGGTTACGAGATTATTTTCAAACAAGCACACATGAAGAAGATTTATTTATTCGGCCTTTCATCATTTTCTACCGACATACCTGCATACCAGCATAATTTATCTTGTAATGGTACTTGGTAGGCCTACTCGTACAGTATTCAAAATTATAATTATAAAATTGTAATCATGATCATGTTATAGTATGACAGTACATGTGTACAGTATACATGTACAGTATACAGTACTGCCATACATGTCATATAAAGAGCGTGCACGTGACGTCACTTGACAGCTTATCGGCCATTTTGGACTGCACGCGTACGCACGCACGCGTACGCGCACAGGCGTACGCATACGTACCAGACAGCATCATTATGATGCACGCACTTCTGCGTACGCCTACGCGTCCGGTTGATATGCAAGCAAGCTACGCGAACACATGTGGATTACATACACCGGTACATGTACGTGCATTATACCGTGTGTACATGTACATGTACATCCTCTGCCAATCCTCTATACAGAACATGATCATGATAAATGTAACACAATTTTTTTCACAATGTACATCTGACAGCCATTTTTGTTTCCAATGTAACCAGCAATATGTACATGGCATACATATATGTATAGTATGGAGATGAAGTTAATGCCAAGCCAAATTACATTTTTGTTTTCCCGCAAACACAAGTACAGTCTCGTGACAGTGTATACATGCACCATCCCCTACTGACACGGAGCACAAAATTTATTACAACTGACAAAAATATACTACATGTATTGGACATAAAGAAAAATTGCAATAAATGCTATCAACAGAAACAAACGAACAAACAATTTTTTTTTTAATCAGCTAAATAAAGCATTTTCCATTTGAGAGAAAAAAACAACAACGCAATTTCCCGTTTCAGATTGAAAATGATTAATAAACAACAGACATGACAGAATGGACGAAATATGATCTTTCTGATGTATGAAACCAAAACTCAAGATGGCTGAAAGTGGCATTACGGCTTTTCCTCTAGAAATCAATGGAATTGCTGCCTACTGCATTATATGTACTGAATACATTTGGCATGTAAACTAAATGCTAGACTGCTGTTGTTTGAACAATTCAATTAGTTTTCTAAAATATATTAAAATAAAGCTCAGCCCTTTTTTTACATACATGTGCATGTACTTTGTATAAAGAAAAATAGCTTTACAATCAGTGTTCTAGCCACGCCGGTCAGCACTGGTCGGGGAAAGGCACTAAGCCTTTCCAACCGGCACACCGAGATGAAAAATCATGTTGCCGACTGGCACAAAAAATCAAAGTGTTCAACATAAATGTCATGTTTTTTTCACTGAAAGAACAGTACTATGATTTTGATTTGGAGACAAATTTGGAAAGATAAATTGACCAGATCCTCCAATAACAACACAGAATATTGCTGGCACAGTCACGTACATGTACGTACTGACTTACATTTAGCTATCATGTATTATCTCCTGGACTGGACCTCGGCCGTGAGGAGCGAGAGCTCCGCTTGCTACACTTCACATTCACAATAAGTAAATTTAGCAGCCGACACTCAAAATGGGCTAGCTACATGTACAACACAATACATGCATACAGCCAAGAAATATGCCTACACGTGTGAACATGTACCGGTAAGTAATATTAATAATTTTTATTAAATGAACTTTATGCTCGATTGGTTTCTGAAGTATCAAACACTTTGCCCTTCAAAATGGCTGCTGGTAAAGGTCAGTTTAAATCAACTAACACCGCAGAAATACATACATGTATGTATGTGTACAGTGCATATTGAAATCTTAAAATTATTCCACCAAAAAAATGGTCACATACATGTACCTCAAAGGATATCATGAAATTCAAAAGGTTTAAATTCATTTAATTTTAACTTTATAAAGTTCCATAACTGGAAACATACTTGTTATCATCTCTCATCTCATCATCTCAATATTAAAAATGTGAAGCAATAGGCTACACAGGGACAAATTCCACACAAAAATTACAAATTATGCATATGTGTACATGTATGTATCACATACCTCAATCCACATTATTGAAGCATAATAATGGGCCGTATTTTTGAACGCAAGAGGGCGCTGTTAGGTACAAATTTATTTACTTTCTGGGGGTATGGTCCGATTAATTGTCAATTGAGCAGAGGTAATTTACGGACAATTTTGTCTTTTGGGATACGATAGAAGTGTATATTTTTACTACGACATGTACGAGTTGTATTCTGACACAGCGGTACACAACAACAACACATTGTCAAATGACCCCCAGAAGTTATTCGAAGCGCCCTCACTCGTTCAAAAATACCGCGCATTATTGGTAACTAAATACATGAAATAAGAAAATTTAAAAACCTCAGTCTGTATCGCAGGAATTGCGGTCAGCTTCGGTGCAGATTTTGCAGTAAGAAATCTGAATTTGACATCGCAAAAAGCTACAAATTTTGCAGTAATCCATTTGTTTTGGTTGTCGCAAAAAGAATGTCAACCTTTACATGTACAGGACATGTGTACGTTCGCTTTTGAGCATTTTTTGTATACATGTATATAATATGTAGTTGCGCCAGCATCAAAACTTATCGCGATACTGCGGATATTCCCGATATTGCCGATATCTTTTTCGGGGCCTGATACAATTTTCGATATGACATGTATGAAAAAAATATCACGATCGAACAAGCCTGGCTCATGCGGCAATTAAAATTCACAAGGTACAGCACTTTTTCACACAGGAAAAGAGAAAAATCAACAAAAGTTACAAACATTTTTAAGAGACGAAATGACAAAACCTGTGTAGCCACATGAGCAGTGCCACCATCCCTACATCCATATATGTGCTATTATTCCAAGCTTATTTTGAAAAACAAACTGACGTACAGTACATGTAGGCCAACATTCTTGAATTTCAGCCGTAATTATGATTTGTTCATCTTCATCTGTCATGTCTGTACAAATCCATGAATTTGTAGAGTAATCTCTTACCCATCTGTCGTTCGATGTCAGCTGCCTCATCGGGCGTGGCCCGCGGGATGACTCCTGGATCGCTGAAGCTGGTCCTCAACAGGGTGGAGAGGCAGAAGATGATGATGACCGCGCCCACGATGGGTATGGCCACCGACAGACGATGGGCTAGAAACGGACAACTGCAAATGGACAAAAACAAACCAAAAACACAAAATTGTTGTTATAAAAATCTATACATGTAGTACACGTAGGTTTAAATCCAACCATCAATCTTCTTTTTTTTGTTAAAGCAACACAAATTAAGGTTCCTACAGACCTTGGTTTTGCTTGTCAACAGGAACTGGTTTGTTAAGATGAAATCTCTACTGTACATGTACATTCATGCACTTGTACATGTATGTTAACTTAACATTTGCTGTTCATAGAATTCATTCCAATCATTCCAGTAATATACTTGTAACCCTGTCCATAAGTTGTCACTTCAGTTTACACATATATGTACATGTATATGTTTACAGACTGATGACTTTTGAGCCAACATGAGCATGTAGTACTGTGACCTGCGTGTAAGCATGGTATTAAGCATGGTAAGTGTTGGGATGGGGGTTTTATAGTGAGTCGTGACATTCAGTGTTTCTCCTTACAGATCTTTGCACACATTCCTAATCATGCTAATACTGTACATGTAGGGCTCTGCGCTTGTGACGTCACATTCAGAAGTTCGGACAAACAAGTTGCATGTTGCCCAATTAACTTACATGTAAACATTGTGATATGTACATGTATTTGTCCAAACATCCGAGTACTGTAACTACAGTAATAGCTGTCGATATACATGTAAAGGGCGTATTCTAATAGCTCGAGCATGGAGCTCTATTGAAGCTCAAGAGATCTACATCTACAATGTACAGATGTATACAATGTAGTGAGGGTACACATGTCACTGTACATTAACTTGAAAAAGAACAGGGAATGAACACTCATCATGCTCATGATCATGGTGATAAATGATGATGAATGAAGCTGTAATCTGTCAACGTATTATATTCTCACATTCAAGTACACTATTTTTCTCAGGGCCATTTCATAACACAAAATCTTGATGACCTTAGGGGAAATGTGCAGGGGTGTGAATGTGCAACGTTTCACACTGGACTCTCTCTTCAGACCCCGGGTCAACCCCAGGGACAATCTCACTCCTGCTTCCAGATGGTGGCCCAGACCAGAGATGTGAATGTGCAACGTTTCACACTGGACTCTCTCTTCAGACCCCAGGTCAACCCCAGGGACAATCTCACTCCTGCTTCCAGATGGTGGCCCAGACCAGAGATGTGAATGTGCAATGTTTTACACTGGACTCTCTCTTCAGACCCCAGGTCAACCCCAGGGACAATCTCACTCCTGCTTCCAGATGGTGGCCCAGACCAGAGATGTGAATGTGCAACGTTTCACACTGGACTCTCTCTTCAGACCCCAGGTCAACCCCAGGGACAATCTCACTCCTGCTTCCAGATGGTGGCCCAGACCAGAGATGTGAATGTGCAACGTTTCACACTGGACTCTCTCTTCAGACCCCGGGTCAACCCCAGGGACAATCTCACTCCTGCTTCCAGATGGTGGCCCAGACCAGAGATGTGAATGTGCAACGTTTCACACTGGACTCTCTCTTCAGACCCCAGGTCAACCCCAGGGACAATCTCACTCCTGCTTCCAGATGGTGGCCCAGACCAGAGATGTGAACATGCAATGTTTTACACTGGACTCTCTCTTCAGACCCCAGGTCAACCCCAGGGACAATCTCACTCCTGCTTCCAGATGGTACATGTACATGTAGTCCAGACCAGAGATGAGAATGTGCAACGTTTCACACTGGACTCTCTCTTCAGACCCCAGGTCAACCCCAGGGACAATCTCACTCCTGCTTCCAGATGGTAGCCCAGACCAGAGATGTGAATGTGCAACGTTTCACACTGGACTCTCTTCAGACCCCAGGTCAACCCCAGGGACAATCTCATTCCTGCTCCCAGATGGTGGCCCAGATCAGAGATGTGAATATGCAATGTTTCACACTGGACTCTCTTCAGACCCTGGGTCAACCCCAGGGACAATCTCATTCCTGCTCCCAGATGGTGGCCCAGATCAGAGATGTGAATATGCAATGTTTCACACTGGACTCTCTCTTCAGACCCCAGGTCAACCCCAGGGACAATCTCACTCCTGCTTCCAGATGGTGGCCCAGATCAGAGATGTGAATGTGCAATGTTTCACACTGGACTCTCTCTTCAGACCCTGGGTCAACCCCCAGGGACAATCTCACTCCTGCTTCCAGATGGTACATGTACATGTAGCCCAGACCAGAGATGAGAATGTGCAACGTTTCACACTGGACTCTCTCTTCAGACCCTGGGTCAACCCCAGGGACAATCTCATTCCTGCTCCCAGATGGTGGCCCAGACCAGAGATGTGAATGTGCAACGTTTCACACTGGACTCTCTATTCAGACCCCAGGTCAACCCCAGGGACAATCTCTCTCCTGCTTCCAGATGGTGGCCCAGACCAGAGATGTGAATGTGCAACGTTTCACACTGGACTCTCTCTTCAGACCCCAGGTCAACCCCAGAGACAATCTCACTCCTGCTTCCAGGTGGTAGCCCCTGAAGACCAGAGATGTGAATGTGCAACGTTTCACACTGGACTCTCTTCAGACCCCAGGTCAACCCCAGGGACAATCTCTCTCCTGCTTCCAGATGGTGGCCCAGACCAGAGATGTGAATGTGCAATGTTTCACACTGGACTCTATCTTCAGACCCCAGGTCAACCCCAGGGACCGTCTCTCTCCTGCTTCCAGATGGTAGCCAAGACCAGAGATGTGAATGTGCAATGTTTCACACTGGACTCTATCTTCAGACCCCAGGTCAACCCCAGGGACAATCTCATTCCTGCTCCCAGATGGTGGCCCAGATCAGAGATGTGAATATGCACTGTTCACACTGGACTCTCTTCAGACCCTGGGTCAACCCCAGGGACAATCTCTCTCCTGCTCCCAGATGGTGGCCCAGATCAGAGATGTGAATATGCAATGTTTCACACTGGACTCTCTTCAGACCCCAGGTCAACCCCAGGGACAATCTCTCTCCTGCTCCCAGATGGTGGCCCAGATCAGAGATGTGAATGTGCAATGTTTTACACTGGACTCTCTCTTCAGACCAAAGGTCAACCCCAGGGACAATCTCACTCCTGCTTCCAGATGGTGGCCCAGATCAGAGATGTGAATATGCAATGTTTCACACTGGACTCTCTCTTCAGACCCCAGGTCAACCCCAGGGACCGTCTCTCTCCTGCTTTCAGATGGTGGCCCAGACCAGAGATGTGAATATGCAATGTTTCACACTGGACTCTCTCTTCAGACCCCAGGTCAACCCCAGGGACCGTCTCTCTCCTGCTTCCAGATGGTGGCCCAGATCAGAGATGTGAATATGCAATGTTTCACACTGGACTCTCTCTTCAGACCCAAGGTCAACCCCAGGGACCGTCTCTCTCCTGCTTCCAGATGGTGGCCCAGACCAGAGATGTGAATGTGCAATGTTTCACACTGGACTCTCTCTTCAGACCCCAGGTCAACCCCAGGGACCGTCTCTCTCCTGCTTCCAGATGGTGGCCCAGATCAGAGATGTGAATATGCAATGTTTCACACTGGACTCTCTCTTCAGACCCCAGGTCAACCCCAGGGACCGTCTCTCTCCTGCTTCCAGATGGTGGCCCAGACCAGAGATGTGAATGTGCAACGTTTCACACTGGACTCTCTCTTCAGACCCCAGGTCAACCCCAGGGACCGTCTCTCTCCTGCTTCCAGATGGTGGCCCAGACCAGAGATGTGAATGTGCAACGTTTCACACTGGACTCTATCTTCAGACCCCGGGTCATCCACAGGGACAGTCTCACTCCTGCTTCCAGATGGTGGCCCAGACCAGAGATGTGAATGTGCAACGTTTCACACTGGACTCTCTCTTCAGACCCCAGGTCAACCCCAGGGACAATCTCACTCCTGCTTCCAGATGGTGGCCCAGACCAGAGATGTGAATGTGCAACGTTTCACATCGCAATGTTTTCATCGCAATGAATTTGAATGAATTTTCAAACATTATATTTTTGATGTACCTTTTTGTGGTACATGCCACGATTTTGATTTTATTTTACAAAATGAAGGTCATTTCAAGAGCTTTTAAACAATGTAAATTTAATCTCTGTAGGTGATTCACTTCTGGACAGGGTTGATAAAAATCATGATTTTTATTTTTAAAAATAAAAAAAATCGGATTTATTTGATTTAAATCAGATTTTTTTATTTAAATCGATTTTTTTGATTTAAATTAAATGCTTTTAAAATTGTTTTTACCTAATAACATCTTACTATCATAACATTGTGCTTTAAAAACCCCATAAATGCTGCCAAATTGCATTCTTGTCACTTGGGCATTGACCAAGGTCATGAAAATGTAGCAAAAAACCCAAAGCAACAAAAAACAGAAAATGTAATACTGACAGTCACTACAGGCATATTGCTTCCTTGATGATGGTATGTTTAAGACCACATTTAAAGATGTTTCATGGCTTGTTGTACATGTACTTACCAGTGGTCCATTTGCATCTCATGTGTATAGAGCTAATAATGGCAGTATTACTGAGCAAAGTCAAGATGTAGTGATGTATACAAACAAAAGTTAATTCTGTGCAGTTACATACATACATGTACATTTACATGTAAGTATTATTATACTGGGTATACATTACATTGTAATTATTATGCTGTACACATAATTTGCTTCAGAATACTGCCTCATTTTTCATATGTGTGTACATACAGTACTGTACTGTGCGTATTTTGTACAGTAAAAACTAATGTACAATGTAAAAACAAACTGTTTTAAGACACCCTGTTACAGTGGAAAAATGAAGCCAAAAGTTAATGCAAGTATTCTTTCAGTAAGATACATGTATTCTGTTTTTCGTAAAAAAAAAAACCCAAGAAATATTGAAAAAATCATGATTGATTTTTTTCAGCGATTTTTTAATTTTTTTTCCATTTATTTAAATCATGATCTAAATCAATGATTTAAATCGAGTGATTTAAATCAAACAACCCTGGGGGCCTTTTAGCCTGCGCTAGGATTGAAACATCAGGCCCTCTTGAAACATCAGGCCCTCCTCAACCGTGTACATGATGTATTGTATATATATTTATTTCAGGTCAATATTTTGGTTGAGGAGCAGTATGCAACAATTCATTTGCATTAAAAATAACATTGATGTTCTTTTTCTCAGAAACACTGATCTTAATGAAACTGTCAGTGAAATTTGAAACTATACCATAACATGGTAACCATGTATACCCGATTGAAAGCCCCTGGCCCTAACCACACCAAATATCAATGATGTGTACAATGTATGCATACTGTACTACTGTATGCCGTCAATAAGATCAATCATCCTGTGGCTTTCTGATTCAGACAAACTCCTCTCATATTTCACGATCAAATCCCTTTTTGATCAGTTTCAATTTTACATTATTGTGATTGCGATGACTATTAGCCAATATGAAGTCTACGTCTACATGTACATGTATGTACGTCTACATGTACAGTGTACAATGTCACATGACACCACAAATAATCAATACAAAAGTGAACAAAAATTCCACATACATTAATTGTGCATTGTTGTGTAGTTGACATGGTTGAGATGCACAAAACACACACTGTCATGACTGTACACTGCCACTGCATGGCCACGTTCTGTACATGTACATGTATGTACATGTAATACAAGTGTCATGTGCAACGTACATGATGTACATGTGTATGGACGTAAATGTATGTATACAACTGTAGTCAGGTAGTCAGGGTAGTGTACATGCACAGAATGATGCACTTCAATTAGGGTCAATGTTTTCACTCAAGAAATTCAATTCAAGTATTTCAAATCTGATTAGCGAGCTGCTCAGTGCCGTAATGCTTCGCTCCTGTGAGATGTCGGGATGACAAATACGCGCTGATCCATTTGGACAACTCAATTTAAAAAGCAAATATTGTTAATTTACGCCAAAGCTGAATCCATGATCGTGCATGCTCAATGGATCTGCAAACATGCTTAATTTTCATTTTATTTGTTAAACGTAAAAGACTAAGTATACAGTAAAACATAGGCCTAAATTCTTTTGTGTGTTACACACCAAAATAAGACGAAAGTAAGACCATGCCCAGGGGCCAATTTCATAGAGCTGCTTTTAAAAAGCACAACATTTTGCTTTAAAAAAGTCTTCCTTGACCAAACAGGATTACCAACCAAATTTTCATACAGTGATGTTTATACTGCTTTGGACTTGCATTCGGTCATTATTTGCTGAGCATAACATTCAAAAGCAGTTTTGGCTGGCATACTGATTTTTTCTACCACCATGACCATGGTTTTTGGTGCTTTAAGCATGTTTTGTAGTGTCCATACTTTTGCTAATTAAAATGTATAGGAACAGCTACAGTTAAATAGAATAAAAACAAACTAGAATTTTCAGCTCAATTGATCATGTTGATTGGAAACAGTAGCAAACAGCCGAAGAACTGTTGCAATTGTTATGTACGTGACGGTGACGGTGAAATTGTAAAGTAATTGTTATTGTGAGGTTTTGATCTCAGAGATCAAAACGGTTTTCGGTATTTTGTTTAAAACTAATTTCTGGTGAAATACATGTATGTCTGTACAGTACAGCATTTTAGGCAGGAAAGTAGCAATTGTACTACACACCTGTATGTCCTTGTATACCATGTATACAGGGCTCGAAATATCCACTAGACCTTGGACAGAGTCTACATGTAGTTATTTCAGTGTCAGTCTAGTGATTTTGTTTTCCTTGCACAATTAAAATGGTGCCTATTTTAACCAATTATGGTTTTTCTAGATATGAATGCCACATGTCTAGTGAAAAAAAGTTCAGGTCTTGTAAAATGCTTCAATTGCTAGACCTGCTGTCTAGTGCTTTTTTCACGAAATTTGTGCCCTGGTATAGTACATGTTTGCACTAGGTCCATCTTTTAAGCCCCTGGCCCCCTACCCTGTTTAAGTATAAATACGTATACCTCTGAAGTTCTGAACATCATTTGCTGTTTTGGTTTCATACTAACAGACTACATGCATTGACATGTAACCATGGCAACTGATAAGAGTATGACTTGTACGTTTTACCACATGTAAGCACATTTTGGTGCTTTAAATGTGTGACTTACATGTACATTGTGTATTTTAAGCTCAACAAAATTTGTTACAAAGAATTCAGTCATGATCTGTTGTCCAAGCATCCATAAAACCAGATCCCACATCTTACATAAAATAATTAATGACATTCAGACATTAAGCATACATGTTTTAAAAGCACACTAGCACTGTACGTTAGACTGCACGCACAGCTACATGTACATGTACCCTGGCTACTTTATTAAAAAGCATCACTTTCTGACTGAATAGACTCAGAAATTTTACTACACGTACATATACACGTCGTTCCCTTGTTTTTCACGTCGTTCCCTTGTTTACTTCATTTCTATACCAGCTACCCTAATGCTAATGATTCCTGCAATTTCCACCCCCACATTTACAAATTTAGCTCCGTTTTTATCCCTGATGAGAAACCTGGATCCACATGCAGACAAATGGCATCTCATACATGAAGGCCTACATTGTAAATTATGTTTGATTTGAACACGTGTACATCAAAACAGCCATTACCAGGCATGCCAGGCTGTTCTGTTCAGGATTAACGACGTCTATTTATAGACTCATTAGTAGAATATCAAAATATACGTCCATGTACATGTACAGTGTCACCATGAACATGGTCCTAATAAATACTTTTGTACTAAGCTTTGTCATGTTTGTAGCCGCAGGTTACAGGTTTGAGTCAATTTATTGATACATTTTAAGTACATGTACATGTAATTCATGACCAGTCTTGTTGTTCAAAGGAGTTTGCAAAACTGGACATGCTGGAATTGGGTTTTTGTATTGGGAAGAATGATTTACATATGTACAAACATTAGGGCTTACTCTCAAAAGCTGTATAGACTCGCTATAAAGTCACTAGACTGCACCACTAATTAGCCCTAACCCACCTCAATCCTCCAAAATCCTTCTGGTAGTTTTGGAGGATTTCGGAGGATTCAGGATATAATGTCATTTTCAAGTGAGGACCACTTGAGGAGTGGCAAGGATTCGGGATAAACGCATTTTTTGAGGTAGGGCCACTGAAGGATTCTGAGGGATTCAGGATTCAGGTACAATCTCATTTTGAGTATAAGTGAAATCACTGGAGGACTGTGGAGGATTCAGGATGGTACACAGTAAAATGCCCCCAGGGGGTTAGGGCTAAGCAACTGGTTTTGGAACATTCTGTATCCTGCACTGCTTACCATGGATGAAATAATAAAATTCCCTATTTAGGCCTACTATATGTACTTGAAAAATTTATCTCGTCAATTATCCTTAAATTAGGCCCTCCTAACTCCAAGCATTTGATGTATTTCAGGTCAGTTTGGCTGATGAGCAGTTTGTAGCAATTTATTACTTGTATCAATTGACATTACATGTGTGTAATTAATAAAAGCTGCTTTCAAAAAATTGTTTTTTGTCAAAGAAATGCACACTGTACTCATGGGCAAACATAGAAAGAATGTTCAATCATCTGTGAAATTCCCAGTCCCATGTGGTGCCCACTTTTTGAGAAAACAGCGAAAATACCCACAGTAGGCCTATTTAAACAAAATTCACTGTAGGATCTTTGATCTTCTGACATGTCTGAAGATCAAAATTGTTGGTTTTAAATTGTTTTACTCTCTTTTGGAAAAGAACAGCATTTCAGGCAGACAAGTTACGATGAACTTGGAGTTATCGACCCCTGGTTTCATAAAGACTCATAAATTGTGAATCGATCTTTAATAGCTACAGGTAGTGTGACGTCACAAACTCACAATACAAATCACTAAGACACGTTATATTGATAACTCAAAGTTACAATCAATCTCAGTGTTTGGTGAAATCAGACGCAGGATCACCCAGACAATCATGACAATCCCTGTCCCTATTACACCTTCCTGAGCTAATATTGCCCTTGACCATGTTGACATTAAGGCCAGGGGCCAATTTCATAGAGCTGCTTAGCACACAAATAATTGCTTACATGTAGCACAAAAATAGCTGGCCCAATAAAACAAACCACCATCAAAAATTCCATTTGATATTCATGCTCAGTGAACAACAGCAAAAGAACATTTGCAAGTGAGACACAACACACAGAAATCTGATTGTTAATCCTGTTTTTACTAAGACAGAAATGTCATGCTTAGCAAATTTTTGTGCTAAGCAGCTCTATGAAATTGGCCCCAGGTAGTTTGTGGGAGAAATGACCCAATGCCACAAAGGACATTGTCGTCATTTACTTCTGTGAACTTCCTGCCAGGTTTCCACATTACTGTAGTTATGATTCTTAATCAAGGTAATTAATAGACCCTGGGCTTGCCCTTCACCAAAGTATATAAACAGCAGAGAATGCAAAAGTTCTGCTTTTTTAATGTCGAAAAACAAAATCATGTCCGGACTTTAGCTGTTTAGGTGAGATTTGCATTGGAGCCCACGACATCCTGTTCACTACATGTATATTGGAGATGTCTTACCAACTGGAAAACCAAGCTAGCTGGGGTCAGCAGGTTACATGTATAGTGTACAGTACTTACAGGATTGGTAACATACCCAAACAGAATGTTCACAGATTTAAGTTTAACTTTCAGGGTATGAAGATGGTGCTGGCTGCTGGTACAAACATACCATTCAAATATTTCCACCTGAAAATCTGAAGTGCTGTATTTATCATTTATTGATAAATTAGTAAAACAACGACTGAAAACAGTTTTGATCTCGGGGTAAGATTTCTTACCATTCTTTATGTTTTACACAATGAATTAGCAAAAAAAAGAGTTGTTTTTCGCTACTTTCCAACTCTCTGATGACTCAGATGTCCGTTGAGCTCATATGCATAGATCATGTACATCTGTCATGTCTGTGTTATTTCACGTACATGTTGGATTAGATGAAGTGTTGTGGGTTTGAATCCCACCTAAGCCAGTGCATAACAAATTCTTCATTTGCGCTCAAAAGCACCTTGGGAATACAGTGCTGATACATGTCAGGTGAAAGGTAAGCTAATTAGAAAGAAAAAAATTGGACAAAACTTACTCAAATGCAAAGAAGAGCGCGCAGGTTACCAATATCAGGCCTAAGGTCAGGTAGAACACGCCCTTCTGACGGGCCATCATGATCCGCCCATCGC
This sequence comes from Astropecten irregularis, assembly GCA_963971285.1. Lineage (NCBI taxonomy): Eukaryota > Metazoa > Echinodermata > Asteroidea > Paxillosida > Astropectinidae > Astropecten > Astropecten irregularis. The sequence goes on along the minus strand of OZ020249.1, from coordinate 920,379 downwards.
AGTAGAAGGAGTTCCGACCGGGCAACACTTGCCATTTCCGTTTGGTCATGTGGGTACCACTATCCAGTGCTGAGTAGCGACTGGAAGATGGGGAATCTGTGGTTCGTGGAGGTGCAATATTGGCCTGAGACGAAAGCATGTGAGCCCGGGGAAATTCACTCGATGACACTCCTGAAATTAGAAGAAAAAAAGTAATGAAAACTGAAAAAAAAGTCAAATTCACATTATAATCTGAAAAAAGGAATTGAAAAGTGACTAAAGAAGAATTGACTGGAGCCACGGGATTCAAACCAGTGACCTCCGGAATATCGTCTCGGTATTCAGTCAGTTTCCTTTGTAGTTGTTTGATTGAAATTAAGAAAAAGAAAAAAAATTGCCCTAGATGTTATTAGGCATCAACGTGGTTTGTCCCCAAAAATATCACTGATCTCATTATCAAATCGCATGTGATTTAGGAAGTGGAATATTTTCCGGCATTGTCATTTTTCTGATCATGCTGATAGGCCAATTCCCGATACGTCATGTTGTCCACCTTTCTCTAAAGGTTATTTTGCCTGAGGTTTGTTCTAATCAGTGTTGTATGACTCGAGACCAGCCTCAAGGCCGGAATTTTGCTGCCTCTGCCTCATGAGAAACTCGGCCTCGAAGACCCATGACTCGGACTCGGCGGTAATTGACTTGGATACAACACTGGTTCTAATACTGGAAATTGGCCAATCAGATGAAGGGAAAGGCAAAATAACATTTGCAGGAAGAATGTCGATGCCGGCAAAATATACACTGCCAATAATTTACTATTACAATATTCTTGTTGTACAAGAACAATAATTCAGTCAGTTTTGACCCATTTAATAGAAAAGATTTTAGTCTACAACATAATAGGCCTACATCATTCACCTGTGTTACAAAGAAAAATGTGCTTTCCTCTTCCACCACTCAATGTGTACAGTACAAACTTTGTGGAAAGATTTATTCAGGTCTGGCACTAAGCATGACAAGTTTCAAATGCATGAACAGATGAAATTCAATTAAAATGTGTTGTACACATTTCTATGAATAATTTATGTAAGATTTACACCAGGGCAATTCCAGCGTAACGGACATGACAATTACACAGTTTTTGCCTTATTCAGAGGGTCATAAAGTAGGATTGGCAGTTTGCAAACAATTTTAATTAGGCTTATCAGACACATTTAACTATCAGTGACATATGTAGTAAATTTTATGTAATTTCATTGAACAGTTGTAGAGAAAATGCACTTCTTGTGACCGTAACGGACATGACAACTTATTGTCATGTCCGTTACGGTTACGGAACTTGGACCCTACTAATACTATCGCCAGACCATGTCCAAATGTTAAAAAAGGTGATTTTTAGGGTCCAAGTTACTCGGACTACTGTAGCCCTATATTACGACAACAACGTCAGGAGTAATATTGGGCTACAGTTACTAACCCCCGGTTTTGGACCCTCTGAAGACGTTGCGGAAAGAATTCCACTGATGACCATTATTTGTGCACAACTCTATGGAACCAATAGAGGGCGTTTTGAGCAAAAATGGCACCGCTGTATTGGAAGTGTACAATTTGTAGGTAAAAAACCCTGTAAAACTCACTTTTCAGATATGTTACCCAAGTTTTCCACACCTGAGATTGAAGTTCATCATAATTTGTATCCAATAAGTTAACTCTTGGAGGATATAATCCTTTTTCCTTAATGGTCATCAGTGGAATTCTTTCCGACGTTGCATCTGTGACAAGTTAATTCCATACATAGCACGTACATGTACTGTACATGTACAATTTGTACACAAAATTCACATGTAGGCCCCCTATACGTACTGTACGTGTACACACAGGCCTACTGAAGTCTGATCTGAACATGTACGAACAGACCGGCCTAACCAAGTTGTATCTCGAATTTCTAACACAATTCGCCTTCATACTTACTCATATAAGGAGCCTCGTATCAAAGTTCAGTTGAAACATTAATCCTTAATCTCTTGTGAATCGAAAGAAATTGGTATATTGGCATGAAGAATGGAAAATAAGCCGCAGAAATTGCAAGTATTGGATCCGTCATGGATTGCTGCTAGCCGGAACAAGATGCTCATTGCGCATGACTGTACTTGAGGCAGGTGAATTGAATGGCGCCCTCTGTTGACCAATTTTGTGCAAGTTGTATACATTAAAGGTAGTGTCATACTTTAGGTGCATTCGTTTAGCTAACACGGGTCAGCCCTTACTGGGAATGGTCGTGCTATACTGCACAAAATATGCGAGAGAATGTGGACGAGGTTGACTGGTGTCGACCCGGGGCAGCTAAACGAATGCACCCTTTTGTAGTATACCCAAACAGAAATCTTCACAGATTTACCTATAACTTACAGGGTATAAAGATGGTGATGGTAGAAACATACCGTTAAAATTGTTTGCATGAAATGCTGTATTTATCCAGAAAAGAGTTAAACCAGTGACCCAAATTATTTTTGATTTTTTCAAAGAGAAAAGTAAAAGAGAATACTGTAGCAGTTTTTCACTCAGTGTTTTCTCAAAAGTGAAGTGGGCACATTTTTACAGATGACTGTTACTGTATCTTCGATTCCTTGATATTTTTGCCCATGAATCTGTATTTCTTTGACAGAAACCAAAGTATGACATTACCTTTAATATAATTATTTATTATTGGAGGAAAGTTTATGCCAACAAGTTCATTTTTATTGTAACCTGCGGCCAAGTTAAGATCACGGAGCTGCTTATCACAAAAAATTGCTTAGCATAAAAAATATCTTGCCCAATAAAACAAACCACCATTAAAAATTCTATTTGATATTCATGGTCAGCGAAGAACAGACATAGAACAATCACAGTACAAAAAAAACACATAGAAATTTGGTCATTAATTATGTTTTCGTTAAGACATACATTTCATGGTTAGCAAATGTGTGTGCTAAGCAGGGCCGTGAAATGGCCCCTGGTACTTGGTAAAGATAATAGGGAATTCTAATAGAATTTCAAGTTGAAAAAAAATTATTGGTGATTATTATGATCAAACTGTAAAAATAAACCAAAATAAACTAAACAAATCAACCCAACCCAACCCAACCTAACCCAGCATTGACCACGCCCAACCCAACCCAGTCCAGCATTGACCATGCCCAAACCAACCCAACCCAACCCAGTCCAGCATTGACCACGCCCAACCCAACCCAACCCAACCCAGTCCAGCATTGACCACGCCCAACCCAACCCAACCAAACCCAGTCCAGCATTGACCACTCTAACTAGAGGGTTAGTAACATCACAACACACATAAAACATCAAAAACATAAACAGCAAACCTTTTTCGAATCGAGACACATTATTTATTGGCATCATTTGTCTCTCAGTTTTACAGAGTAATAAGTAATCAAACTAATTATAATGCACTTGGTCAGCATGCATCAAGCCTTTAATTTAACGGAGGCCATGGCCTTCGTTGCCCTGGTTCTTGGCTTTGGTGCCCCCTTCAAATGTTTCCATAGACATTATGATTTTCCAATGGAAGTGCCCCTTTCAATGGAAAAGTTGCCTTGCCCCTTTCAGAACCAAATTCAAGGCATGATGCATGGCTTTAGGTATCAATTATCACGTCATCTTGAACAAATTTTACACAGGTGTTTAAGCGCAGGATTTTAAGCTTAATGATTAATTTCAACATCTGCTTAACATTAAACACAGAAAGAATGTGCTTAAAGGTACCATCATACTTTTGTAGCATACCGTAACAGAAATCTTCACATATATACATATATCTTTAATATAATAAAAGATGGTGATGGTAGAAACAAACCGTTAAAGTTTTTCTGCCTGAAATGATGTAATCCAGAAAAGAGTAAAACCAAATGACCTAAAAACAATTTCTCAAAAAGGGGGCACTGTATGGGACTGGGAATATGACTGTTGCTGTATCTTACAGCTTCCTTGATATTTTTGCCCATGAATCTGCATTTCGTTGACAGAAACCAAAGTATGATAATACCTGTAACAGTAAGCACAGAAAGAATTTGCTTACATGTAACTCTGCAACACCCATCGCTTAAAATCTAATATGCAACAATGTAAACATGGGACATTCATTTCCCTCTGACAGTAAGCAGATAATTGTTGCTTACCATCAACGTTAAGCAGCGCTATAAAATTGGGCCCTGATGTTCTATTGGGTTGTTGTCTCTTTAATAAACAGGAAGACATACATGTCATGCTAACTGGACAGGAACACTGTGAATTCCATCTTGTATTAAACTCAATTTCATAGACCTGCTTAAGCACAAAATTTGCTTAAGCTTGGAAAGTCTTCTTTTATCAAACAGGAATACCAACAAAATGTTCATGTGATGTTTACTGCTCTTGACTTGTATTTGGCCATTGTTTGCTGAGCATAACATTCACAAGGAGTTTGGGCTGGCATACTGATTTTATTTACCAAGGTTTTAATTGGTGCTTAAGTACATTTTGGTGCTTAAGCAGCTCTATGGAATTGGCTCTGGGCATTATTCTTATCTAGCTGCCTTCTTGAATCCTCAAAAGGCAAACAGTGAAAGGTATCCTTGTGGCTCATTTTGCGATCCTAAACACCTTTATTTGGCAAGAAATCAAGAAATTAACCAATTATCAATCGAAAGCCAGCACTTTGCATTATGATCCTTATGGAAGCACCTCCACTGGAGTCCGTATAAACTTACATTGGACTTGGATCGATTCTGGCCAGCAAGACAAGTATGAAGTTACATGTACACAGCCCGGGATGTCCAGTCCCGAATCCTTCTACACGCCGTTCAGTTATGGCTTTGGCAAAACTTTTTGTCCTTTAGACACCATATCTGTTCATAAGACCACCATCGTGTTTCTTTCAAAGCCACACCATGCAAACAAGCTTCGATCTGCTGATGGCTCCTTCACCAGTCCACCAGGGGGACCTAGGCTTAGACCCTCAGCAAAGACCTCCTTCAAGCCTCTAAGTGGATAGGGGTTGACCTATAACCTCAAAACAGTCTGGTCAAACACCAAGAGAACTCTCGCAGACCATCTGGATACGAGGAAGGGGTAGGGGGTTGATTGATGTCACGTCTCAGGATTGTCCTCTTCCAGGATTTCCTGTCGGAGTTTCCTCAAGGTGACCTCTTCGGGCTCGCTGGCTTCATTTCTTCTAATCCTAGGAGCGACGGACTGAAATTTGATCTTGAAGTCATCAACCTGCATTAGAAGTAAAGAGAGTAATGAAGTTAAAGGTACAGTACAGAATTGGTAACATACCCAAACAGAAATGTTCACAGATTCAAGTTTAACTTTCAAGGTATGAAGATGGTGGTGGTAGAAACATACCGTTAAAATATTTCCCCCTGAAATGGTGTACAAGTGTGTATTTATCCAGAAATTAGTCAAACAACGGCCAAAAACAGTTTTGATCTCAGGGGAAGATCAAAACCATTCTTTACGTTTTTAAAGAAAAATTGAGTCGGATTTTTGCTATTTTTTTGTGACTCAGATGTCCGATTGAGCTCAAATTTTCACAGGTTTATCATTTCATGTACATGTCTTTGATCAGACAAAGTGTGAGTGCTGTTCTGTGACCTTTACCAATCATCTATTATACCTTTAATGAACCAAAATCAAACTGAGAAGATAAGAAAAAAAGTGCTGACCAGTTTTTGGTCAAACATTATGCCAACATCCAGAAAAATGTAAGGATAATGAGAAATATAATGAGGTATTTCGTTTCAGGAGGAAAAAGGGTCATTTCTTGATGTGGGAAACAGAGTACAAACAATTGGAAATTTAATTGAAACATGAAACTGAAGCAATGCTCTGATATCTAACTCATTTCATGTGACTTTCGGACATCAGGGAGGAAAAATAAAATCTCTAATATTTTAAAGACTGCTTGGAGTTAGGAGGGCCTGATGTGTTTCGATCCTAGCAGGATCTTTCTCAAAGGCTAAATGACAAGAGGAGAATAACATGCAAGTAAATACACACATAAATGGATGAGAGGATCAGGGTATGGGGAGGGTGAGGTGGGTAAGATCGAAGGAGGACCACAACAAAGGCGTGGAGAAGGAAGGGGCTGGTGAAACTGGGATTAACAATGAAGGTACCGGTAATTAGAGGATAAAAGAAGATGGAGAAGTGGGTGGAGTACAAAATAGCAGGAGGGGATTTGAGAGTATCTGTAGATGAATGAAAAGGAGACAACCAAAATTACAAGTATTAATCATTTGTTTCCTGGATGTTGAGGTCATATTTAAAACTGTTCATTCAGTTAAGAGCTTACAGATTTCACGCCCATTATTTTGCAGACGGCAAAAGTCAGAGTGCCGAATCCCGTCACAGCAAAGAAGGAGCCCCAGAGCAGAGCTTTCAGGCCCAAGGACGCACCGCTTTCATGAAGACTGACGGATGGATCAGGTAATATACCCTGCAGAGAGAGGGAGAGAAAGAAAGTGAGTTAGCAGCAGAGTTGCATGGGTGGAAATAAGGTTTGTGACATGGGCGAGGGCAAGGCCACTTTTCCATTGCAAGTGGCACTTCCATTGGAAAATCATAATGTCTATGGAAACATTTGAAGGGGGCACCAAGGCCAAGAACCAGGGCAACGAAGGCCATGGCCTTCGTGGCCTCCGTTTATTTCCAGGCTTGGAGTTGTAACCAGTCACTACCGTAATTTGTGTCAAGTAATTTGACTCAAGTCGAGACTACACATACATTGTACCCAGTGTTGTAGTGCTCGTACTCGTACTTGAGTACATGCAAATACTCAGCCCGTACTCAATCAAATGTACCGGTACTAGAACTCGATTCCATGTACATGTACTCGGATTTCAGGAGTACTCATTTTCGTTACAATTTCAACCGAAGGAACTCAACGTTTCGGTACATTATGCTCAGTCTACCAATCGAGGGCGACAATTGACACCCAAAGGTAATCCTTGTGGATGTGATAAATGCCTTGTACTGGCTATGGGGGTTTACAAAACAGAGGCTCAGGCTTCGGCCCAGGCGCCAGTTCTCTCAGCCATATAATGAAAATATAGGTTGTGGTTTTTCATTAGAGCTAAAGCTCTCTTTTCTTTTTCAAATCAAAGAATCTACTTCCAAACCGCAGCCAAAAGCCTCAATTTTGATAACTTTTATTTTAGAATGGATTCATGAAATGGAGCCTGAGCCTGAGCCTGAGCCTGAGCCTGAGCCTGAGCCTGAGCCTGAGCCTGAGCCTGAGCCTGAGCCTGAGCCTGAGCCTGAGCCTGAGCCTGAGCCTGAGCCTGAGCCTGAGCCTGAGCCTGAGCCTGAGCCTGAGCCTGAGCCTGAGCCTGAGCCTGAGCCTAGTAAACGCATAATATCCTCACCTTACTGAACGAGCCTGGATGTTTCCTCTTTGACCTAGCTAGAGTCATACCAAAACCAGACAGCATGGCGATACCAGCTACCCCAACCATAAAAACTGACCCTGTAGAAAAATTATTAAAAACAATATACAGTAAGGCAAAGAAAATTAAAGATGCTTGGTAGCGCCACACATATTCAGTTCAATATTAAAGAAGATATTGAAATTGAAAGTTTGTGACAATTCTGCTCTTTGGATCTCGCGCGTTTAAGTCATGCCTTGAAGTTGAAGTAGGGCTGTGAATGGCGACCAGAGAGAGACAGATTTTAAAAGAGAGCCATCTACAGCACTATGTGTGGGGTTAAACAGTTGTTTGAGGATAAACCAAAATAATTATTCAGGGAAATTTACGATCTAGGAGTCGCGGTAGGTGCTGCAATGTTTTACTAAAATTTCATCTATCAACTGTTGTTTTCAAAACCCATAGTCTTGATCCAAGACCAATTATTTATCGTTTGTCCCATTCCGACAGCACCGATAGAGGGGGGTATATAATCAACGAACTCGCTGGCCTGCTACCACTGGTACCTGTGCCGCCGCTGGTACGCGTGCCTGCTGTGATCGATAATTGGTCTTGAAGCAAATCTCCAAACGACCCGTGAAATTCCGAGGACATTCCAAGCATAGCTCAAATACCTGTTTTCTATGCATTAGCGCGCTGTGACGTATGAGTGTTATTATGAATGAATGCGTCTGGTAACTAGAGTTCTTGTAATGTTGTAATTGTGAAATATAATGCTATGCCTATGCAGTGTAACGTAATTTCATTCTCTCTTGTGCTATGGTTGTATCTGATGCCGCCCAAAAATTTGATATAATTCTCAGTTTAAAATTTATCAGTCGACTGCTATGAAATTGGCCCCAACCACGGTGCTCTATGACTTGTTATGTATAGCATGTGTATTATGCATCGACCATCGTGTGACTGTATGAACAACAATCTGCACTATTGCGCTTGCGTGATTATTCAAGATTGATCGAATTTAAATATATACATATTCAGCACCACATACCATGCGGGGGGTCTTCACCTGGGCTATTGATTTGCTTCAAGACTGGCATATTGGATTATAATGGCAAGCGTACCAGCGGCGGCACAGGTACCAGTGTCTGCAGGCCATCGAGTTCGTTGCAGTATAGCCCCCTCTATCGGTGTTATCGGACCGGGACAAACGATAATGCCAGTCTTGGATCAAGACTACAAAACCCACAGCGTTACGGCACCCCGAAAAGTAAGAGTGCTAGAAGGCTCACGGAGTAGCCTTCTAAATCTAGAAGTATGCAAAGTTATAACCACTTGCGTACGTTATCGACTGACACACAACTTGTCTATTAAGTCGGTTGGTTACAGTAATGGCCGTCAGTGGAATTCTTGACATGAAGCAATTGCAGAATACCCCGCCATGCGAAAATACTACAAGGTCGAGCGAATCACGAATGGCGAGAAAGAATTCTACCTTACAGTGCAAACTAACTAGGCTTATGTGTTGTGTTCAGCTTATAAGAGAACAAAGTATCCCTATGAACCACGCTCAGTGAATGGGGAAGGTTGGAAAAAAATCCAAGTCCACTGTGGGTTCGGGGAAGTGGATATGTTACAACGAATCTACGAATTCGACGGATCTACATCATAAACGCTCTCTATCATCTGATTCCTACTTTCGGTACCGAATTTGCAAATCTGTTTAAAAGTGGACTCGTTGCCAATCCCCATATTGTTGACGTTAAGCATGTTAAGTAGACAAAAACTAAGACCATCGACCTTGGATATCGCCAGCGGCAGCAAGAAGTTTAGACCAATGCAGCATGCACAGTGCAGGACATACAGTACACCGGGAAAGAATTCCACTGATGATCGACCATTACGGAAAAAGGATAACATCCTCCAAGAGTTGACTTATTTGATACAAATTATGAACTTGAATCCGCTCAGGTGTGGAGAACTTGAGTAGCACATCTGAACTGCTGAAAAGTGAGTTTTTCAGGGTTTTTTACCTACAAATTGTACACTTCCAATATAATGGCAGCCATCTTGCTCAAAACGCCCTCTGTTGGCATGGTTCCATAGAGTTGTGCACAAATTATGGTCATCACTGGAATTCTTTCCACTAAATAAACCAATACAGGAAATACTGCCTTTTTAACCTGACTGCAAATATCTCTGAATGCAACAACAGATTTGTAAATCCATCAACGAAACTGGGATTCCTAGTTTCATCGCACCAGATTTGTAAATCCACAGATCCAACGATTCCGAGATTCGTTTGCAACACATACGCCGATACAGGGATACGAGGATACAAAGTGAAGCTGTAACAAGCATGACTAGGGCAGTATGGGGGCCTAGTACTAGTACTAGTACTAGTAGGCCTAGTAGTAGGCCTAGAGGTACTTTAGTAGTAACGTTAGGCCTTTTGTCTTGTGCAGCATTGACATGATTGAAAATTAATGGGAAAGGTTGGAAAACAAATCTAAGTCCAATGTGGGTCCAGGGAAGTGGATACGCGGATACGTGGATACGAAGTGAACTGCACACACTGTGTTATTTTGTGTACTTTAACAAATGAAGTGAAGCGATTAACGTTACGAGTCCGACAGCACTGTTGCAACGAATCTATGAATTCGACGAAACTAGATCATAAACGAATCATCCGATTCCTACTTTCGGTACCGAATTAACAAATCTGTTTAAAAGTGGACTCGTTGCGAGTCCCCACATTTTTGATGTGAAGAAGACAAAAACTAAGGCCAGCGGCCTTGGATCGGTGGCAGCGAGAAGTTTACTAGGCCTACCAATGCAGCGTGCAGTGCATGCTGCACGTGCACCGCGACCGGTGCCCATAGATTTTAAAAAAATATTTAACTCCATGACCGGTGCCCCAAACCTCACACTTTGACTGGGACCCAGTCTATTGAAGTTGGTGCTAGCGCCAGCAGAATGAACGTTAGCGGAATGAAAGTGAACGGACGTGAACGTGGGCTGTGGGTGATTGTTTTTAGCCTCGCTGTCCACCTAAATGATTAAACCCAAGTTTATTTTCTAATAAACAATAACTAAATAAACCAACATACTGGAAATAATGTCTTTTAAACCTGACCACGAATATCTCAGTGAACACGACAACGGATTTGCAAATCCGACGATTCCAAGATTCGTTGCAACATCACCACTGCTGACTGCACTCTGCAGTGCAGTAGTGAGTAGGCCTAGGCCTACGCGTACGAGGTGGGATGGGCAAGGTGAGTGGCGGGGTATTGTGCAATTGTGCCTTTACATACCTTTAGCAACTGCCAACTTGTCAGATTTGGTGTGATTCTTTTCCTTCACAGATAAATCTATCTGTGATGAAACTTCAGGGTTTGAATGCACATGTAAATCCTGAACTTCGCCGATTCCAGATGATTCCATGTGGGGCGCCATCTTGTTAAGCACACGGTGGTGCGATATTTGGACAAGAGAGGGCGCTAAATGTTTTCAGGGCTGGGCCCTTTTCCAAACCTCGGCTCCGGCTCCGGCTCCGGCTCCGGCTCCGGCTCCGTCATCCATATGCTGAAAATAAAGGTTGTGGGTTTTCATTGAAGCTGAAGCTCCGTTTTCCCTTTCAAACCAGAGAATCTACTTCCGAACCACAGACAAAAATCTCTATTTTGATACCCGTTATTTCAAAATTGACTCAAGAAATGGAGCTGGAGCCGGAGCCTGAGCCGGAGCCGAGGTTTGGAAAAGGGCCCTGGCCAATTTCACGGCACCGTACTGCTTAGCACAAAAATTTGCTTACCGTGACATTTCCTTCTGAATAAAAACAGGGTTAACAACTAAATTTCCATGTGTTGCGTATCGCTTGTGATTGTTCTTTGGCTGTTGTTTGCTGACCTTAAATATCAAATGGAACTTTTAACGGTGGTGTATTTGGTTTAGAAATTTTTTGTGCTAAGCAAATTTATGCGCTAAGCTGCGCCTTGAAATTGGCCCATGCTTTTCTCAAAATAATCTCGGCTCCGGCTCCGCCTCCATTTCGTGAATCCATAAAAATAGAGGATTTTGGTTGCGGTTCGAAAGTGGATTCTCTGGTTTAAATAAGAAAACAGAGTAACGTACCCAAACAGAAATGATCACATAACTTTCAGGATATGAAGATGGTGCTGGTAAAGACAACCGTTAAACCTGATATGCTGCATATTTCCGGAAATTAGTCTAACAAAAACCGAAAACAGCTTGATCTCGGGGTAAGATCAAACATTCTTTATGTTTTATAAGAAAAATGGAGTCTGTTTTTCACTATTTTCTCGTGACTCATATGTCCGATTCAGCTCAATATTGTTCACAGGTTCATGTTTGATCAGACAAAGTGTGAGTGCTGTTCCGGGTGACCTTTTCAATCATGTATTATACCTTTAAGTAGACTTGGCTTGGACCATGAGTCATTACAATCCATCATTGTTTATATAAAAAGATGATAATGAAATAAAATACTGTGTTTATTTATAATTATTGCTATTACGAAAAATACGGAGCCCCTAAAGGGACGAACAAAAATTGGGAGTGAAAAAAAAAAATTGGGAGTGAAAAAAAAAAATTGGGAGTGAAAAAAAAAAAATTGGGAGTGAAAAAAAAAAAAATTTGGAGTAAAAAAAAAAATTGGGAGTGAAAAAAAACAAATTGGGAGTGAAAAAAAAAAATTGGGAGTGAAAATAAAAAATGGGGAGTCAATCTGCGTGTGTAAAGGGAAGAGCAAATGGAGCGGCGTGAAACACACAGGAGCGATGACCCAATGGTCTGACCGCAGAACCAACATTTTGACGGACACGTAGACAGTTATAAGGGTCATTCCGTGTCAAAATCAACCAGTCCCCCCCCCCCAGGTTACCCTCTCAAATTCTGATGGAATTTCATTAGAATGATGTGATGGGTCCAGATTAAACACATGCAAAATGTTAATGTCAAACTCTACGTCGTTTTTGATATAATTATTGTTCGTCCAAATTAGGACGCGACAGCCATTTTTCGCACACTTACATAATTCAGTCACAGAAAGTGGCTTTTTGTCAAATTGTAAGAATCTGAACTCAATTTGAGTGGATTATCTCCTTTTGTTTTATAGTTTTGATTTGATCCTCCAGAGTAGGCACTTTATTCAGTCAATGTTTTTTGTGATTTTTGGGGTCACCCTGTGGCAACACGAGGGGTCATATTGATCCCATATTGTATAGGTATTATCTATGTGTACATGTCTTTACTCATAAGTATATAACTAAGCTCACCAATACATTCATTGAGAAATGATATCTGTCCAAAGTGGGCCCCGGCCAGAAAAATGTCAAAAAATGACCTTGAACTTGACCCCAGTTGACCCTGCGATCAATTAAAATAGCTTTTCAAATTTACATAAGATAAATATTATGCACAAAAGCTTATTATGCACCAAATGTGAGATTTTTTTTTTCACTCCCAATTTTTTTTTTTTCACTCCCAATTTTTGTTTTTTCACTCCCAATTTTCTTTTTCACTCCCAATTGTTTTTTTTTTTCACTTCTAATTTTTTTTTTCTACTCCGAAATTTTTTTTTCTTCGTCCCTTTAGGGGCTCCGTAGAAAAACATGTCAATCTGTAACAAAAAATTAAATCTTGAAGAAACCGTTCACCTCTTTTTATTCTCATCAGAAATTCTGAATGATAGGCCACATTGAGATATACATGGCACCAATACATTGATTTTCATTGTGTTTGACCCGTGATCAATGTGTCAGGTAATGAATGCACATTAATCTTTTAGCAAGAGTTGTCTTTCTTTTTCACTGAAACAAAGAGCATGAATACCGTACTAAGTTGGCTTTTCTTAAATGCAGTATCATACTTTGGTAGCATACCGAAACAAACAAAAATCTTCACAGATTATACCAACTTACAAGTTACAAGGTATAAAGATGGTGATGGTAGAAACATACCGTGACAGTAATGTTCTGCCCGAAATGCTGTATTTATCCAGAAAAGAGTAAAATCAATTACCAAAAATAATTTTGATCTTTTAAAGATAAAAATAACGGTGAAAATGTTTAATAGAAACTGTGGGCATTTGTCACTGTTTTCTCAAAAAGTGGGCACCGTATGGGACTGAAAATTTCACAGATGACTGTTACTGTATCTGTCTTGATATTTTTGCCCTTGCACTGCTGAAGGCTTGGCTTGGTACTTATTTCGCTACCGCCATTTGAGGCCCATAAAACGAAATGAGGGGTTGGGCCACATGACAAAGCCGATAAGAAAGGCTCCAGATTAATGTAATCTAGGACACAAAATGGCGGTAGAAAACTAAATCTCAAGCCTAGCCTCAAGCCTCATTTCGTAAAGGCCATTGGAACCGTAAAAGGCATACTAACATGAGCGCTGCAGTCCAGACCCATGGTCATAATGCATTGCAACCGACAACATATTAATATTATGCCATAAGAATAGTCTATATATTATTATGCGTGGCATAAAATATATATACGACCGACATTTTTTGTGCATGCTGTGTTGGTCATTGCAGAGTATTACACACAAGCTTCCAACAGATCCACCGAGCTGTCCTCATTATCAACATCAAGGACAATTCACACCGTAATAGGGTAATAATGATGACGTTGCCATGGTTTTGGGGTCTTCTTTATTTAATTAAGCGGCTAGGTGACTTAATTGCCCATTATTCTGGTAAGCTCCATTGCAGCCATTTAATCGAGAAGCCGGTTCCATGGCAACCGTTTTGTTTGGTGCCAATTACTATTTTTTGCCAGTCCTCAACAAAAAGCAGTGAAAGAGATCAGTAGGTGTTACTGTAACTAAAAGTAGTTATTCGTCCGTCGAATGTGAAAAAAGGGAATTGTGAAGCCGGGTATTTTTCTTTTCAGGGGGATGAATAAAAAATCTGAAATGTAGGATAAAAGGATAAAAAGAAGCCAATTACGCTATTTCAATTGACATTTGCATGCAAAACTAACAAAAGCCGGAAAAAAAATACAAAAACACCCCAACAAACAAACAAACAAACACCCCAACAAAGCCGAACAAGAAATGGCACAACGAAATTATTTTTACGAAACGAGATATTTTTTTGTGCTTGGCTTTATTTTTTCAAAATCGCGCATTGAACTACATAATTATATATATATATTCAATATTAATGTTTATTTCAATAAATTATTTCATTATTTCTAAGATAGTGTTTCGAAAAAAGATGAAAATCCGAAAAGAAATTTAAATTTCTGCAACAATTATCACCTAATTAGTCTGCAATTTATATTAATCTGAGACAAAAAGCGTTTTAGCAAAAAAATCACGCAGAAAAGCACACATAAGATTTTTTTTTACAATACGGCATAAAAGGTTATATCATACTTTAATTTGTGTAAAAAAAGATCAAGGAGTATACAGCAACAGCCATCTGTGAACATTTCAGTCTCATACGATGTCCACTTAAAAAAAAAAAACAATGAAAAACGGCCAGAGTATTTCTTAAGTCTGTTCTCTTTCGTTTTTTATCTTTAAAAGATCAAACATTATTTTGGTCACTGTATTTACTTTTTTCTGTATTAATACAGCATTTCAGGCAATACAATTTTAACGGGTTGTTTCTACCATCACCATATTTACACCCTGTAAGTAAATAATTATGTGAAGATTTCTGTCTCGGTATGCTACGTGTACCAAAGGATGATAGTGCCTTTAAAGGGAATCATTATTTTAGGATTCAAATATCATTCAGTTTTTAACTACGTAGAAAAACTTGTCTCTATTCAATAACAAAGTCACGTTATACCATTGCTCATTTGTAGGATGAGTTTTTTTTAATTGAAAAGCCAAAAACTTCAAATTATTTTTATCTCATACGAATAGTGCATAATTTACATAGAGCTATATTCTTTTATAGCTCTTTGATAATTTATAAAGTTTCTATCTAAAATAAATATGAAGTGTTGAATATTGATTGATTCACACGCAACAATTAATATCTTAAAGTAATTCTCATCATATTTATAATCAGAAGTAATGTTTTTCTAGTGAAAGATTTGAGATTCAGAACAGTTTTCTTGTGATCTTGACTGAAATCTGTATCCACAAAATAATGCTGTGTACGATGACTAACCAATAATTACTAATAATTTGCCTATAATAAAATCATTGAGAATTTTCTGTGAATTTTCTGTCCATTATAGTCTTGTGTCGCCCTAAAAGATGTGTGTTTTGATTGGTCAGGAGGCATTTTGTGATTGGTCATGTAGGCCCTAATTTAAATTTCCTTACAGCCAATGAGCTCAATGCGCATAGCTGGCCAGTGGTGCCAAGCTGTGGGTAGGATACGGATGTAGCGAGTTTGAATGGGCGTGTCAAACATGCTGGTGACTGGGGTGGTTTGGTCAGTGTTACCAGTGAACGTCTGTATATGCAAAGAAAGAAAAGAAAGAAAACAAAAGAAAATTCATTTCTCAAGTTAGAAGAGAAACACGCTGGCGAGAAAAGCAGAGTGCATACGCTGTCAACATGTTCGGTAACATTTTGCCCAGTTAGGGCAACACAGAATAAATCAGTCCTTAGAACTTGGAATCATCCCTGATTCACTTAAAGGGATTGCATACGTTTGGTAATTTGAGCCTAATGTTTGTTTCAAACCAATATAATTGTATATATATACCATAAAACTAACCTGTGAAAGTTTCAATTCAAAAGGTGGTAGCGTTTTTGAGATTTTTGCGACAAACTAGAGCGGTTATTTCACGCCAGAGAACAGTAAGTCAATGGCTGAGAAGCGCTACGGCCATAACGCTTCTCAGATTCATAATTTTTGGAGATAAAAAAGTGACATATTTTTCCATAACCGCGGTACTTCGAATTGAACGTTTCTCAATATGCATTATACTATCCAAAGCAGCTGTACTTCTCAACAAGTAAGTTTTTATTGCCATAAATTTTCAGAGTCATTACCAAACGTATGCAATTCCTTTAAGTCAGCGATGATTCTATATACGCTTAAAAAGTCCAAGGAAGATCCAGAGGACCTGAAAAATGTTCGACCAATTTCAAACCTCCCGCTCCTGGGAAAGTCATCGAACGAACAGGTAGCAACCAATTTATGCAGTACCTTAGTGAGAACAATCTCCTTCCAACTACACAATCCGCATACCGAAGAAATTATAACGTCGAAACAGCATTACTCAAATTGAATAATGACCTCCTGATGTCTCTAGATAACAGCAACGAATCGATTTTAATCCTCTTAGATGACTGCGGTTTTTGGGCGAACAGGGATACATAGGTGCACCATTGGACTGCATCTGATGAAGTAGTTGTGCTACTTGTATTTCTTTATTTTATATTGTTAAATGACTGACACGGCTTCCCATAATTACAATGGGGGACTTTTGAGAACCGTTCTTCAAGTCAACAGCGCATGCGCACGCAATTGTGAGCATGCGCGCGTTGATTTGCGCCTGCGCTGTTGTGCATGCGCGTGCGCTGTTGACTAGAAGAACGGTTCTCAAAAGTCTCCCATTGACTACAGTAATTATTTTTGTTTTATTTGGATGCATGTACGCAGGCGCACGAGCATGGGAGTAAACCCCGCTTTCATAGACCCCCATCATTCCTCTTTTGTTTGGACTTAAACCTTTTTGGCAGCATTGCAGCAAGCCTGCAACTCCATTGTTTTGTTATAATGCTTTCCAACCGTGGACCTTTTTAAGAATCGTGGACTCTATTGTCTCTTTTGGTGGTTCGAACTCGCAAATTGATTTACCTGTGCTCCATCTCCAGTTATCCCCGATGTAACATAAGACCAGGTATACTCATCATGACTGTACTGCACCTGGTAGGTCTTCACATACACCACCCATTCTCCCATGGGGTCAATCACCCTCTGTATGATAACTCCTTCAACTGGGACAAGCTTCCCCAAGTCAACTTGCAACCAATCATCTCCATCCTCCGATGACGGGCACCAGCCGCCTACTTCCCTGTCTTTGGCTGTGTAGTTGAGTCGGCCATTGCTAGGTTGGCAATTATTATTGGGAGCATTTTCTCCCTCCGTGAATCTGCTTGATGCGGTGATACTTTCATCAGGAATGCTACCATCTTCCATTCCCAGTGGAACGCCACATTGTTCCTTTTCACCCACTGAAAGAAAATACATTCCAGAGAATTAATCAAGATGGAACAAACTGATAATTATAATCAACAACGCAGTGTCATAACCACTTGAAAAGTTAACGGTAAGAAAGGCTTCTTTTCGGTTTTTGTTGAAAGAAAGAAAAAACCTCTCGATTTCAGTGTATTTTCTTAATCGAAAGTAATTGGCAAAGATCACAGAACAGCACTGATTCAGCATGTACATGAAATAATAAACCTGTGAAAATTTGAGCTCAATCGGACATCTGAGTCACGAGAAAATAGCGAAAACCCGACTCAGTTTTATAAAACATAAAGAATGGTTTTGATCTTACCCCGAGATCAAAACTGTTTTCGGTCTTTGTTTTAATCATTTCTGGATGAATAGGCCTACACCAATTCAGGCGGAATGATAATTATATTTAAGGTATGTTTCTATTTAGCAGAAACTTCATATATGAAATTGAAACTTAAATCTGTGAACATTTCTGTTTGGGTATGTTAGTAACCATTCCTGCAATGTTCCTTCAATTTGCGTTAGAATTTGAATTAATTTCTCTGTTCGACTATGTCATGGACTTATTTCAATCAAAAGATTATGTGCAATCTTCTTTTACTAATCTGCATCGGTATCATACGCTCGCGATTTAAATTCCATGACTTACCTGAACAATTAAGAAATTGTCGAATTTTGGCTGTGTCGTTGCTATGGAGAAAGTCGTCATAATACGTCACATTGAACGGTCTCCAAGGAGAGCTTGTACTGACCCCACCCACACGAACCTCAGTGCACTGACAGGGGTCTGGTACCGGAATCACCCAACGGTATACTTTGTGTGATAGTGGGTCTGGTTCCTGCCCCATGTAACACAGCATTGCTGTAGGATACAAATCAAAATGGACAGAAAAATATGATTAAAGGTAAAATCATACTTTGGTTTTTGTAAAAGAAATACAGATTCATGGGCAAAAATATCAAGGAAGATACAGTAACAGTCATCTGTAAACATTTCAGTCCCATACGGTTCCACCTTTTGAGAAAACAGTGAAATGATCAATTGAGCTGACAATTTCACAAGTTTGTTTTTATTTCACGACAACTGAACTATGAACAATCAACTTCACAAAAGTGTTATACATGTACACCTTTATGTGAATGGAATAAAATGAAATGCAGTCTGTATACCGAGAGCATGTACGATAAAACAATCTAGGTTGTTTTGTACATTTTTGTTTCATTCGTTTTAATAGATCTCAACCAACTCTTAGTGATAAATTTTGTGGAAAAAACGTTTTGAATATCAATTCTTCTCTCTTTTAAGACGATAACAATTATCACTAAATATCTGGATATGCGATGTTCTGCAATTGTCTTATCGCAGTACATGTACATTGTCATTTGTTTAAAGTGATAAACAACACACGAACCGATACATTTAAACTGGTACATGTAATTGTGATTGAAGCACTTACCCTGTACGCCATCTGATAGCATGGACACGAGTACAAATGTAAGAATGTGTACAAGAACTGTCATTTCAGATGTCATTGCCATCTCTACAGATCCAGAATGTGCTTCGTGTACAAGGTGTGTATATGTATAACTCAATGACGTAAAGACGTTACGTTGAGGATTGGAAACAGATGTCTCTGGTTATAACTCTGAGTCTCCAAGTGGCTGCTCTGATGGAATGTTCACGTTATTATTAGAATACTATGAGCCCAATCCATTAAGTCCCGCCCTATTTTGTTCCTGACCAATCACAGTCCTGATACCTGCGACTATGATGACGTGTGCAAGCGCGCGATGGAACGCGATGTGACGTCGGCGATGGGGGCGAGGCGGGGGGGGGGGGCACATGGCTTCGGTTTGGCCAAATGCCTAGTTTTTGGTAATTTGAATGGCGAATTTAACGCTCTCATTAGACTAATTTATGGCTTACGTCATAAACGTTCAACTTTATTCTATCCACCGTGAGCTTTTGCTTCTGCATCCATCTTGTGCTTTGTTCCATGGCAACTTCAATACGTGATATTGGTCAACAGAGGGCGCATTGAATATATAGTGGCAGGTTGAAGCAATTTTATCTCGTGTTGCTGAATGACGAGGAAATTGCCAAATATTATTACCTGTTGGTGTTATATAAAACACATAATGCCAAGAGTCAAATGAGATAATGTTCAACGTTGGTGGCGCTATACCTATCCACCAGTACCACAGACATGTAAACGCAGAAATTGTAAATCATTATAATATCAATATACGTTTATTATGTCTGTGACCAGTTAGTATCCCCATAGACATAAATAACCTAGTGTGTTTACGAAGCAGGGGCTCAGGCCCAGGCTCAGGCTAAGGTTTTGTTATCTATGCTGAAAGTATAGGTTGCAGCTTTTCATTAAAGCTGAAGCTCTGTTTTTCTTTTCAATGCAGATAATCTACTTCTTCATCGCAGCCAAAAGCCTCTATTAGGCACGTTCTCACACACCAAAAAAGCGCGACTATTTGGGTCGCGATTTGGAGCGCGACGCAAAATCGCACTAGTACTAATAGTGCGTCTTTTTGCAAATAGTCGCGATTATTTGCTGTGTGAACGGCGGGCCCGCGAGTTTAGCACAGGATGCATGTCAACTTCACGCTTCACTTTTTTGCCTGTGTGGACACGACAAAAAGCGTGACTATGTGGGTCGCGATTTAGTCTAGATTGCTAGACGTAGTTATCGTACCCGCCACCACGAGAGGGCGTATCATGACAATCCGCTAGCGACGCACGAGTGCACGACAACTAACTTGGACTTCGATAAGGGTGCAACCAAGTAAATAGGGCCAAAATCCGTCCGCCGAGCTCATGAATAAAAGTTAAGCACTCAATATATTTTAAATAAGAGAGTTGTGAGAGCTATGAAAATGAAGGATTGAAGAAATATGGCACTGGACCTCCTGCCTGGACTCTGGGCTTCCATTTGTGACCATTTTTGATGCAATTGGGTGAGAAAGTGGGTCTATTTCAGCCGCTTTGCAGAGGGATGTTTTTTTGAAAATGGCTTCTTTGACTGGAGTGATCCATACCTTGTTTTAGGGGTGTTCAGCTGAGAATGAGTATATCTCAAAAATTCAATGGTCACCCTACTATAAATTGAAAAGAAAATGAAAGGTGACATGTTGCTCATCATTTTTCTGTGTAACTTGAACAGCTGTGAGAGTTCTGTATATTTTTAAATGATTTTTGAAGTTTGATGATTTATCACTGTTGTCTATGGGAGTTTATTTACTTGGGTGCAACCATAACTACGTCTAGACGATCTCTGATTATTTACCGTATGCGCGCGCACCTACCGTGCCTAACTATATGACGTATGCATAATAAATCCTGCATAATTAAGTCAAGCAATGCATATTCATATGTCTAGTCCCCTGACTTACCTCGCACCGTCTATAATGTGCTGCATGTAATGTACAACACATGTACTGTACAGTACTAGTACATATACTGTACATGTACATGTACGGTACACATGTATATATACCATGGAGGTATACAGGTATATTGTACTTCACGAAGTTTTGTAAAACCGTGAAGGAATTTCCATGGTAAAACAATGGAGGAAAACTGTATGTAGGCCTACACGAAATAATGATGCTCGATATGATCGGTAGGCACAAACCAACATAACCCATGCTGCGGGTGCATTACCACCGGTGCAGACACAGCGCGTGGGGGCTTCATGCGACGCATTCAGCCCGAGGCATGGGCCCGTGATAACCAGTGCGGTCCATCCGCGCACGGACGTTCGTGTAGTATTTTTTATGCGAGACCGCACGGCCTGCAAGTTGACTGAGTCAGTCACCCGGTCCCCGTTGCATTTTTTTGGGGGAGGGGGGATTTTCGAGCGGAGCGGGAAAGCCTATAGAGAAAATGTTTTGTCATACATGAAAATCATTTCATGGCCTCAAAATATTTTTGTGTCATCAAAATTATATTTTTTGTATTCATGTGGAAATTTTTTCGGTCCCTCAAAACATGGAGCTAGGAACAGATCGAAATTGTTTCATCGATCATGCCCCAAATTCCTTTTGTCAAAAACATTACGTCAACTTGCTAACATTGTGTCAACTCGCCGCATTACGTCAACTCGCAAACATTACGTCAACTCGCAAACATTGCGTCAACTCGCAAACATTACGTCAACTCGCAAACATTGCGTCAACTCGCAAACATTGCGTCAACTCGCAAACGTTACGTCAACTCGCAAACATTGCGACAACTCAAAAACATTACGTCAACTCAAAAACATTGCTTCAACTCAAAAACATTTTGTGAATAATTCCCAAGTACGTGTAAAAATTGAATTTCACCGACGACAATCATTATTCAATTTATTGTGCACAAGTATTAATGGGACTTGACTGACACATGTGGGCCATGTTTTCTCCGAAGGCGAAGACCATGCCCGGCCGCCGTCCCGGTCCGTATAGCTCCCCGCCTCACCGTACGCGTAGGCCTACGAGTACGAGGCGAGCCCGGTTACGTACACACCGTACCAGTCCTCCCGCCTGCGATTTTTTTTTCTGCACCGCTGACGCGTCAGGTCATCCAGTTTATTGGACTTTTGCGACCTGAATGAAGACCAAAGTGCTGGCACGACATGATTGTGCAACCCAAGCCATCAACGATAATGCATCGCTATACCGTGTGTGCAGTGCACTGCGCAGCGTGATAGCTATATGGTATAACTTACAGGGTATACATTTTTAATGGTAGAAACATGATAATAGTGTTTCTGCCTGAATTGAAATGCTGTATTTATCCAGGAAAGAGTAACCCCCCCCCCCCCCCAAAAAAAAAAATAAAATAAAATAAAATAAAACCCACGTTTGAGTGGCAAGATAAAAAAAAACGATACAGCTAGCTACGCCCACACAATTTGGCGCAATAATTATTGCAACCGTTTTTCGTTGTTTTCTACTGTTTCCAATGATAAATTGAGCTGAACATTTCACAGGTTTGTTTTTATTCCATGACAAATCAAATTCAGCAGCCTGCACTCTCTGTCACCCGTTACTAATGTTGCAATGCCCTTTAAATCAGCTTTGCCGTGATATGCAGAACTTTCTGGGACAAGAAGTTCATGTACGGATAACATATATTATTTGTTTGTCTATTCAATGTTTGTAAGAGTCCTCCATGCACAAACACACATTTGGATGATAATCCAAATTGCACAGTGACAATCCACCATTCACAATAATTAGTATTCCACACAGAAGTTGATTTGATTCATTATTATTATAAATATAATTTGGCATAGCCACCACCAGCTACTAGTCCACCCATGGAGGAAGAAATTCATGGTCACCACTCTCTTTCTGTGTGCAGAGGGTGATCATTCCTCCATGGTGTAATTACTTGTCCTTGGTGAATTGTTTACTTGTACTAGTTTGGTATTTTAATGTCCCTGTGAAGACACCAAGGACGAGTACATACAGACTACTACTATATACTGCATGCAGTGTATAGCGTGGGCTAGGTCTGGATCGACTGAGCTGATGTGCGCCACCTCCATGGTCTTCATTCAGGTCGCAAAAGTCCAATAAACTGACATCCTGACGCGTCAACGGTGCAGAAAAAAAAATCGCCTCCCGCCTACTGTCAGGCTGAGGAACTTCCAGGCAGTGGAAGAACAAGTGAGCTACCTGGCTATTGGGCATTTTCGTGATGTGTGTACGCGTGCGCGAAGCTCAAATTATTCAACAATATCGCGCACGCGCACTAGTTTCCCCCTGTTTTCGGGGGGAAATCTAGACGTAGTTATATCGATGGCCAAGCTAGTAGTCGTGCACTCGTGCGTCGCTAGCGGATTGTCATGAAACGCCCTCTCGTGGTGGCGGGTACGATAACTACGTCTAGCAATCTAGACTAGTCGCGATTTGGAGCGCGACCCAAATAGTCGCGCTTTTTGGTGTGTGAGAACGTGCCTTTAATGATACCCGTTATTTTGGAATGGATTCACGAAATGAAGCAGAAGCCTTAGCCTGAGCCTCCGTTTCGTTAACGCCCTAGGTCTGTGCTGTACTGTTTGCGTTTGTTACAAACTATTATAGCGACATGTTTACACATAGCTTCATGTTATTCAAGATAATTAGTCTTGGTTTATTCAGGTCAGGTCAGGTCATGCAGGCTACTACCAATAGAGGGCGCTATATACTTTATAGCTCATTCATTACATCTCCCCTTTTTTGAAGAAAAGCAAAATAAACACAAAGTATGAATTATCAAAGAGTTCCAGAGTTCTGTGTCCTGTGAGTATCAATTCTTAAAAGTGTCCAGGTTTCTGATCCAATCAGTTCATAAGTTCTTATGAAAGAGTTTCTGTGAAGCACAAATCCTTTTAAGCAAGTCCAATTGCACACAGCATGATAATCCAATCCGGCAAATGGGGTTTGTGTAAAGCCTGTCAAGATTTAACATTTTTTATTTTATTTTTTTGTACAAGTGACAAATAAACAAGTTAACGAAAGCATTTCTTCTGCTTCTTTGTTTTTCGAAAAAACAACAACAACAAAATATACTTAAAAAAATGGAACTTTGCTTGAGTGAACAGTGGTGGACTACTCTGTCACTAAAGTGACTATACAGGGATTATTCTGCCCTTTGTGTTTAATCACAAATCAAGTTAAATGACTGGTTTATGAGTGCGTTTGGGATAGCGGCCTTGTGTCTTGAGAGTTTCAGGAGTCTTGAGCAAGTCTCTGCGAATTCGTCGGTAGTGTTGTCCATCGCTCTCCACAATGTATGATCGAGGCTTCTCATGTTGTCCGACTACTGTGGCTGTTTTCCATGATGAGTTGTTTCTGATACGGACATTGGCTCCAGGCTTCAGGGGTTTGAGCGGTTTCGTTCCTCTGTCATAGTACTGTTTCTGTACCGTTTGCTTGTGTTTCAGCGTCTTGGTGATTCCTGGGTGTGTCTTGGGTTTGAGGAGTTTATCGGATGTAGGCAGCTGTGTCGTTGTTCGGCGACCCATGAGGAGTTGTACTGGGGAGGGGAGACCATCGCGAGGTGTATTGCGATAGTCCAGTAGCGCGAGATGGGGATCCTGGCCATCTTCCTTGGCTTTCTTGAGTAAGTTCTTTGAGATCTGGACTGCCTTTTCTGCTTTCCCATTGGACTGAGGGTACTTCGGTGGTGATGTAGTGTGATCGAAACCATACGATTTGCTGAATGCTTTGAACTCTGCAGAAGCATATTGCGGGCCATTGTCAGATACTACTTCACTGGGTATTCCATGTCTCGCGAACTGTTGTTTGAAGTATGTGATCACTGATGCACTCTTGGAACTGGTCAGCTTGTTGATCTCAAAATAACCCGAATAATAGTCAACTATTATCAGGTACTGATGGGAGTCAAATTCAAACAGATCTGTCCCAACTTTCTGCCATGGTCTTGTTGGAATCTGGTGACCAATCATCGGCTCTTTCTGGTTTTGATTCTTGTGGGTGAGACAGGTTGGACACCTGCTAACAGTCTCAGCTATCTGTGATGTCATGCCAGGCCAAAACATGATGTCTCTCGCAAGACGTTTGGTCTTCTCTACTCCTTGATGGCTCTGATGCAGCTTGGCCAACATCTTCTTTCTTAAGCTTGCTGGTATTACGACACGATCATTTTTGAACACCAGCTCTTCTTCTACAAGGATTTCATCCCTGTAATCCCAAAATGGCTTCACTTCAGGATCGAGTTCAGATTTGTTGTTTGGCCATCCATGCTGAACAACTCTTTCTTGAGTTTGGAGAGAGTTTTGTCTGTGGCTGTTTCATGTTTCAGCTCATGAAGTCTCTCTTTAGACATTGGCAAACATGACACCATGTACACCGGTATCTCGTAGTCTGTGTCTATGTCAGACAGATGATTTCTGCTCAATGCATCGGCGATATACAGTTCTTTTCCTTTCTTGTATGTCAAGGTGAAGATGTATTTTTGTAGGTTTAGCAGCATTCTCTGCAGTCGTGGAGGTGTTGAGGCGAGTGGCTTTTTCATGATCGCCTCTAGTGGTTTGTGATCATTCTCTATCACAAAATCTTTGCCGTACAGATACTGGTGGAACCTCTCACAACCAAACACCACTGCTGCTAGTTCCTTTTCTATCTGCGCGTATCTGGTTTGTGTTTCTGTGAAAGCTTTCGATGCGAATGCTACAGGATGTCCCTCCTGTAACAGAACGGCACCCACACCCGTGCTTGATGCGTCTACGCTCACTGTGACTGGTTTTGTCACATCAAAGTACTGCAACACAGGTGCTTCTGTTACTAGGCGCTGCAATTCTTCAAAGCTGTGGTCATGCTCTGTGTGCCACTGCCATTCTGCATTTTTCTCTAGAAGCTGTCTCAAGGGCTTTGTGACGTTGTTCAACTGCGGCACAAACTTTCCAAGGTAGTTCACCATTCCGAGAAATTGCTGTAGCTCTTTCTTATTGTGTGGCTTGTGCATTTCTTGCACTGCTCTGACTTTTTTCTCATCTAGTTTCAGTCCAGTAGCTGTGAGTGTGTGGCCAATGTATTTCACTTCACTCACTCCAAACTTACATTTCTTTGGGTTCAGCTTCAAGTTTTGTTCTCGAGCTCGCTTCAGCACTCTCTCAAGGCGTTCATCATATTGTTTCTGATCAACACCCCACACTAGGATGTCGTCCATGATGACCTCAGTTCCTTCGCTGTCATCAAACATCTGCGTCATTTGTTACCGGGCGGTTCCACTTAAAAATATTACAAGGTGGAGGACATAATTGTTTTGCAATATTCGGTGGAATTTTTTAATTGCGAACATATAAAAAGAACGACAGTCAAATGAGGAATTATGGATCGTACTGTCTGCAAAAGCAAAAAAGAGAATAAATCCATATAAGTATGTTTAAAGATGAATTTATAATTACAACATTTCATTTATCAGTTTCGTTATCAGTATTTAAAGCACTATAAAAGTAAACAAAGTTGTAATGATTTGATAGAAAGGAACTCAATTAATTATCTACAAGATTTTGTACCGTTTTATCGGCACTGTTTAAAATAAAAACCAACACATTTCGGAGAAGTGGGTCGGCCACGACTATGATTGTAAAGTACGGCACCAAAAATAATGTTACCGCGAATTGAATTAATTTACTTAATTCATCATTAATTTACAGAAACGCGGAACATTGAATTGACTTATGTCCTCTTAAAAATATTTGAATGAAGACAGGTCATTCATGACTAAGACATTGGTTTAGTTAAACTTAGCAGTGGTAAACTATACAATAAACTCTACAAAGTCATAAAGATTTTAGACAAGATCTCACGTTCTCACTTGTAATTATTTTGTGAGAGGTTACTTACAAAAGGCACACTTTTCTGTATTTCAGACCGATTTACGGTCGTGGAAAATCAGCCCTAAGAAAATAAGAAAATAGCACACAAAACATAACTATGGAAAATTACGGGGAAATACGGTAAAGTAATTAATAACATTAAAAAAGTACTCACTCTCAGCACTGTATGTGTCAAAGCCTTCTCTTCCCCTTCGGATCGCTCCGAATATTTATTGAAGTTCTTCAAAATTATCGAAGAGAAAAGGCTAGCTGCTAATACAAATAATTGTTAAGTAGCAGACGCAAGCCAGAAGCTATAGCGAGAGGCAGAAGAGTACAGATCTGTACGCCGGGCGTAGCTGGATCGAAATCAACCCTGTCAGGAAATTTCCTAAACAAGAAATCTTGCCAACGCCCAGGTACAGAAATGTAAAAGCGCTCCAGGACAATAGCGCGGCATTCCTTATGCAAAGTGTATTATTTAAGTTACCGCGCGACTCAACGCCACACTGTCGCAAGAGGGCGCTAATTTGTCAGTGCTTGCGACGCAGGCGCAGCTTGGACTAGAACAGTAAATAATGCAAGCATGTATCATATGTATGGAGGAAAAAGAAACAATTAAAAGAGTAGAGAGAAGAAAAGGAACCGGCGTCGGGTAAGAGTATATTTATTAATACGAGTATACGACCTGGTTACACTCACCCCGTAGTTTTTAATGGGCATTTTTTTGTGTATGTGTGTGTAAAGGCAGTAAAGTCACCAAATTGAAAGTAGCTGAACAGTGAATGATAAAGCTTGTTCCTTGTGTTTTAGGCCTAACGTTAATTAGTATAGATGCACGTGGTGAAATGTCATTCTAGAACAAATTCAACCTGTATAGAATAGGACACTAGGCCTCATGGCTGAAATATGACTACGGTCTATCCTTAGTATGTCACTAGGGCAGAGAATTATCTCATGTATAGAGTAGACACATATCAATTTGATATTTCTCAAGAGGAAAAGGTCCATGGAATAGGCCAGGTTCGGAAACATTGGCCATGTGATAGAAATGTCATGCAACATGTAGAGACTTTATGTCCAGCCCAGGATGTCCCTGGAATGAGTTGACCTCGTTGGACTGTCTATGACTGTTGTATGAAGACAGGCGAGATGAACTAGATAGAACATGACGTGGGGCTTGCAGACCCTGTACAAGGATAGTAGCAGCATTGGAATAATAGTACAGATCAAGTCAGAATAGTGACAAGGTAATGTTGTATACAAAGGTTAAGCAAATGAGAGAAGAGAGTAAATGTGTTGCTGTCCATGCATTCCAAAGAAATTAGGATGGACATAGTATTAAGTCGAGACATAACAAAGTAAAAAAACTATGTACATATATATCATTATATTACATGATGCCTAAAAATATTAACTATTGGCATGCTCTTCAAATTCCTGTATCCAGCCACTGAATCTACTCAGGTGTTCGACCAACCACCGGAAATGGAATTTGCAGAAGGTCAGCACAGAGACAGAAGGAATGATCCAGAGCAGGTGGACATAGCCAAAGGTTTGTCCAATATTAACGAATACAAGAAACAAGATGGTACAGACCAGAAAAATTATTATTAGTCTGTCATCAGGAGAAAGTAGGTGTTGTTGCTGAAGCACAGAGCGAGGTAACCTATGAATGTTACTATGTTTTCCTCTAGTGGAACGAGCGGAACGTCGTAGAGGATTAGGAGGAGATGGCGTTCTGGTTGGTTGAAGAGGAGGAGGGGTAGTATCGTCACCATCACCATCCGGTATGAACACCTCTAGTTCGTACTCTGTGTCAGAGGACGAACAGTCATGGTTAGAAGGTGGTGAGTCTTTAGCAGAAGTATGGGGAAGCTGAGTTAAAGAGGCAGGGACAGGTTTAAGTTCAGAAGAGTTAACAGTTTTGTGAGCACCAGAGCCGTCTGCTAATTCAATGGTGTAAATGAACGAGTCTTTGGAATGATGGCATGTCACCCTATAGATATCTGGGAAGTAGTAATTTTGAATTTTGCTTCTCCCCTTGTGATGTTGCCGGAGGTACACAAGATCTCCTACTTTGAAAGTGTTGGGGTTGATTCTGCGGTCAAAGTGCTTCTTACTCTTAGCTAGCTCCTGCTGTGTCTTTTTCTGTGCTAGGTGATATGCCTCCTTTAGCCGTGCTGCATGAAGAGCCAACCAGTCATGAGAGATGTTTTCAGGTAGGCCCCCATCCAGTAAAAGATCTACTGGCAGTAGTGGTTCACGGCCAAACATAAGATAAAAAGGAGAAAAGCCTGTAGAGGAATGTGGAGTAGCATTGTATGCGAAGAGAAGTTCTGGTAAGTGCTTAGGCCAAGATTGCTTTTGCTTGGTGGAAAGCGTTCGAAGGAGATTATGCATAGTCCGATTGAACCTTTCACACTGTGCATTACCCTGAGGATGATAGGGTGTGGTTCTGGATTTGGTGATGTTGTAAAGTTCACAAAGATTTGCAATGAGGTCTCCCTCAAATTGTCGTCCTTGATCCGAGTGAATCCTCTGTGGAACTCCATATTTGTAGAACCACTCCTTCACCAGAGCATTAGCCGTTGTCTTAGCTGTCTGGTCCTTAGTCGGGACCGCCACAGTGAACTTACTGAAAACATCAGTAATGACTAGCACATTTTCAGTCCTGTCAGATGCCTGTTCCAGTAGAGTGAAATCGATAGCAATAGTGTCAAGTGGTTTGGAGGCAACCAAATGACCTAGAGGGTTCCTTACAGAGGGCACCGGTAGCTTAGCTACGGAACAGCGTTCACATTCTCTAATCCACTCTTTAACGTCTCTAAACATAAATGGCCAAAAACAACGTCTGCGAATGAGAGACATGGTCCTCTCTTCGCCCTGATGACCAAAGTCGTTATGCAGGCTGGTCAGGATTTGAGATCTAAGACAAGCAGGAAGGACCACTTGGTTAAGAGTACCAAGAAACGGGTCATGAAGTTCTCGATGGAGGACACCCTTGTCAAGCTTAAGACGCTTAGACTGCCTCAATAAAACCTTGACAGCAGAAGATTCATGCTTCCTAGAGACTTGGTCTAACTTGTCTGTTCTGTGGTACTGCAAGTATCGGCCAATATCAGGATCATCCTGTTGCAGTTTGGCTAACTCAGATCTAGGTAGAGATGGAAAAGAAGAAATAGTGGAAAGGACATCTGCATGCACACGAGCAGCACACAGTTCGCCAACAGTGTTGAAAATCTTTACTTGCAAAGTTGCAGGTAAGGAAGATGGAGAGGCGTTGTGTAAGCTTTCCTCGGCTATTACTTCAGAGACAAAGGCATAAGTTTGATCACTCTCTGCCGGGTGTTGTCGAGAAAGTCCATCAGCATTGGAGTTCACACGACCAGGTCGGTAAATTATGTTGAAATTGTAGGGTGCCAAAGTGGCAACCCAACGTTGCTCAGTAGCACCCAGCTTTGCCGTGTGGAGATGACTTAGCGGGTTGTTGTCTGTCCTGACTGTGAAAACTGAACAATATAAGTAGTCCTTAAATTTTTCAGTTATTGCCCATTTCAGACCCAATAGTTCTAGCTTACGAGAACTGTAACTTTCCATGTTCTTCTCATTTTCTCGCAGGCAGCGACTGGCAAAGGCCACAACCTTTTCCTCGCCATCTTGGACTTGTGACAAGACAGCGCCCAAGCCGGACAAGCTTGCATCCACATCAAGTATGAAGGGGAGGTCAAAGTTGGCAAAGGTAAGAATAGGGGGTTTGACAAATTTTGTCTTCAATTCCTCGAAAGCAGTATGACAGATTTTGTTCCACTGTTTTCGAAACACCTTAGGTGAACACTGCTGTGTTTTACCAACCAAAGCATGAAGCGGTGCAGCTATGCGTGCAAAGTCCTTGATGTACTTCCTGTAATAGCTTGCAAAGCCTAAGAAAGAACGCAGCTGTTTGGTGGTGCGAGGCACAGGCCATTCAACAATTGCCTTGGTTTTCTCTGAGTTGGTAGCAATGCCAAGTGGAGAAAGTGTGTGACCCAGATAGTTGATTTCCTTGCAAAAGAGGTGGCACTTAGAGGGCTTAAGTTTGAGATTGTGTTCCCTCAATCTGCAGAAAACAGTGTCAAGATGTTGCAAGTGCTCATCGAAAGTTTTCGAGAAGATGCATACATCATCAAGATAGACAAAAATAAGCTGATACATGAGGTCACCCATACATCTCTGCATCAATCTCTGAAATGTTGCAGGGGCACCACACAAACCAAAAGGCATCCGGGTGTACTCATACAATCCCATGGGTGTTATAAAGGCTGTCTTTTCTCTGTCAGATTCCCGCACCCGCACCTGATGGTATCCGCTGGCCAAGTCCAGTGATGAGAAAAATTGGGCACCAACGGGGGCATCGATAAGCTCCTCAATGCGAGGGAGAGGAAAAGCATCCTTCTTGGTTACAGCGTTGAGACGTCTATAATCGACACACATGCGAAGGCTACCATCCTTCTTCCTTACAAGAACAATGGGTGAGGCGTAAGGACTGTGACTCTCCTGTATGATGTCGTAAGTAAGTAGCTTCTGAATGTGCTTTTTGACTTCTTCGTACTGGTTGGGAGGAATACGTCTGTAAGACTGAGAAATGGGTTGTGAAGTAGAAGTTTCTATGTGATGCTCAATGGTTTTAGTATCACCCAAATCAAAGTCGTGAGTGGCGAAGATGTCCTTATGCTTCTCCAGTAGGTCTTGTATTTTATGCAGTTGTTCTGGACTGCCATCAAAGCTGGATATGTCTACAGCATCCAAATGAGTAGGAGAGGGGCATTCAGCTTTAGTGATTTTGATTTCTTGTGAAGTTATTTGAAATTCGACCTCTAATGAATCAGTTATTACTTGATCAACTCTACGAAGAACACCTATCCGCGTTCTAGGATGTAAAACAAATCCAGAGCTAGAAAGATTGTCAATCCTAACTGGAACAGTTTTGCCAACCTGTACTAAAGAAGATGCCACAAGGAGGCCAACTGGCAGGTGATCACTGTTACGGAGGGGCTCAATAACAGCTGTACGAAAAGGTAAATGTGGGGAGATCCCACCTTGGATAGTAACAGAGGTATTGGATGGAATATAAACAGATTGACTTGAAGACCGGACAAAGGCCACAGAATCCTGTTCCCTGTCCTGGGCATCGATCTGCAGACAAAGAACTGACTTTAGGAAATGCAGAGGGGATGCCGTAGAAAGTTTGGCATCTTCCAAAGCATTAACCAAAGGAGTCAAAATATTCATCCCAAGGAGACCCGGAACTAGTTGTTTATGTTTCTTGATGGTGGCATCTACTGCATCACGGACAACTAGAAAACCCATTTGAGGTAGAGTTACTCCGTCACAGTTTACGTCTAGCTCCAAGTACCCAGTATAAGGTATCTCGAGGCCATTAGCAGCAGTTATGCGCAAACAAGGGCCGTTGGATTTGAATTCAGTACCTTTAGGCTTTAAGTGTGTCAGGAAGAATTCTTCAGTTACAGTGGAAATCATAGAACCTGTGTCAATGAGGCACTTAGTCTCTACAGTTCCCAGACTAAGAGAGAGAGTGGGACAACTACCAACAACATTAGAGGTGGAAAGGACCTCATGAGCATGACAAGAACTAGAAGAGGGGTCCGAAATTTCCCTCTCATCGAAGGGACCCTGGTCCGAGAGAGGAGTCAGTTTTCCTTATTGGTCGAAGGTCTCTCTGATTTCCTAAGGTCTTCTATTGTATCATGTGCTTCCTTAAGTTGGCGCTTGAAACATTTCTCATTTGTATGCCCCATCTTGTTACAGAATGTGCAAGTTGTTGTTGTTTGTCTTTTGCCTGTAGGTGTGTTCAGCTTAGATTGTGACAACCGTTGTACAAGGACAGTCAATTCATCAAGTTGTTTTTGTTGATGGTCGATCTGCTCTTGCTGTTTAACCATTATGTCAAGGAGTGCTTTGGTACTGGGCTGTTCCTGAGCTGATTGCTTGCTGACAGCCACCGACATGGACGAAGATATGGCCCCTTCAGGCTCCTCGGCCCACTCAACAGCTTCGGTTCTCAAGGCAAAGAAGTCAATCTCGGGAAGTTCACGGAGCTTGCCCTTCAAATATTTTCGAAGGAGAGGATCATAAACCCCTTCTGCGAACTGGTCCTTGAGAAGGTGTTCTCGTTTCTCCATCAGTTGGGGAGACTTCCTAACAGCCTTATTGAACAGATCAAGAAGAGAGTGAGAGAAAGTGGTAAGTGTCTCATCCGGTGTCTGTTTCCGTTCGAAGAATGCCCTTTGCATACTAACAGAGGATCCATGATCCCCAAATGTGTCCCTTAGAACCTTAAAAAGTGCATCTAGGGTTGCAATCTTATGGTACTTCGCTTCTTCTCTTGCAGCACCAGTCAGATATTGAAGGACGAAGTCTACCTCGGCCTTCTTGGTCATAGAACGGGCCTTCGTGGCAGCAGTCACATCATATATCCAGTCCTCAAGTTTAACATCAGACAGGGGTCCAGAATAAGTCAGAGGCTTCTTCTGATTAGGGACCAAAACATATGATTGAGTTTTAGCCTTAGCAAATTCCTGTGTTTGATGAAATAAGGACCTCAAATCTTCAATTTGATCCAAGAGGTTGGACATACTCGGGGACCCTTCAGACTTTTTAGCCATGTTCAAGATAAAGAAAACCTGCTGAGTACTAGGGAGGAATCTGATTAGTACACGGACATTAAAGCCAAATTACAGATGCAGAAGCATTTGAGCTAAAAGCAGCATGGCGCAGCAATATCTTGGCACTTATGCAATGCACTAAAGCCTGGTGTGCTGGGAGACAATTTGTCTGAGAGAGAGAAGAGGAGGCTTGAACAGAGCAGTCCTATAACAGCAAAGTATCTCTAGTTTGCACAAAAAGCACAAAAAAAAAAATCCTGCCGACTACGCCAAGTGTTACCGGGCGGTTCCACTTAAAAATATTACAAGGTGGAGGACATAATTGTTTTGCAATATTCGGTGGAATTTTTTAATTGCGAACATATAAAAAGAACGACAGTCAAATGAGGAATTATGGATCGTACTGTCTGCAAAAGCAAAAAAGAGAATAAATCCATATAAGTATGTTTAAAGATGAATTTATAATTACAACATTTCATTTATCAGTTTCGTTATCAGTATTTAAAGCACTATAAAAGTAAACAAAGTTGTAATGATTTGATAGAAAGGAACTCAATTAATTATCTACAAGATTTTGTACCGTTTTATCGGCACTGTTTAAAATAAAAACCAACACATTTCGGAGAAGTGGGTCGGCCACGACTATGATTGTAAAGTACGGCACCAAAAATAATGTTACCGCGAATTGAATTAATTTACTTAATTCATCATTAATTTACAGAAACGCGGAACATTGAATTGACTTATGTCCTCTTAAAAATATTTGAATGAAGACAGGTCATTCATGACTAAGACATTGGTTTAGTTAAACTTAGCAGTGGTAAACTATACAATAAACTCTACAAAGTCATAAAGATTTTAGACAAGATCTCACGTTCTCACTTGTAATTATTTTGTGAGAGGTTACTTACAAAAGGCACACTTTTCTGTATTTCAGACCGATTTACGGTCGTGGAAAATCAGCCCTAAGAAAATAAGAAAATAGCACACAAAACATAACTATGGAAAATTACGGGGAAATACGGTAAAGTAATTAATAACATTAAAAAAGTACTCACTCTCAGCACTGTATGTGTCAAAGCCTTCTCTTCCCCTTCGGATCGCTCCGAATATTTATTGAAGTTCTTCAAAATTATCGAAGAGAAAAGGCTAGCTGCTAATACAAATAATTGTTAAGTAGCAGACGCAAGCCAGAAGCTATAGCGAGAGGCAGAAGAGTACAGATCTGTACGCCGGGCGTAGCTGGATCGAAATCAACCCTGTCAGGAAATTTCCTAAACAAGAAATCTTGCCAACGCCCAGGTACAGAAATGTAAAAGCGCTCCAGGACAATAGCGCGGCATTCCTTATGCAAAGTGTATTATTTAAGTTACCGCGCGACTCAACGCCACACTGTCGCAAGAGGGCGCTAATTTGTCAGTGCTTGCGACGCAGGCGCAGCTTGGACTAGAACAGTAAATAATGCAAGCATGTATCATATGTATGGAGGAAAAAGAAACAATTAAAAGAGTAGAGAGAAGAAAAGGAACCGGCGTCGGGTAAGAGTATATTTATTAATACGAGTATACGACCTGGTTACACATTACTCTCTGAAATATTTCAGGTGCTGACTTGATACCGAAGGGTAGTCTGGTGTAGCGGTACCTCCCGAACGGACTGTTGAAGGTACACAACTTGGAACTTGCGTCGTCAAGTTGCATCTGCCAATACCCACTGCTGGCATTTAAGGTGCTGAATACCTTTGCTTGTGGAAGGTTTGTTACTACCTCCTCTATGGTTTTCATTGGGTATTGTTCCCTCTGTATGGCATCATTGAGGTGCTTTGGATCAAGGCAGATTCTGACTTTGTCTTTTCTGGTTTGACTACTGTGACCATACTTCTCACCCATGGGCATGGCTCTTCTACCTTGACTATGACACCAAGTTTTTCCATTCTGTGTAGTTCCTGATGTACCTTCGGTCTTATTGCAACAGGAACTTTTCTTGGCGGGTGTACAACTGGCTGTGCATCTGGTTTCAGCTTTATGTGGTGCTCACCCGCAAGTTTTCCAAGGCCTTCAAATACATCTGCGTATTTCTCCACAATTTCTGGACAGTTGTTTTCCATTGTCTCTACACGCTTTATCAGGCGTAGTTGTTCACACGCTCGAAGTCCCAACACTGGTTTGACATTCTCGTCAATGACTTGGAACTCCAACGCATGGTATTTCTTCTTGTGTTCACACACCATGGTACATTGGCCACTGGTTTTGATGGTATGTCCAGAGTATGATACAAGCTTTGCTTTTGATTTGCTCACTTTGGTGCACATTTGTTTGTGGATGTCAGCTGGTATTGCGTTGCACTGTGCTCCTGTGTCAAGCTTGAACGTGACAGTTTTTTCTTTTTTACTTCCTTGAAGCTTGAGGTTTACTGACCATTCTGTCCCATTTGTATGGACCGCATCCATGTAGAACTCTGTTTCGGATGAGTCGCTGTCTGACTCTTCATGTACATCATGCACTTTTCGAGATTTAGGCCGCTTGCCATGTCTGCTGGATGCACTCTTCGCTGCGGAATCACTGAAACATTTGTTTGCGAAGTGGTTTTGTTTCCCACACTTCTTACATTCTTTGCCATAGGAAGGACAGTTTCTTGGTGCATGATTTCGGCCACAATGCATACAGTCTTTGATTTCTCTCTTTGTCTGGTGTCGTGGCTGTTGTTTGGATGCTCTCATTGCATGCAGATCTTTGCTTTCATTCACATTGGGCTTTATGCTGTCTAGCTGTTTGCTAGATGCTTCTGCTGCATGACATACTTCAATTGCTTTGTCGAGTGTTAGGTCTCTAATGCGCAGAAGTCTTCCTCTGACTGCATCACTAGTGATTCCAACCACTATTCTGTCTTTAATGAGACTATCACACAAGGGCCCAAATTCACACTTTTTTGCTTTGAGTCGGAGATCTGTTATGAACTGAACTACTGGTTCATCTGCATTCTGTATTCGTGTATTAAACACATGTCGCTCATATGTGACATTTTTCTGTGGCTCAAAGTGTTCAGTGAACTTTCTCAGCAGTGTCTCCAGACTTTCCTTGTTCTCTTGTTCACTAAATGAGAAGGTATTGTATATCTCAAGAGCATCCTCACCTATTACATGCAGTAAGCAGCTACTCTGTACTCTGGCTGCTTTCTTTTCCATGCCACTGGCGGTCATATACAGCTCAAAACGCTGTCGCCATCTCCGCCATTCCTCTGCTAAATTGGTGCTATCTAGTCTCAAGGCACTAAGGGGTTTCAATCCTTCCATTGTGCACTCTTATTTGGGGTTTTAATCCACTCTGACACCATGTAATGTTTGCGTTTGTTACAAACTATTATAGCGACATGTTTACACATAGCTTCATGTTATTCAAGATGATTAGTCTTGGTTTATTCAGGTCAGGTCAGGTCATGCAGGCTACTACCAATAGAGGGCGCTATATACTGTATAGCTCATTCATTACATGTGCCACCCTAGTCTGGTTCCCTGCCCAAAGATTCCCTGACGACTCTTATTAAAAATCTTAGGTCAGGTATCGGCTACGGTTAAAAATAGAACATGACACAGCTGTCATGTCTGCGCAGGCGCGGAAGCTAGTTTTAGCGTTTACCGAGAATCAATTTTAGCATTCATTTTTGCACTTTTGTAAGCACATGCAATTTTATCTGGACAGAATAAGAAATCAAAGGGTGGGAAAAAACCATACAACAAACTCCTCAAAAGTGCATAATAGGAAAAGTGCTCTGTTGTATGTGAACAATAATTATGCTCTATTTGGGCTAACTGTAGCCGGAATGTAACATATTTACATGACTTGTCTTTTCCTGAAGTACGTGACCTCGCGTGACCTGTCGGAAATAGCCGAAAGTCAACGTTACTATCCGAAGTTGAACGAAAACGAGTTCGTAATGTTTCGGATTTTTCCGTAAAAGACCAAAACTTGGTCTTTTTGGTCACGTGACCCTCCAGTACACGTAGCCGATACCGGACCCTATATTTGACAGACAATAGTCTGGCGCTTTTTGGGTCCGGGAACCAGACTAGTGCCACCCCCGAGTCCCCGCTGTCGTGTGAAGAGGAACATCACCTGTGCACCGTTACTTGGGGCCAACCATATGTTATGTTGATTGTTATGATTGATACTGTTCTGCCTAATTGAAAGATAAGTACAGGATTGGTAACATACCCAAACAGAAATGTTCACAGATTTACGTATAACTTTCAGGGTATGAAGATGGTGATGGTAAAAACATACTGTTAAAATATTTTCGCCTAAATTAGTAAACCAAAGACAAAAAACAGTTTTGATCTCGGGATAAGAACAAAACCATTCTTTATGTTTTATACTGATAAAACTCGAGTCGGGTTTTCGCTATTTCCTCGTGACTCAGATGTCCGATTAATCTCAAATATTCACAGGTTTATTGTTTCATGTACATGCTAGATCAGACAAAGTGTGAGTGCTGTTCTGCTATTTTCTGACCGTCACAAATCATGTATTATACCTTTAAGCGTCAATTAATGTACTTGAAGATTTTGCACAATGGTACCTTCAGACGGAGTATGTTGGGGGTTTGAATCATCTTTTCATTCACAAATATAGATATAACTGCGTTGAAATTTCACGGTTTCCATGCTCATGCCAATCCTGAATTACGGTGCAGACCAGTTAATCATTTCCCATAGGCTCCCATGCAAAATGGCAAACTTTTATTATTTTATTTTATTTTATTTTATTTAAGTAAAAAAAAAATTCAGAAAAAACCATCCAAAGAAAAATAGCCCTAAAACTGCCCAATTGACTGGTGTCAGACTAAAAAAATAACTCAGAGTCTCCATTACATGGCAAAATAGAGCGACTTCAGGGCCTGATTTCATCCAAACAGCTCAAAATTGAAAGTCCAAATTCTGGTGACCGGGTTACACCCATTTTATTTTAAGAAGACTTCCCATATAGGGCTCAGCGAACGCTTTTATTATAAAACAAAAGACTATTGAGTTCCGCGGACTGATTAGGACCTGTCTGCACCCCCCAATATGATTCCATGTACATGGGTGCCATCTTGTGCCAGTCAAACACAAAGGGGTAAGATATTTTGGAGAAAGAGGGCACTAAAATGTTGTCGGGTGCACAGTTTTGTTTAAAAAATTATATCAGTCAACAACAACAACAATTATGTTTCTTGTTTTATGTCAAGCTGCATGCATACTTCTGTTGTTTTTGAAAGTTTTTGTTGTATACGTTTTCTGTTGTTTTGGTCGATTTAATGAATAATTTATTTCCATTTTCAACACGTAATCAATATATACATGTAATTTATATAAAAAATTATGATAGAATTAATTAGTTTATTCATTTTTCTAAATTGCATAATAGGTAGACAGGTTAGCACATGTAAGTTGACATTTGGGAGACACCGGTCAATAGGGAGACATTTTGTTGTCTCCTCACAAAATTCTACAATTTAAAGACATGTTTTTATTGTCCATATTTTAATAGAAGATATATTATGCTCTCAATATGAACATACTATTATGTCAATTTCAAGTTCATTGGTTTGGAGGATGATTAGAAAAAGGTATGTAGTGTGCACGTCCCACGGAATGTCTCCCTAAGTACCCATTATTCTTATTATGTTGAAATCCATCAATCCGTAAAAAAAAATCTTGTGACCAAAATTGAGTAGTTCTCTTGAATGGTTAGCAGCCTTGATCAGGTGGCACCGGTATATTAATTTTAGCGATGTGCTTCATAAAGACAAACGTCTAAGGACCTCACACCCCTCATTTCAATCGTCTCCTGATGAGGACTAGAGCAGACTAGTCGAAACGTTGAGACCTAATTGCGAGAAGTGCGAACGATAACGAAATAGAAGTGCGAAAGTACGAACGATAATTACATGGTGTTTCCGCAAACCGATCCACATACCAATTGTCACCATGCAAAGCCTCAAATCTTTCTTAAAGACAAACGTGTCAACATTTTTAGCAACAGCTATAATAATAATAATAATAATAATAATAAAAATAATAATAATAATAATAATAATAAATCACTCTTTTAGAGCGCATTCCGTCAGACAGACCCCAATGCGCTGTACATGCATGAATCAAACATACAAAGAAATTAACTACATGTACTTAAACTACTTTAATTTTATACAACTATTAGGCAAATGAGAATACACCAATGTGAGATAGCTAACAGGATATTGAAAAGTCACTGAGTGAGCAGATGAGTTTTAAGCGATTTCTTGAAAAGATCCAGTGAGTCAGCATTTCTGATATGTATTGGAAGCCGGTTCCAGAGTTCGGGAGCTATGTATGAAAATGATCTCTCGCCATATGTGCTAGTGTTGACAGTTCTCCGTTGTAAAATGGTTGCAGCATTTGATCATAGAGTACGAGAAGGTTCCTTAATGTAAATGAGTTCACGTAGGTAGTTTGGTGCTTGGTCATTAAGAGCTTTGAACGTTAAAAGGATGAGTTTGCAGATGATGCGGTTTTTCACGGTCAGCCAATGCAGGTCTTGTAGAATGGGCGTTATATGATCACAGCTATCCATTTTGTTTCATTAAAAAGAGCATGAATACCAGAATTGTCTCTGCTTGGCCGCGGATATAGTGCTTGATATACGGTATATGTGATGCAATTTGACTGCAATTCTGGTTTGTCATTACATGTCTGTGATGCAATCGCAGTTTAGTCTCACATCACATAATTAAAGGTAGTATATACTTTGGTTTTTATCTCAGAAATACAGATTCATGGGCAAAAATATCAAGACAGATACAATAACAGTAATCTGTGAAAATTCCAGTCCCATGCGGTGCCCACTTTTTGAAAAAATAGTGAAAAACAGCCACAGCATTTCTCTTTTATTTGATCTTTTAAAAGATCAAAAATATTTTCGGTCGTTGTTTCACTAAATGCTGGATAAATACACCATTTCAGGCGGACCAATTTTAACAGTATGTTTCTACCACCACAATCTTCATACCCTGTAAGTTATACGTAAATCTGTGAACATTTCTGTTTTGGTTTCTTACCAAAGTATGATACTACCTTTAACGCATGTATAATTTAAATCAATTAAATCCGAAAAATCAAAAGTCCTTGCGGATTTTGTTGTTACGTACCGTGGAGAGATTACGAACGGAACTGCTCCGAACCGGACACGGGGAACAGTTGTATTCAATGGAACGACAATCCGGACACCGGGCACAATTGTATTCAACGGAACTACACCAATCCAGATATTGGCCACATGATGCATTGAGACCAATAGCTGGTCTCAAATTAACAGCAAAGAGAATTATGGCATGGCAGTATGGCCCAAAATATTCAAGTTGCCAAGATATAAATAAAGGCATGGATCGCCTAATTTAATTAAGCGGCAAGGTTAATCAATTTCTCATTTCTACAAGTTCCGTTGCACGTAACGTGTCAGAAACCTGGTTCTATGGCAACCTTTTTGTTGAGTGGAGCTGATTTACTGTTTTTCCACCACCGACCGTCATCATGACGTTAGTTCGAGAGCTGCAGTGAAGGAGATCGGTGGGCGTTGCTGATAGAAACAAGAAACAGTTATTCGTCTGACGAATTCGGATAAAACCGGTGAAGTCGCGCAATTTGTTAGGAGAATGATAACGGGGAAAAAAATGCCTCAGATTTCACTTCTATCTCTATTTGTTATGAAAAGGGCCAAACCCCCAATATTTGAGGTGGGGTATGGCGTGTATTATCATCCCCCCAATATTTCGAGGTTGAATGTAAATAATACCGAAACAATTTCTGAAGTACCAACAAAATAATGAAAAAATAGCATGCTCGGAATGTAGAAAGATAATAGATTTGACTTGTTGGCGCTTCTCGTTCTTATTATACATTGATTATCTTGATGTGGGTAGTTTGTGTGGCGTGAGAGAGAATTATGCGAGTCATGCGAGAAAGCGAAGAGATGTGCCACATTTTTAATAAGCAGGAGTGAATGTATTATGTTAAATTCTTCTGAATATCGTTCTAAAACTATTTTTTAAGTCCATGGTGGGAAGGGGGGGGGTATCCCCCCTCCCACAACCTCCCCCACCCCTCGGTTGCTTCGCACCCTCTCATAGGACACCAAATCACCAATCAACCCCCCCCCCCCCATCATGAAAAGAAATCGACACCTATGAAAACAAACAAAACGGTAAAGGAACGAGGACATTATTTTTGCAGAAATGAAATATTCTTAATGCTTGGCCATTTTATTTCTGTTTAAAATTGCGCATTGAACTATATACAAACAAGCCATGATTATACCATGTAACAAGTGATCAAAAAATGACAAAGAATCATAAAATTGTACAAATCTAAATTTATTACTCCGTGAATCCATGGATTATTTTTAGGAAAGTGGACTACGCTGATCACGCAGTACCGGAAAGCTACAGAAGAAAATCTTGTCTTGATTTAAGAACAGTCCTATTTTCAATCAATGTTGTGCATTTTAAGATGAAAAGACGAAAATACAAATTTGGTCAACAATCATCTCGATAGTGGTGTGTAATTCAGATTTTATCAGGAAAAACAATGAAAATTATTTAGCTATAGGTTCTAGCGCAGGCGCAGAAATTCGTCGATGTTCATTGACAATACCGCATTAAAGAGAAATATTTTTCGGAGTCTGAATTTCTTGTTTTATTGACTGCATTGAACCGGTATCCACAAAATTTCATTTTATCTCTAAAGGATAAAATCATTTATACTATAATTGTTCAATGTTTGTGTTTATGTTGAGACCGTGTGGGTCTACCTGAATTGGGTGTGACGCCCACGTGTTCGATGGTGGCGCCTTGTCTGTTCCTGTACGTGAACCTCGGCCGCTGGGCCTTTGGTACATGTTTGTGTTTTATGTTGGCCACGTGGGCCTATATCTGTTCAAGCCATGTGGGCTTATGTTGGCC
This sequence comes from Astropecten irregularis, assembly GCA_963971285.1. Taxonomy (NCBI): domain Eukaryota; kingdom Metazoa; phylum Echinodermata; class Asteroidea; order Paxillosida; family Astropectinidae; genus Astropecten; species Astropecten irregularis. The sequence continues at coordinate 877,835 of OZ020249.1, read as the reverse complement.
ATGTGGGCCTATATCTGTTCAAGCCATGTGGGCTTATGTTGGCCATGTGGGCCTATATCTGTTCAGGCCATGTGGGCTTATGTTGGCCATGTGGGACTATCTGTTCAACCCATGTGGGCTTATGTTGGTCATGTGGCCCTATATCTGTTCAAGCCATGTGGGCTTATGTTGGCCATGTGGGACTATCTGTTCAAGCCATGTGGGCTTATGTTGGCCATGTGGGCCTATATCCGTTCAAGCCATGTGGGCTTATGCTGGTCATGCGGGCTATATCTTTTCAAGCCATGTGGGCTTATGTTGGCCATGTGGGCCTATATCTGTTCAAGCCATGTGGGCTTATGTTGGCCATGTGCTGTTCAAGCCATGTGGGCGTATGCTGGTCATGTGGGCCTATATCTGTTCAAGCCATGTGGGCTTATGTTGGCCATGTGGGCCTATATCTTTTCAAGCCATGTGGGCTTATGTTGGTCATGTGGCCCTATATCTGTTCAAGCCATGTGGGCTTATGTTGGTCATGTGGGACTATCTCTTCAAGCCATATGGGCGTATGCTGGTCATGTTGGCCTATATCTGTTCAAGCCATGTGGGCTTATGTTGGCCATGTGGGACTATCTGTTCAAGCCATGTGGGCTTATGTTGGTCATGTGGGACTATCTCTTCAAGCCATATGGGCGTATGCTGGTCATGTGGCCCTATATCTGTTCAAGCCATGTGGGCTTATGTTGGCCATGTGGGACTATCTGTTCAAGCCATGTGGGCTTATGTTGGCCATGTGGGCCTATATCCGTTCAAGCCATGTGGGCTTATGCTGGTCATGTGGGCTATATCTGTTCAAGCCATGTGGGCCTATATCTGTTCAAGCCATGTGGGCTTATGTTGGCCATGTGCTGTTCAAGCCATGTGGGCGTATGCTGGCCATGTGGGCCTATATCTGTTCAAGCCATGATGGCTTATGTTGGCTATGTGGGCCTATATCTGTTAAAGCCATGTGGGCTTATGTTGGTCATGTGGGCCTATATCTGTTCAAGCCATGTGGGCTTATGTTGGCCATGTGGGCCTATATGTTCAAGCCATGTGGGCTTATTTTGGCCATGTGGGCCTATATCTGTTCAAGCCATGTGGGCTTATTTTGGCCATGTGGGCCTCTATCTGTTCAAGCCATGTGGGCTTATTTTGGCCATGTGGGCCCTGGTGGGACTGAATTCCACCGATTATGGTTGAAAGTAACCTTGGTATCCGCCACCACATAGTCTGGTCAATTAATAAATGCTGCTTTTGGCTAAGGTAATAAGTCAACATATATGATGGTCTTGTGTAAATTTATTAGTCCGAGTATAACGGCATATGTATGCATTAATTTGTGCGATGTGCTCTATAAATACATGCAAGTTTTGAGCAAGTTGTGTCAATTTTTCCCATAAACAAAAGACACGAAGGTCGTACCATATTGGCTACGCTTAAAGGTAGTATCATACTTTGATTTTTGTCAAAGAAATACAGATTCGTGGGCAAAAATATCAAGGAAGATACAGTAAAAGTAATCTGTGAAAATTTCAGTCCCATACGGTGCCCACTTTTTGAGAAAACAGTGAAAACGGCCACAGTTACCTTTTCTTTTAAATTTTTTTTTAATTTTTGATTTTTAAAAGATCAAAATAAATGTTGGTTAATGTTTTATTTCGGATAAATATAGCATTTCAGTCAGAAAAAAGGTATGTTTCTACTATCACCATCTTTGTACCCTGTAAGTTATAGGCAAATCTGTGAAGATTTCTGTTTCGGTTTGCTACCTAAGTATTACCTTTAACAAAATAGAGTTTTCACCCTATTTTGTTAAAGGTAATATCGTACTTATATCATACATATAGCCGAAAAGAAATTCAAATTTCGACAACAAATAACATCTAATTAGTGTGTAATTAAGATTTAATCTGAAAACAATAAAGTGGTTTACCTAGATTATCACACAGAAATTGGCTGATGTTTTTCAACATTACCGCAAGATATAGAAATATTGTCTAGGATTCATATCACTCAGACGTAAACTACGTAACATAACTTGCCTTGATTCAAGTCGTGTTTTATATCATCGTGCAAATATCAGAATAATTAAGAATAAATATTGAAAAGGTGAAAATCTTACATTTATCTCACGAATAGTGCATTATTAAAAATCTTGAAACAATGACATCTGACAATCTGACGTGATAAATATTGATTGAATAACGTGCAGAAATTGAAGATGTTAAAAATATCCTCAGAATAATAAGAAGTACTGTTCAAAAGTGAAACATTTCAGATTCATTATTTTTTGTTTATTTTTTCGACAGGAATCGGTTTGCACACAATGAGTCATTGCCGTATACAATGACTATCTGTAACCTGCGTAATATCAAGAATTACCTAAATAACTATAATGACTTTTCTGTCCATGATGTACCGTAGTCTTGTTTTCAAGCCAATCATACAAAATGCAAGACGAGTGCTATATTTGGTCAGTTGTTTAAACTAAGATTCATAATTTCTTGTCAGTCTTTTCGACCGGATTCGATAGTAATGAGTCATTGCCATGTACAATGACCGACCACTAATTACCAGTGTTGTAGTCGAGACCTGGAAGTCCGAGACAAAGACCGAGACCTGAATGGTCCAAGACCGAGATCAGATTCTTCAAGAGGTGAGACCAGGTGGGCTTCGAGACCCGAGACGTTTGCATCCGAGACCAAGACCTCCCCTGCCGAGACCCAAGACCAGCTCCTCAAGACCAAGACTTTTACAGGCCGAGGGGGAGGCCAAGGCCGAGACCGCCAAAAAAGTTCTCGAGACGTTCTTGAGACCGAGACTAGGTCTCGAAACCTCCAACACTGTTAATTACTAGAATCATTAGCCAATAATAAAACAATTTCTTTCCGTAATTGTAGTTTTGTTTCATGTCTATCATACAAAATGCAGGAGGCATTTTGTGACTGGTCAGTTAGCCCTTACTTTAAATTTATTTGCAGCCAATGAGCTCAATGCGCATAGCTGGCCATTCGTGGGAGTCAGTGGGTAGGATACGGATGTAGCGAGCTTGAATGGGCGTGTCAAACATGCTGGTGACTGGGGTTGTTTGGTCAGTGTTACCAGTGAACGTCTGTATATGCAAAGAAAGAAAACAAATAAAATACTTCATGAGAAGAGGAACAAAATGGTAATCAAAATAAGATTAAATGGAAAGCAATCGAACAAAAAATCGATGAATATTTGCGATCCAAAGATTTACTGCAGGGGCTGCTCAAAACACAAGGTGATAGTTATAAGATAATATAGGGATAAGTATATGGCTTTATTGTTTGCATAAAAGATGGTAGTTTAACCTGGATATGCGCTCCAATCCACAGTATGTTTTACTGTATGGAATGCTTTTGCATGTATACGTGTACATGTTTTATTATCGGAGAACAAATACTTGACAGAATACTTCCGTGGTGAAATATTATGTTATTTACCTGTGCTCCATTTCCAGGTATCTCCGATGTAACGTTAGACCAGGTAGACTCATCATGACTGTATTGCACCCGGTAGGCCGTCACATACGACCCCAGATACCCCGTAGGGTCAACCATCCCTTGAGTGATAACTCCTTCAACTGGGACCAGCTTCCCCAAGTCAACTTGCAACCACTCGTCTCCATAAAGCGATGACGGGCACCAGCCTCCCACTTCCCTGTCGTTGCCTGGGTAGTTTAGTCGGCCATTGCTAGCATGGCAATCGGTAATTTTAAGGGCTCTAGATGAATCCGTGTATCAGCTTGATGCGCTGATACTTTCATCAGGAATGCTACCATCTTCCATTCCCAGTGGAACGCCACATGGTAACATTTCACCCACTGAAACAAAACACAATCCATGAGTGAAGTAATTATTTTAATGGGAGCAAAATGCTTCCAAGCAGCTTGTTTTCGTTTATCCACTTCAAACTATACCGTATAGGTTAACGGTAAAAATGTGCGGTTTTTGTTTTAATGTTCCCTCAAATTCCCTGAGAATTTTTATCACTCTCTTTTAAATAAAAACGGAAGTTCTTAAAAGTGCAAAACTAAAAAAGACTTATCAATGTATTCATTTATATCGAAAGTAGACCGTTTCTTAATCATACTTAAATGATTTGCGATTGAATTTGGACATTATTTCCACTAAACAACCACAAGGAAACTGACTAAAAGTTTCACGTCATTGAAAGGTGGGTGAACAAACAAACATTGTCTGGAGGGGACGCCGTGAACCCATGAAACCACGCACATACTGCTATTATCTCAAGGATTATTTTATCGATACTCGCAACAATGCTACAACATGACAAACAGTACATGGGAGATCACTCAAAGAGGATAGGGATCCCATATGTTCACCTTTCAACGATTATTTTTCCGTTCGACTAAAAATACAGAGTTAATATCAATTGAATTAAAGATGATTGCAGATTTATGTCGTCATATCTTATCACGTGCCATTTTGCATCGGTATTACATCACTCTCGATTTAAATTCCATGACTTACCTGAACAATTCAGAAATTGTCGAATTTCTGCTGGGTCGTTGCTATGGAGAAAGTCGTCATAATACGTCACATTGAACGGTCTCCAAGGAGAGCTTGTACTGACCCCACCCACACGAACCTCAGTGCACTGACAGGGGTCTGGTACCGGAATCACCCAACGGTATACTTTGTGTGATAGTGGGTCTGGTTCCTGCCCCATGTAACACAGCATTGCTGTATAGGACACAATTGAAAATGGAGAGGAACCAATTATTTAAAATTATAACAATAAATACAAATACAAGTAATAAACTTGTATATTACTTGTAATATACAAGTAATAATGGACAGAAACATACGATTAAATGTCATATAATACTTTGGTTTTTGTCAAAGATTTTCAGATTCATGGGCAAAAATATCAAGACAGATACAGTAACAGTCATCTGTGAAAATTTCAGTCCCATATGGTGCCCACCTTTTGAGAAAAGAGTGAAAACGGTCACGGTATTTCTTAAGTCTGTTCTCTTTTATTTTTTATCTTTAAAAGTTTTTGGTCACTGGTTATGGCCACAGTATTTTTTTCTTTCATTTTTGATTTTTTAATCATTTTAATCCAAGAATAATTTGGGTAACTGGTTTTATTCTTTTCTGGATAAATGCAGCGTTTCAGGCAGAACATTTTGTAACGATATGTTTCTATCATCCCCATCTTTATACCATGTAAGTTAAAGGTAAATCTGTGAAGATTTCTGTTTCGGTTTGCTACCAAAGTATGATACTACCGTTAAACAAGGGAATATGAACAGAATTAAATGCGGATGCGGAATTTTTTTCTCACTATACAAAAAATATTCCGTAGAATGGAGTGGTAAGGCGATTCCCTTTTTTCCATTTCGAATATTTACGAATTTCCCTTATACAAATGTCTTAGTTTTCAACCTTTAGGTCTACTTATAGACTGCACAGTGGACTGTGAATGGACAAGGCATTTTTCAATGTTGGTGTTGATACCATTTCAAGGCATGGATGGACGGAATAAAATGAGTGGTTGCAAGGAGATCAAACGGACATCCTTTCACTCAAAATTAAACCAATCAAAGCTGCAAAACCTACTTAAATCAATCAAATCTTGAAAACAATCCATGAAAAATTTAGGACGCGCTCATTTCCCTTGAAAAATTTCACTTGCAAACGGACTTTTTCGCTAAGGGTAGTATCATATATTGGTTGGAAACCAAAACAAAAACGTTCACAAATACGTACAACGGACAGTGCATAAAGCGCACCTGGTACAAAAACATATCATTAACATGAAATGCTGTATTCATCCAGAAAATAGTAAAACAGGTGACCGCAATCAGTTTTGATCTCCAATTACTATTGTCTTACACTTTCGCGTAACAATTGCAAAGTTTTTCCGATGTTTTCTACTGTTTCTAATTATCAATGGAAATTTCACAGGTTTGTTTTTATTTCATGACAAATCAAATTATGATCAATAAATTTCACCAAAGTATTACTCTACCTTTATGTGGATGGAATGAGGTGAAATGCAGTCTGCATACCAGAAAGCATGTACGATAACAAAATCTACGTTATTAAACGTTTTGAGTATCAATTCCTCTCTATTTTTTTAGACGATAGCAATAATCACAAGATATCTGAATATATGCGATGATCTGGAATTGTCTTAATATCCCAGTACATTGTCATTCAAGTGATAAACAACACACGAACTGATACATATAAACGGGTACATTGTGATTGTGATTAAAGCACTTACCCTGTACGCCATCTGCAAGCATGGACACGAGTACAAATGTAAGAATGTGTACAAGAACTGTCATTTCAGATGTCATCGCCATCTCTACAGGTCCAGAATGTGTTTAGTGTACAAGGTGTGTATATGTATAACTCAATGACGTAAAGACGTTACGTTGAGGATTGGAAACAGATGTCTCTGGTTATAACTCTAAGTCTCCAAGTGGCTGCTCTGATGGAACGTTCACGTTATTAATAGGACACTATGAGCTCAATTAAGCACCGCCCTATTTTGTTTCTGACCAATCACAGTCCACGATACCAGCGGACTGTGATGACGTGTGCAAGCGCGCGCGTGGAACCCGATGATGTCGGCGATGGGGGGGGGGGGGGGGGGGGAGGTGGGTTGAAAGCACATGGCCTCGTTTTGGCCAAATTAAAATTAAGGTGACAGTAATATGAAATATATAACACTTTGGCAGATCCTTGAAATTTTGATTGGCGTATTGAACGGTCACATGATTAGACTAATTCATAGCTTCAGCGTTTTTCCATCTTCCATGATTTTTTGCTTCTGCATCCATTTTGTGCTTTGTTCCATGACAACTTCAATACGTAATAATTATTGGTCAACAGAGGGCGCAATGAATGGTGGCAGGTTGAAGCAATTTTGCTGAATGACGAGGAAATTGCCAAGTAAAAGTTTTCCCGGCCAATTTCAGCAAAGAAGCATTCTTTTTAACACGGGGTTCAATCAAGTTCGTTTTAAACTGAATGGTCATCCACATGGCATTCTAAATTAAAACTAAGTCGTTCAATTTGGTTATTGAAGCATTCTTTCCATGAATCCAGTCTTTCAAATTAAGATCTTCCAGTAGTGCATTCAAATTCGTCAAAGGCCTTAAACGGCGATCTGACAAGCATTCAACTTGGTGAATAAGCATTCACTTCTCAAACATGTAAATTCAAATAAAAATGTACATGGCAAGGTGCGTTGCACGTCAGGAAATTGATGGCTACTAGCAAAAACCGTAGAGAAACTAAACACATTATACACAATAATTATGTACAAAGGGCTACAAACATAATTACAAATTTACCTTTTTCGTTGCAAAATTATTACCCCCTTAGGTTTTGCCCATTTAAGAATAAAGATTGTGAAAACAAGAAACGTCGCAAATTAGGCTTGCCCTTCACCGACGTGGATGAGCACTGTATATTCAGTGCTTGTGAGAGCACGTGAGAACAAATCACATGCTTGCTCAGGAGGGATTCGAACCCACGACCTCCCGCTTACTAGTGCAGATGCCTTACCTGCTAGGCCACCGAGCTAGCTGGGGTCTGATAATAATCAAGAAACGTCGCCTAAACGTAGTTAAAATCACTGTCCGTGCAGGAGTGACGAATGTGCATGGCATAGAGTACTAACGATCGATGAGGTTAACTGGAAGTATATGTATCGTGAAGACCAACTCTGTTTCACCACAAATGAACCATAGATAACTTCATTTATCCACGTTACATTCATCTGGGGATGGGGGTGCTATTTGGGGGGCAAACAAATTGTTTCAAGGTCCCTCCCTCCCCCCCCCCAAAAAAAATGCGATTGGAACAAATGCTGAAAATACTGGCTCTGTTCTGTTATTCCGCGCCAATTACATGAACAACATGTTGTGTAGGCTATAGTGCATGTTTTCTACTCCTAAATTAGGAGACATAATAAGACATAATAGAAGTGAGTGTTAAAAGAAGGGTCTAGCCTCCAAAAATAAGTGCCCCCTAGCCCCCTGGCCCCCCCCCCCCCAAAAAAAAAAGAAAGAAAGAAATAGCTCTTCTAGCCCCCTAAAAATATTGGCTCTAGAACCGCTCCTGGTGATATCTAAATCGAACATTTAAAGTGCGAAATAGAGTGTCTGAAAAAGAATAAAAAGCGCAGTCAAAATACCGTGCTCGCGTCCCTGGCTTTTAAATTGATTGCTCCAATCGTCAAAAGACAGAAAAGATCCTATTTTTGAATGGTGGAAGTGTGGTCTTGAATGCCTATAAACGAAATAGAACGCACCAACGCGAACCTGAATGATAAGACACAAATCCTAAATGCACAAACACGAAATAGAATGTAATAATGAGGAAAAAGAAAGCCGAGTTTGCACAGATTTGAAAAATCTGTCCGAATCTGATTGCGTTTTCACGAAAATGAACGTTCTTTTGCTGAATTTGGCCGGGGAAACCTACATTATTAGCTGCTGTTGGTGTTATATGAAACACATAATGCCAAGAGGCAAATGAGATAATGTTCAACGTTGGTGGCGCTACCCCTTTCCACCAGCACCCCCATAGTAATGGGCGTTTACGAAATGGGGCTTGGGATTTAATATGCTACCGCCATCTTGTGTCCTAAATGAAATGAAGAGCTTGACATACATAGCGAAGCTGGAGCATTTCTTCGGCTTCGTCATGTGGCCCAATCCCTTCGTTTAGTTTTGTAGGCCTCAAATGGCGGTAGCGAAATAAGTACGAAGCCTAGCCTCAAGCCTGGTTTCGTAAAGGCCCTATGTCTGTGTTACCCCCGAGTCCCCGCTGTCGTGTGAAGAGGAACATCACTAGTGCACCAATACTTGGGGTGAACTATGTTATGTTGGTTGTTATGATTGATACTGTTCTGCATAATTTAAAGATAAATACAGGATTGGTAACATACCCAAACAGAAATGGTCACAGATTTACGTATAACTTTCCGAGGGTATGAAGATGGTGCTGGTAGAAACATACCGTTAAAATGTTTCCGCCTGAAATAGTGTATTTATCCAGAAATTAGTCAAACAAAGACCGAAAACAGTATTTTGATCTCGGGGTAAGATCAAAACCATTCTTTATGTTTTATAAGAAAATTCGGGTCGGGTTTCGCTGTGTTTTCGGGACTCAGAAGTCCGATCATTTCATTCATAGATTTAGGGCCTGATTTCATCCAAACAGCTCAAAGATGAAAGTCCAAACTCTTGGGACCGGGCTCCATCCAATAAAAAAAAAGATAATGATTCCCGCCATGCAGGGCACAGTCTTTATACATTTTTTTTTATTGATTCCATATGCCATGGGGCGCAATCTTAACTGTAAAAGATAAATGGAAACGATATTTGGACGAGAGAGGGCGCTAAATTGTGTCGAGCACTTAGTTTTAACTAATTATTAATTTTATTGAAAATATAAATCAACAAAAGCAACAACAACAAAATAACAGCAATACAACCAACAACACTATTTTTGTTTACGTCAAGCAGTTCAAGCTACATAAGTACTTTGTATCATTTAATTTGTGTATTATCATGTTGGTCGAGTAATATTCATATATAATCATATCATAATCATATCATCATAATTCATATTGGTTATACAAAAAAAAAAATGGTGGTGAAATTATTTTTTGTTATTTTGATTATTATCATTTATGGGATTGAAAAGTGAACAAAGAAAATTTGTCTGGAGCGGGATTTGAATCGCCAACCTTCTGAATACCGTACAGGTAGGTCGCCAGTTCGAATCCTGTTCGAGTCAATTTTTCTTGGTTCACTTTTCAATGACTTTAAATTCGGTCAGTTTCCCTTGTGGCTGTTTGATAAAAAAAATACGCATTAATCCTAAAAAAATTGAGAAAATACTGTGAGGTGCCGTCTTTTTATTCTCATCAGAAATCATGAATGGTTAGCAATGAATGGCACATGTATGCATTAATGTGTGCGATGTGCTCTATAAATACATGCAAGGTTTGAGCAAGAGGTGTCAATTTGTCCATAAGCAAAAGACACGAATGTCGTACCATATTGGCTATGCTTTATCAAAACAGATGGAATGTATCATATATGCGGCATTAGCAAGTTTTCATTTAAAAAAAAAAAAAAAAAAAATTGATCAAAAGTCTCTGTGAATTTTTTTTCTAGAAACCGTAAAAAGCAGACGAACAGAACCGTCGGTATAAATGAATATCAATATTATGCCATAATAATATTATTATCATGCATGGTATAAAATAATGACCGACCGCTATAACACACAATTTGTGTGCATCCCGCCGTTCTCGTTAAAGTATAGGCGTATTATTATTATTGCAGGAGAGCTTCCAACAGCTCCACTTAATTAACTGGTTTCATTATTAACACCAAGAAGACTTTCCATTGTCATAGATCGATAAAGATAACGTGTTCCTAGTACTGGGTGTCCTTTTTTAATTAAGCGGCTATGTGAATCAATTGCGTATTTGAAAAGCTCCGTGGCAGGTATTGTGGAGTCAGGAAACTGGTTCTATGGCAACCGTTTTTTGTTGTGAAGAGACAATAACTGTTGCTCCTCAATTGACCGTCATCAAGACGTGAAAAGGGTCATGGGTATCGCTGCATAACAAAAATACGTTATTCGTCCGACGAGTTTTGAAAACAAAATGAGAAATGCATTTTTAGGAGGACGGGTTTAAAAGAAAGAATTTAATTGTTTTTGTTCATCTTTCTTTCTTAACAGGAATAAATAAGATGTTTTTTATTTATTATTTGCATGTTAAACAAACAACACCCTAACACCAAACAAATAAAAAAAAACTGTCAAAAATTCTGAAGGCACGAGGACATGATATATTTTCTAGAAACAAGATTTTTTTTTTGGCTTGGATTTGTTGTTTCAAAATCGCACTTGGGCAAAGCGTTTTATATAAACAGGCAACAATTTATTGTGCATGTAAAAAGGGTGAAGAAATATTTTGACAATATTTGATGAAGCTAAAATTCCGTTTTCCAAGACGCAGTGGGCTTTACACATAAAAGTGGATCGCACAGTAAGCTACAGACGAAAATCTTATCTTCATTTATGGACAATCAATGCACAATTATTCTTTTGCATTTTACTTTTATTTCAAGATGGTGATAAACAAAAAAGATGTAGTTTTTTCGAAAATGTCAACATCTATTTCACTAAATAGTGTAATTTAGATTGTATTTGAGACAATTCGCTTTCTTGCAGTTCCAATCCTTTCTCTGTTACTGTCCCTAAATCAAATACCTCAAGATGTTCTTCAAGTTTCTTCCCGCGCACTGCCTCACTCTGGAATTCCCTACCCTCATCCTGTTTTCCTACAGGATATAATCTCTCTCAATTCAAACATGATGTTAATAGTTTTCTTGCAAACAGATCTTCCTAATTGCTCTGTTTTTTCTCTCCTTTCCTTTAGCCCTCACCTTCGAGTGGCCCTCTAGAGCCTTGTGTTTGGCAGAAATTATTTGTTAAAACAAATTAAGTGGCTCAGTCCCACTTTCAATACAACAATTATTATTGAGCATTTCAATAAATTATCATTTCATTTAAAGAATATGGTGTTCACTGTTTTAAGGTAAAACTTATGCCTTGATTTTTGTCAAAGACGGAAATACAGATTGATGGGGAAACATACAGTCACAGTCATCTGTGAAAATGTCAGTCCCATACGGTGCCCACTTTTTGAGAAAACAGTGAAAAACGGCCACAGTTACCTTTTCTTTTAAAATCTTTTATTTTTGATTTTTAAAAGATCAAAATATATTTTGGTTAATGGTTTTATTTCGGATAAATATAGCATTTCAGTCAGAAAAACATTTACGGTATGTTTCTACCATCACCATCTTTATACCCTGTAAGTTATAGGTAAATCTGTGAAGATTTCTGTTTCGGTTTGCTTCCTAAGTATGATAATACCTTTAACAAAATAGGGTTTTCACTCTATTTTGTTAAAGGTAATATCGTACTTATATCATACATATAGCCGAAAAGAAATTCAAATTTCGACAGCAAATAACACCTAATTAGTGTGTAATTAATATTTAATCTGAAACAATAAAATGGTTTAGCTAGATTATCACACAGAAATTGGCTGATGTTGTTCAACATTGCCGCAAGAGATAGAAATATTGTCTAGGATTCATATCACTCAGACGTAAACTACGTAACATGACTTGTCTTGATTCAAGTCGTGTTTTATATCATCGTGCAAATATCAGAATAATTAAGAATAAATATTAAAAGGTGAAAATCTTATATTTACCTTACGAATAGTGCATTATTAAAAAAATTGAAACAATGAAACATCTGACAATCTGAAACAACGACGTGATAAATATTGATTGAATAACGTGCAGAAAATTGAAGATGTTAAAAATATCCTCAGAATAATAAGAAGTGATGTTCGAAAGTGAAACATTTGAGATTCATTATTTTTTGTTTATTTTTTCGACTGGAATCGGTATGCACAAAATGAGTCATTGCCGTATACAATGACTATCTGTAACCTGCGTAATAACAAGAATTACCTAAATAATAATAATGACCTTTCTGTCCATGATGTATCGTAGTCTTGTTTTCAAGCCAATCATACAAAATGCAAGACGAGTGTTATATTTGGTCAGTTGTTTAAACTAAGATTCATAATTTCTTGTCAGTCTTTTCGACCGGATTCGATAGTAATGAGTCATTGCCATGTACAATGACCGACCACTAATCACCAGTGTTGTAGTCGAGACCTGGAAGTCCGAGATCTGAATGGTCCAAGACCGAGATCAGATTCTTCAAGAGGTGAGACCAGGTGGGCTTCGAGACCCGAAACTTTTGCATCCGAGACCAAGACCTCCCCTGCCGAGACCCAAGACCAGCTCCCCAAGACCAAGACTTTTACAGGCCGAGGGGTTAGGGTTAGGGTTAGGGTTAGACGTGATGTTCGGCCTTGACGTGATGTTATCACGTCAAGGCCGAGACCACCAAAACAGTTCTCGAGACGGTCTTGAGACCGAGACCAGGTCTCGAGACCTCCAACACTGCTAATTACTAGAATCATTAGCCAATAATAAACAATTTTCTTTCCGTAATTGTAGTTTCGTTTCATGTCTATCATACAAAATGCAGGAGGCATTTTGTGATTGGTCAGTTAGGCCTTACTTTAAATGTCCTTGCAGCCAATGAGCTCAATGCGCATAGCTGGCCAATCGTGCCAAGCAGTGGGTAGGATACGGATGTAGCGAGCTTGAATGGGCGTGTCAAACATGCTGGTGACTGGGGTGGTTTGGTCAGTGTTACCAGTGAACGTCTGTATATGCAAAGAAAGAAAACAAAGAAAATGCTTCATGAGAAGAGAAACAAAATGGCAATCAAAATAAGATTAAATGGAAAGCAATCGAACAAAAAATCGATGAATATTTGCGATCCAAAGATTTACTGCAGGGGCTGCTCAAAACACAAGGTGATAGTTATAAGATAATATAGGGATAAGTATATGGCTTTATTGTTTGCATAAAAGATGGTAGTTTAACCTGGATATGCGCTCCAATCCACAGTATGTTTTACTGTATGGAATGCTTTTGCATGTATACGTGTACATGTTTTATTATCGGAGAACAAATACTTGACAGAATACTTCCGTGGTGAAATATTATGTTATTTACCTGTGCTCCATTTCCAGGTATCTCCGATGTAACGTTAGACCAGGTGGACTCATCATGACTGTATTGCACCCGGTAGGCCGTCACATACGACCCCAGATACCCCGTAGGGTCAACCATCCCTTGAGTGATAACTCCTTCAACTGGGACCAGCTTCCCCAAGTCAACTTGCAACCACTCGTCTCCATAAAGCGATGACGGGCACCAGCCTCCCACTTCCCTGTCGTTGCCTGGGTAGTTTAGTCGGCCATTGCTAGCATGGCAATCGGTAATTTTAAGGGCTCTAGATGAATCCGTGTATCTGCTTGATGCGGTGATACTTTCAACAGGAATGCTACCATCCTCCATTCCCAGTGGAACGCCACATGGTAACATTTCACCCACTGAAACAAAACACAATTCATGATTGAAGACTTTGAAGTAATTATTTTAATTGGAACAAAATGCTTCCAAGCAGCTCGTTTTCGTTTATCCACTTCAAAGGCTAAAAGTACAAATTAACGGTTTTTGTCTAAAATTTAATGTTCCCTCAAATTCCCTGAGGATTTTTCTCACTCTCTTTTAAATAAAAACGGAAGCTCTTGAAAGAGCAAACATTTGTATGGAAACTATATACTTAAATGATTTGAGATTGAATTTGGACATTATCTCCCTCAACTACCACAAGGAAACTGACTAAAACTTTCACGTCGTTTTCACGTCAGTGAACAAACAAACATTGTCTGGAGGGGACGCCATGAACTCATGAAACCACGCACATACTGCTATATCTCAAGGATTATTTTATCGATACTCGCAACAATGCTACAACATAACAAACAGTACATGGGAGATCACTCAAAGAGGATAGGGATCCCATATGTTCACCTTTCAAGGATAGTTTTTCCGTTCGACTAAAAATACAGAGTTAATATCAATTGAATTAAAGATGATTGCAGATTTATGTCGTCATACCTTATCACGTGCCATTATGCATCGGTATTACATCACTCTCGATTTGAATTCCATGACATACCTGAACAATTCAGAAATTTTCGAATTTCTGCTGGGTCGTTGCTATGGAGAAAGTCGTCATAATACGTCACATTGAACGGTCTCCAAGGAGAGCTTGTACTGAACCCACCCACACGAACCTCAGTGCACTGACAGGGGTCTGGTACCGGAATCACCCAACGGTATACTTTGTGTGATAGTGGGTCTGGTTCCTGCCCCATGTAACACAGCATTGCTTTGAGATACAATTCAAAATGGACAGAAACATACGATTAAATGTCATATCATACTTTGGTTTTTGTCAAAGATTTTCAGATTCATGGGCAAAAATATCAAGACAGATACAGTAACAGTCATCTGTGAAAATTTCAGTCCCATACGGTGCCCACCTTTTGAGAAAAGAGTGAAAACGGTCACGGTATTTCTTAAGTCTGTTCTCTTTTATTTTTTATCTTTAAAAGTTTTTGGTCACTGGTTATGGCCACAGTATTTTTTTCTGTCATTTTTGATCTTTTAATAATTTTAATCCAAGAATAATTTGGGTAACTGGTTTTATTCTTTTCTGGATAAATGCAGCATTTCAGGCAGAACATTTTGTAACGATATGTTTCTATCATCCCCATCTTTATACCATGTAAGTTAAAGGTAAATCTGTGAAGATTTCTGTTTCGGTTTGCTACCAAAGTATGATACTACCGTTAAACAAGGAAATATGAACAGAATAAAATGCGGATGTGAATTTTTTCTTACTATACAAAAGAGATCCCGTAAAATGGAGTGGTATGTCGAATTTTTTTTCCCTTAACGAATATTTACGAATTTCCCTTATAAAAATGTTTTACTTTTCAACATGTAGGCCTACTTATAGACTGCACAGTGGACTGTGAATGGACAAGGTATTTATCCATGTTGGTGATGATACCATTTCAAGGCATGGATGGACGGAATCAAATGAGTGGTTGTAAGGAGATCAAACGGACATCCTTTCACTCAAAATTAAATCAATCAAAGCTCCAAAACCTACTTAAATCAATCAAATCTTGAAAATAATCCAAGAAAAATTTAGGACGCGCTCATTTCCCTTGAAAAATTTCACTTGCAAACGGACCTTTTCGCTAAGGGTAGTATCATATATTGGTTGGAAACCAAAACAAAAACGTTCACAAATTTCACGTACAACGGACAGTGCATGAAGCGCACCTGGTACAAAAACATATCATTAACATGAAATGCTGTATTCATCCAGAAAATAGTAAAACAAAAGACCGCAATCAGTTTTGATCTCCAATTACTATTGTCTTACACTTTCGCGTAACAATTGCAACGTTTTCCCGATGTTTTCTACTGTTTCTAATTATCAATGGAAATTTCACAGGTTTGTTTTTATTTCATGACAAATCAAATTATGATCAATCAATTTCACCAAAGTATTACTCTACCTTTATGTGGATGGAATGAAGTGAAATGCAGTCTGCATACCAGAAAGCATGTACGATAACAAAATTTACGTTAATAAACGTTCTGAGTATCAATTCCTCTCTCTGTTTTTTAGACGATAGCAATAATCACAAGATATCTGAATATATGCGATGAACTGGAATTGTCTTATTATCCCAGTACATTGTCATTCAAGTGATAAACAACACACGAACGATACGTATAAACTGGTACATTGTGATTGAAGCACTTACCCTGTACGCCATCTGATAGCATGGACACGAGTACAAATATAAGAATGTGTACAAGAACTGTCATTTCAGATGTCATTGCCATCTCTACAGATCCAGAATGTGTTTGGTGTACAAGGTGTGTATATGTATAACTCAATGACGTAAAGACGTTTCGTTGAGGATTGGAAACAGATGTCTCTGGTTATAACTCTGAGTCTCCAAGTGGCTGCTCTGATGGAATGTTCACGTTATTATTAGGACACTATGAGCCCAATTAAGCACCGCCCTATTTTGTTCCTGACCAATCACAGTCCTGATACCTGCGACTGTGATGACGTGTGAAAGCGCGCGTTGGAACGCAATATGATGTCGGCGATGGGGGCGGGGGCGGGAGGGGGGCACATGGCCTCGGTTTGGCCAAATGCCAAGTTTAATATTAAGGTGACAGTGAATATATTATATTACACTTTGGCAGATCCTTGTAATTTGATTGGCGGATTGAACGGTCACATGATTAGACTAATGCATGGCTTACGTCACAACGCTTCAGCTTTTTTCCATCTACCATGATTTTTTGCTTCTGCATCCATTTTGTGCTTTGTTCCATGGCAACTTCAATACGTAATAATTATTGGTCAACAGAGGGCGCAATGAATGGTAGCAGGTTGAAGCAATTTTATTTGGTGTTGCTGAATGACGAGGAAATTGCCAAATAAAGGTTTTCCCGGCCAATTTCAGCAAAGAAGCATTCATTTAAACACGGGGTTCAATCAAGTTCGTTTTAAACTGAATGGTCATCCACATGGCATTCGAAGTTAAAACTAAGTCGTTCAATTTGGTTATTGAAGCATTCTTTCCATGAATCCAGTCTTTCAAATTAAGATCTTCCAGTAGTGCATTCAAATTCGTCAAAGGCCTTAAACGGCGATCTGACAAGCATTCAACTTGGTGAATAAGCATTCACTTCTCAAACATGTAAATTCAAATAAAAATGTACATGGCAAGATGCGTTGCACGTCAGGAAATTGATGGCTACTAGCAAAAACCGTAGAGAAACTAAACACATTATACACAATAATTATGTACAAAGGGCTACAAACATAATTACAAATTTACCTTTTTCGTTGCAAAATTATTACCCCCTTAGGTTTTGCCCATTTAAGAATAAAGATTGTGAAAACAAGAAACGTCGCAAATTAGGCTTGCCCTTCACCGACGTGGATGAGCACTGTATATTCAGTGCTTGTGAGAGCACGTGAGAACAAATCACATGCTTGCTCAGGTGGGATTCGAACCCACGACCTCCCGCTTACTAGTGCAGATGCCTTACCTGCTAGGCCACCGAGCTAGCTGGGGTCTGATAATAATCAAGAAACGTCGCCTAAACGTAGTTAAAATCACTGTCCGTGCAGGAGTGACGAATGTGCATGGCATAGAGTACTAACGATCGATGAGGTTAACTGGAAGTATATGTATCGTGAAGACCAACTCTGTTTCACCACAAATGAACCATAGATAACTTCATTTATCCACGTTACATTCATCTGGGGATGGGGGTGCTATTTGGGGGGCAAACAAATTGTTTCAAGGTCCCTCCCTCCCCCCCCCAAAAAAAAAATGCGATTGGAACAAATGCTGAAAATACTGGCTCTGTTCTGTTATTCCGTGCCAATTACATGAACAACATGTTGTGTAGGCTATAGTGCATGTTTTCTACTCCTAAATTAGGAGACATAATAAGACATAATAGAAGTGAGTGTTAAAAGAAGGGTCTAGCCTCCAAAAATAAGTGCCCCCTAGCCCCCTGCCCCCCCCCCCAAAAAAAAAAAAAGAAAGAAAGAAATAGCTCTTCTAGCCCCCTAAAAATATTGGCTCTAGAACCGCTCCTGGTGATATCTAAATCGAACATTTAAAGTGCGAAATAGAGTGTCTGAAAAGGAATAAAAAGCGCAGTCAAAATACCGTGCTCGCGTCCCTGGCTTTTAAATTGATTGCTCCAATCGTCAAAAGACAGAAAAGATCCTTTTTTTGAATGGTGGAAGTGTGGTCTTGAATGCCTATAAACGAAATAGAACGCACCAACGCGAACCTGAATGATAAGACACAAATCCTAAATGCACAAACACGAAATAGAATGTAATAATGAGGAAAAAGAAAGCCGAGTTTGCACAGATTTGAAAAATCTGTCCGAATCTGATCGCTTTTTCACGAAAATGAACGTTCTTTTGCTGAATTTGGCCTGGGCAACCTACATTATTAGCTGCTGTTGGTGTTATATGAAACACACAATGCCAAGAGGCAAATGAGATAATGTTCAACGTTGGTGGCGCTACCCCTTTCCACCAACACCCCCATAGTAATGGGCGTTTACGAAATGGGGCTTGGGATTTAATATGCTACCGCCATCTTGTGTCCTAAATGAAATGAAGAGCTTGACATACATAGCGAAGCTGGAGCATTTCTTCGGCTTCGTCATGTGGCCCAATCCCTTCGTTTTGTTTTGTAGGCCTCAAATGGCGGTAGCGAAATAAGTACGAAGCCTAGCCTCAAGCCTGGTTTCGTAAAGGCCCTATGTCTGTGTTACCCCCGAGTCCCCGCTGTCGTGTGAAGAGGAACATCACTAGTGCACCGTTACTTGGGTGAACTATGTTATGTTGGTTGTTATGATTGATACTGTTCTGCATAATTTAAAGATAAATACAGGATTGGTAACATACCCAAACAGAAATGGTCACAGATTTACGTATAACTTTCAGGGTATGAAGATGGTGCTGGTAGAAACATACCGTTAAAATGTTTCCGCCTGAAATAGTGTATTTATCCAGAAATTAGTCAAACAAAGACCGAAAACAGTATTTTGATCTCGGGGTAAGATCAAAACCATTCTTTATGTTTTATAAGAAAATTCGGGTCGGGTTTCGCTGTGTTTTCGGGACTCAGAAGTCCGATCATTTCATTCATAGATTTAGGGCCTGATTTCATCCAAACAGCTCAAAGATGAAAGTCCAAACTCTTGGGACCGGGCTCCATCCAATAAAAAAAAAGATAATGATTCCCCCCATGCAGGGCACAGTCTTTATACATTTTTTTTTATTGATTCCATATGCCATGGGGCGCAATCTTAACTGTAAAAGATAAATGGAAACGATATTTGGACGAGAGAGGGCGCTAAATTGTGTCGAGTACTTAGTTTTAACTAATTATTAATTTTATTGAAAATATAAATCAACAAAAGCAACAACAACAAAATAACAGCAATACAACCAACAACACTATTTTTGTTTACGTCAAGCAGTTCAAGCTACATAAGTACTTTGTATCATTTAATTTGTGTATTATCATGTTTGTCGATTAATATTCATATATAATCATATCATAATCATATCATCATAATTCATATTGTTTATACAAAATGGTGGTAAAATTAATCATTTTAATTATCTTTATTATTATCATCTATGCGATTGAAAGGTGAACAAAGAAAATTTGTCTGGAGCGGGATTCGAATCGCCAACCTCCTGTATACCGTTCAGGTAGGTCGCCAGTTCGAATCCTGTTCCAGTCAATTTTTCTTGGTTCACTTTTCAATGACTTTAAATTCAGTCAGTTTCCCTTGTGGCTGTTTGATAAAAAAAAAAATACGCATTAATCCTAAACAAAATTGAGAAAATACTGTGAGCTGCCGTCTCTTTATTCTCATCAGAAATCATGAATGGTTAGCAGCCCTGAGGTATAACGGCACATGTATGCATTCATTGTTGCGATGTGCTCTATAAATACATGCAAGGTTTGAGCAAGAGGTGTCAATTTGTCCATAAACAAAAGGCACGAAGGCCGTACCATAATTGGCTATGCTTTATCAAAACGGATGGAATGTATCATATATGCGGCATTAGCAAGTTTTCATTTTAAAACCTTGAACCAAAAATCAAATAATCAAAAAACAAATTGATCAAAAGTCTCTGTGATAATTTCTTCTAGAAACCGTAAAAAGCAGACGAACGGAACCGTCGGTATAAATGAATATCAATATTATGCCATAATAATATTATTATCATGCATGGTATAAAATAATGACCGACCGCTATAACACACAATTTGTGTGCATCCCGCCGTTCTCGTTAAAGTATAGGCGTATTATTATTATTATTATTATTATTGCAGAAGAGCTTCCAACAGCTCGACTTAATTAACTGGTTTCATTATGAACACCAAGAAGACTTTCCATTGTCATAGATCGATAAAGATAACGTGTTCCTAGTACTGGGTGTCCTTTTTTAATTAAGCGGCTATGTGAATCAATTGCGTATTTTGAAAAGCTCCGTGGCAGGTATTGTGGAGTCAGGAAACTGGTTCTATGGCAACCGTTTTTTGTTGTGAAGAGACAATAACTGTTGCTCCTCAATTGACCGTCATCAAGACGTGAAAGGGGTCATGGGTATCGCTGCATAACAAAAATACGTTATTCGTCCGACGATTTTGAAAACAAAATAAGAAATGCATTTTTAGGAGAACGGGTTTAAAAGAAAGAATTCAATTGTTTTTGTCCATCTTTCTTTCTTAAAAAGGGAATAAATAACAACACTCTAACACATTTTTTTGTTCATTATTTGCATGTTAAACAAACAACACCCTAACACCCAACAAATAAAAAAACCTGTCCAAAATTCTGAAGGCACGAGAACATTATGTATTTTCTAGAAATTAGATTTTTTTTTTGGCTTGGATTTGTTGTTTCAAAATCGCACTTGGGCAAAGCGTTTTATATAAACAGGCAACAATTTATTGTGCATGTAAAAAGGGTGAAGAAATATTTTGACAATATTTGATGAAGCTAAAATTCCGTTTTCCAAGACGCAGTGGGCTTTACACATAAAAGTGGATCGCACAGTAAGCTACAGACGAAAATCTTATCTTCATTTATGGACAATCAATGCACAATTATTCTTTTGCATTTTACTTTTATTTCAAGATGGTGATAATAAAAAAAAGAAGGAGTTTTTCCCAAAATGTCAACGTCTATTTCACTAAATAGTGTAATTTAGATTGTATTTGAGACAATTCGCTTTCTTGCAGTTCCCATCCTTTCTCTGTTACTGTCCCCAAATCAAATACCTCACGATATTCTTCAAGTTTCTTCCCACGCACTGCCTCACTCTAGAATTCCCTACCCTCATCCTGTTTTCCTTCATGATATAATCTCTCTCAATTCAAACATAATGTTAATAGTTTTCTTGCAAACAGATCTTCCTAATTGCTCTGTTTTTCTCTCTCCTTTCCTTTAGCCCTCAACTTCGAGTGGCCCTCTAAAAAAATAGGGTTTTCACTCTATTTTGTTAAAGGTAATATCGTACTTATATCATACATATTGCCGAAAATAAATTCAAATTTCGACTGCAAATAACACCTTATTAGTGTGTAATTAAGATTTTATCTGAAAACAATAAAGTGGTTTAGCTAGATTATCACACAGAAATTGGCTGATGTTTTTCAACATTACCGCAAGATATCGAAATATTGTCTAGGATTCATATCACTCAGACGTAAACTACGTAACAAAACTTGTCTTGATTCAAGTCGTGTTTATATCATCATGCAAATATCAGAATAATTAAGAATAAGTATTGAAAAGGTGAAAATCTTACATTTATCTCACGAATAGTGCATTATTAAAAATTTGAAACAATGAAACATCTGACAATCTGAAACAACGACGTGATAAATATTGATTGAATAACGTGCAGAAAATTGAAGATGTTAAAAATATCCTCATAATAATAAGAAGTGATGTTCGAAAGTGAAACATTTGAGATTCATTATTTTTTGTTTATTTTTTCGACTGGAATCGGTATGCACACAATGAGTCATTGCCGTGTACAATGACTATCTGTAACCAGCGTAATAACAAGAATTACCTAAATGATGATAATGACTTTTCTGTCCATGATGTATCGTAGTTTTGTTTCCAAGCCAATCATACAAAATCAGGGACGAGTGCATATTTGGTCAGTTGTTGAAACTAAGATTCATAATTTCTTGTCAGTCTTTTCGACCGGATTCGATATTAATGAGTCATTGCCATATACAATGACCGACCACTAATTACCAGTGTTGTAATCGAGACCTGGAAGTCCGAGACAAAGACCGAGACCTGAATGGTCCAAGACCGAGATCAGATTCTTCAAGAGGGGAGACCAGGTGGGCTTCGAGACCCGAAACTTTTGCATCCGAGGGGGAGACCTCCCCTGCCGAGACCCAAGACCAGCTCCCCAAGACCAAGACTTTTACAGACCGAGGGGTTAGGGTTAGGGTTAGGGTTAGACGTGATGTTCGGCCTTGACGTGATGTTTTCACGTCAAGACCGAGACCGCCAAACAAGTTCATAGATGGCCATTCGTACCAAGCAGTGGGTAGGATACGGATGTAGCGAGCTTGAATGGGCGTGTCAAACATGCTAGTGACTGGGGTGGTTTGGTCAGTGTTACCAGTGAACGTCTGTATATCCAAAGAAAGAAAACAAATAAAAAGCTTCATGAGAAGAGAAACAAAATGGCAATCAAAATAGATTAAATGGAAAGCAATCGAACAAAAAATCGATGAATTTTTGCGATCCAAAGATTTACTGCAGGGGGCTGCTCAAAACACAAGATGATAGTTCTAAGTGTGATTTGAAGCTTTGCATGGCGGAAGAATGTAATAAAGTAAGCTTGCGGAGACACCATGTATAATCTCTTATGAATGTGTGGTTCTGAAAAGAACCGGTGAGAGTAATGATCTCGACGTTCCGGCCAGAGTACACTGGCCGGAACGTCGAGATCATTACTCTCACCGGTTCTTTTCAGAACCACACATTCATAAAGAGATTATACATGGTGTCTCCGCAAGCTTACTTTATTGTGATAGTTCTAAGATAATATAGGGATAAGTATATGGCTTTATTGTTTGCATGAAAGATGGTAGTTTAACCTGGATATGCGCTCCAATCCACAGAATGTTTTACTTTATGGAATGCTTTTGCATGTATACGTGTACATGTTTTATTATCGGAGAACAAATACTTGACAGAATGAATATTATGTTATTTACCTGTGCTCCATTTCCAGGTATCTCCGATGTAACGTTAGACCAGGTAGACTCATCATGACTGTATTGCACCCGGTAGGCCGTCACATACGACCCCAGATTTCACGTAGGGTCAACCATCCCTTGAGTGATAACTCCTTCAACTGGGACCAGCTTTCCCAAGTCAACTTGCAACCACTCGTCTCCATCCTTCGATGATGGGCACCAGCCGCCAACTTCCCAAACGTTGCCTGGGTAGTTTAGTCGGCCATTGCTAGCTTGACAATCGGTAAGGGCTCTAGCTGGAAACGTGTATCTGCTCGATGCGGTGATACTTTCATCAGGAATGCTACCATCTTCCATTCCCAGTGGAACGCCACATGGTAACATTTCACCCACTGAAACAAAACACAATTCATGATTGAAGACTATGAAGTAATTATTTTAATTGGAGCAAAATGCTTCCAAGCAGCTTGTTTTGTTTATCTACTTCAAACTATACAGTATAGGTAACGGTAAAAATGTGCGGTTTTTGTTTCAATGTTCCCTCAAATTCCCTGAGGATTTTTCTCACTCTCTTTAAATAAAAACGAAGCTCTTGAAAGAGCAAACATTTGTATCGAAACTATATACTTAAATGATTTGAGATTGAATTTGGACATTATTTCCCTCAACCACAAGGAAACTGACTAAAACTTCACGTCGTTTTCACGTCAGTGAACAAACAAACATTGTCTGGAGGGGGACGCCGTGAACCCATGAAACCACGCACATACTGCTATATCTCAAGGATCATTTTATCGATACTCGCAACAATGCTACAACATAACAAACAGTACACGGGAGATCACTCAAAGAGGATAGGGATCCCATATGTTCACCTTTCAACGATAATTTTTCCGTTCGACTAAAATACAGAGTTAATATCAATTGAATTAAAGATGATTGCAGATATATGTCGTCATATCTTATCACGTGCCATTTTGCATCGGTATTACATCACTCTTGATTTGAATTCCATGACATACCTGAACAATTCAGAAATTGTCGAATTTCTGCTGGGTCGTTGCTATGGAGAAAGTCGTCATAATACGTCACATTGAACGGTCTCCAAGGAGAGCTTGTACTGACCCCACCCACACGAACCTCAGTGCACTGACAGGGGTCTGGTACCGGAATCACCCAACGGTATACTTTGTGTGATAGTGGGTCTGGTTCCTGCCCCATGTAACACAGCATTGCTGTAAGATACAATTCAAAATGGACAGAAACATACGATTAAATGTCATATCATACTCTTGGTTTTTGTCAAAGATTTTCAGATTCATGGGCAAAAATATCAAGACAGATACAGTAACAGTCATCTGTGAAAATTTCAGTCCCATACGGTGCTCACCTTTTGAGAAAAGAGTGAAAACGGTCACGGTATTTCTTAAGTCTGTTCTCTTTATTTTTATCTTTAAAAGTTTTGGTTACTGGTTATGGCCACAGTATTTTTTTCTTTCATTTTTGATCTTTTAATAATTTTAATCCAAGAATAATTTGGAAAACTGGTTTTATTCTTTTCTTGATACATGCAGCATTTCAGGCAGAACATTTTGTAACGATATGTGTCTAGCATCCCCATCTTTATACCATGTAAGTTAAGGTAAATCTGTGAAGATTTCTGTTTCGGTTTGCTA
>OZ020249.1:630296-852499 GCA_963971285.1 Astropecten irregularis | reverse complement strand
TGTGATTTAAGCACTTACCCTGTACGCCATCTGATAGCATGGACACGAGTACAAATGTAAGAATGTGTACAAGAACTGTCATTTCAGATGTCATTGCCATCTCTACAGGTCCAGAATGTGTTTAGTGTACAAGGTGTGTATATGTATAACTCAATGACGTAAAGACGTTACATTGAGGATTGGAAACAGATGTCTCTGGTTATAACTCTGAGTCTCCAAGTGGCTGCTCTGATGGAATGTTCACGTTATTATTAGGGCACTATGAGCTTAATTAATCACCGCCCTATTTTGTTCCTGACCAATCACAGTCCGTGATTACCAGCGACAGTGGTGACGTGTGCAAGTGCGCTCGTGTGAAGCTCACGACTGAGACGTGTAAGCTGTCGGGGGGGGGGGGGGGGGGGGGGGTGAGGGGGTGCTGGTGTAGGGGTAAGCTGTTTCGGCCCGGGCTTGCAATAGCACAAACCATATAGTTTTTTAATAGCCGACTCAGTCGCTGAAGTAAATGAAAACTGTATTAAAAAATCATATGTTGAAAACAGCTACGTGTGCGCTTTATAAATCCAGAATTATTATTACATTATTATTATTAAAGATCGTCAGAATGATAGGAAACGGGCAAAATAGCCGATAGCAGGGCCAGTGTACATTCAAGTGCCTGCATGTTTTAACGTGTACAAACGTATCCCGGTACACATATCAAGTATAGGCACACATATCAACTTAAGAGTCCTCAAACCTCCTTTTATTTCTACTGAACTTCATTAATATTTGTGAATAGACATGCTCCATGCAGATTATACATATGAAATGGGCTGGGGGTAATGTACTGTACGTGTATTATAACTTGAAACCTTTACACTGTTAAACCATTGTACCGTACGGCGCGAATAATCACATCCTTCAAGAGCACGCAGTGCAGTGAGATGCCAAGAGGCAAACACGATAATTTTCAACGTTGGTGGCGCTATCCCTATTCGCCATGGACGTGGAAGTTATCAAAGATTGAGCCACTATCACAGAAAGTGTTCCTGTATTATGTATTATGTCATTATTAATTATTACAACTTTGCTTAGTTTTATATTTTTTTGTTGGGGGGGGGGGGGGGGGGGGTTGTGCAAAGCTCTTCATCGAAACCGGTGGCGCACGGTGAATTTGAACCCCAAAACGGTGCAGGCAGGAATGTGTAACTTTTCTCTCTTTCTCATAGGGGCAGATTCTACCTAAAAGGAAATTGGGAGAGAATTATGAACAAAGGAACAACGGAAACAGAACAGGATGCAGAGGAGATATAAAAATGTTATAATTTGAAATCAAACCAATTTTCATTCTTGTTTCTAATAAAAAAGGATAAGAAAGAAAAATGCAATAATTATGTTGAAGGCAAGAGAACATGATATTACTTTGCAGAAACGATTATTATTTTGTGTTTATTCTTGACATTTATTTCATAATTCACACATTAATCTACCAACAAAGAAGCCGAGATTTTTCATTAAAAAGTCAAAATGACAATGTTGACAAATCAAATTTTAGTACTCAAAGAAGCCATGAATTGTACACATTTATATGAAGGGTGACTACGTCAATCATGCAGTTTATAAGCTACAGATCCAGATCTTGTTTTGATTAAAGAACAGTCATATATTCAATCAATTATGTGCATTTTAACAACATTTTGAACAAGAAAAGATAAAAAGCCAATAGCAGAACTATTTTCGACAACAAATGTCAACTAAATTTTTTTTTATAATTTTGATTTTTTCTAAAACAAAGAAGTGGTTTGGTAAAATGCTCTATTCGCACATTCGTAAGTGTTCATTAAAGGTACAGTACAGGATTGGTAACATCCCAAACAGAAATGTTCACAGATTTTCAGTGATTTTCAGGGTGTACGAATTGCGGTGGTAGAAACACACCGTTAAAATGTATGTATTTGGATGTATTTATCCATAAATTAGTAAAACAAAGACCAAAAGCATTTTTGATCTCGGGTTAAAATCAAAGCCATATAAGAAACATTGAGTCGGGTTTTCACTATTTTCTCATGACTCAGATGTCCGATTGAGCTCAAATGTTCACAGGTTTATTATTTCATGTACATGTTGGATTAGACAAAAGGTAAGTGCTGTCCTGTGACCTTTACCAATCATGTATTATACCTTTAACAATAGCGCATGAAATTTTTTTTTAAGGATTCCGAATTTCTTGTCTTATTGACATGAGTCGCTTTCCACAAAATGTCTACAATCGAAGTACTGCCGCTTACAGTTAGTGGCCACTATTAATGAAAGGTAACAACATTCATTGCTGAACTCTCTATCAAAAGCTTTGCTTCTCCACAATTGCAGAGTGTTCTATAAAAGGAAAAGTGAAACAACTTGATTTTATTAAAAAACAAAGTCATTATTTTTATTAACGTGCAATTTCAGAATGTGTTAAAAATTGAAAAGCTAAAAATATTAAAATTTATCTCATTAATAGTGCATTGTATAAATGACTTTTTTTTTAACTAAAACAATAAAGTAAATTATTGATTGATTCTACGCATAAATCATTATCATTATGTCGATAATTAAAAGTAACCTTTCAATTAAATTGAAAGTTTTAAGATTCAGAAAATCGTGTCAGTCTTTTCGACCGCAGTCGCGGTCAGGAGCCACTGCCGTGTAAAATGACCGACCACTTCAGGGTGTCCCCCAAAAAACGCATCACTTGGGGTTGAGAATTAATATTAACATTAAACTGTTTATCACTTCAAGATTCAGATATGTGATACACCTATGTCTTGGCTATCACCATGTCGAAAATGAAACTAAGGGAAAACTAAGACTAAATTACCCAATTCATCTTTCTTTCAATACACATTATGTGTGCATTGAACACTTATTCTGGAATACTGCAAATTTGTTTGAAAGAGTACTCTTTCAATTTGTCATATTTACGCCAATTTCAGCCCGAATGTGCTTGAATTCTACATGGTGATAGCCAAGACATAGTTGTATCATATAACTGAATCTTTAAGGGATTAACAGTTTAATTGTAACAAAGTGTTGCGGTTTTGGGACACGCTGTATTTTTTATTATTTTCTGTCCGTAATTGTAGTCTCGTGTCAGGAGGCGTGCTTTGATTGGTCAGTTAGGCCTAATTTAAATTTTCTTGCAGCCAATGAGCTCAATGCGCATAGCTGGCCAATAGGGGTATAAAGCAGTGGGTAGGATACGGATGTAGCGAGCTTGAATGGGCGTGTCAAACATGCTGGTGACTGGGGTTGTTTGGTCAGTGTTACCAGTGAATGTCTGTATATGCAAAGAAAGAAAACAAAGAAAACGCTTTATGAGGAGCACAGTTTTATATACAGGGATGGAGAACTAGTTGGTATAAGAGCGCTGGCATACGGTATTCCTGGGATCGCTGGTTCGAATCCCGCTCACCAAGAAATCTGTCTTTGTTCACCTTTCAATGACTTAAAAATGGTTTAGATAAACCAGGATGGGCGCACCAATTGGATAACAATAATTTATTTGATCACCAAATAACCACGAGGGAAACTGACTGACGAACAAAGGTAATTGACTATTGGGGACACCACCAACGTAGGGCTGAATGGCTCAGCTGGTATAGAGCCTGTATGGTATTCAGGAGGTCGTCGGTTCGTATCCCGATCCAGTCAATTTTCTTTGTTCACTTTTCAATAATTTATTTGGATACATAAACCAAAAACTCTTTACAATGTTATTGAAATTTCACTGGAGAGGGATTTGAACCGGCGGTCTCCTGAATACCGTACGGCGCTCTACTAACTGAGCCATCCAGCCCTACGTTGGTGGTGTCCCAAATAGTCAATTATCTTTGTGCGTTTGGCAGTCTGAAGCCATGAAACCACGCACATACTGCTATATTCCAGGGATCATTTCATCGATTCATGCAGCAATGCTGCAACCTGGGAACGATACATGAGGGATCACTCAAAGAGGATATTGCTTTATAATTAGTATAATCATCCAATAACAACAAGGGTCACTAAGTGACATATCAGTCATTGAAAGGTGGACAAAGAAAAATTGACTGGAGCGGGATTCGAACCATACCATAGCCATCCAGCCCTACGTTGGTGGTGTCCCTAATAGTCAATTATCTTTGTTCGTTTGGAAGTCAGAAGCCATCAGTCAGTTTCCCTTGTGGTTATTTTGATCTTTATAATGTTATTCATATGCTTATACCTACCTGTGCTTCATATCCAGGTATCTCAGATGTAACATAAGCCCAGGTAGACTCATCATGACTGTACTGCACCTGGTAGGCCGTCACATACGCATTAAATTGCTGCATAGGGTCAACCATCCCCTGTATGATAACTCCTTCAACTGGGACCAGCTTCCCCAAGTCAACTTGCAACCACGGGTTAGACCAATCAGTTAATAACGGGCACCAGCCGCCTACTTCACTGCCGTTGCCTGGGTAGTTTAGTCGGCCATTGCAAGCTTGGCAATTATTAGGGGCGTTCTCTCGCAGAATGAATCTGCTCGATGCGCTGATACTTTCATCAGGAATGCTACCATCTTCCATTCCCAGTGGAACGCCACATGAGAACATTCCAACCACTAAAACAAAACACAATCCATGAGTGAAGTAATTTAGATTAATCAGACTAATTTCAAACAAGCAGTTTCCATTCATTTTGTGTACAAGCTCAAAGATTTGTGTTTTTTTAATGAAAATAAACCTCTACCTTTTGATGTCCGTCTTTTATTTTAACATTTATTCTTCAGGTGTCCCCCCAAAAACGCAACACTTTGTGTTGAGAACTATAATATGACAATTAAACTGTTTACCAATTCAAGATTCAGATATGTGATACAACCATGTCTTGGCTATCACCATATACAATTTGAGCAAAATTAAACTGAAATTGAGAGAAAAAACTAAGACTGAATCAGCCAACCTCAAAACCCCATTTTCATCTTTCTTTCAATACAAATTATGTGTGTATTGACCACTTATTCTGGAGTGCTGCATATTTGTTTTTAAAGAGTACTCTTTCAATTGGTCATTACTTTCGTCAATTTCAGCCCGATTTTGCTGAAATTCTACATGACGATAGCCAAAACATATGGTTGTATCATATAACTGAATC
Organism: Astropecten irregularis; assembly: GCA_963971285.1. Lineage (NCBI taxonomy): Eukaryota > Metazoa > Echinodermata > Asteroidea > Paxillosida > Astropectinidae > Astropecten > Astropecten irregularis. The sequence continues at coordinate 847,360 of OZ020249.1, read as the reverse complement.
TTAAAGTGATAAACAGTTTAATTTTAACATAATGGGTCCCAACACAGTACGTGTTGCGTTTTTTCTGGGACAAGCTGGATAGATGTCGGGCAACTTGGATCATTCAAAACGTCAAAATCGGCAAACACTTTGAAGCCATTATGATTTCAGGGAAACTTTCAAATGTCATGCAAAGATGCAACAAGACATTGACTTTGAAATTATTCAGGCTTGTCTGCTCACTTTAAAGGTTTAGTACAGGACTGGTAACATACCAAAACAAAAATGTTCTCAGATTTTACGTATCACTTTCAGTGTATGAATATGGTGCTGGTAGAAACAAACCGTTAACAGATTTCCGTCTGGAATGGAGTAATAATGTCACCAGAAATTAGTAAAAACAAAGACCGAAAACAGTTCTGATCTCGGGGTAAAATCAAAACCATTCTTTATGTTTTATAAGAAAAATTTAGTCGTTTTTTTTGGGACTATTTTCTCGTGACTTAGATGTCCTATTGAGCTCAAATTTTCACAGGTTTATTAAATCATGTACATGCTGGATTAGACAAAGTGTGAGTGTTGTTCTGTACGTGACCCTTACCAATAATGTATTATACCTTTAAAATAAAAATCAGGAATTATGACTGTTTTTCTTACAAAATAGGACTAACCTGTACAATTCAGAAATTGACGAATTTTGGCTGTGTCGTTGCTATGGAGAAAGTCGTCATAATACGTCACATTGAACGGTCTCCAAGGAGAGCTTGTACTGACCCCACCCACACGAACCTCAGTGCACTGACAGGGGTCTGGTACCGGAATCACCCAACGGTATACTTTGTGTGATAGTGGGTCTGGTTCCTGCCCCATGTAACACAGCATTGCTGTATAGGACACAATTGAAAATGGAGAGGAACCAATTATTTAAAACTATAACAATAAATAAAAATAAAGCTAATAAACTGCTGCAAACTACTTATCAGCCAAAGTAATGACTTGAAATTTGTCAAATGATTGTAGTTAGGAGGGCCTGACGCGTTTCGATTCTAACAGGATCTTTACCGGAGGCTAAAAAGCCTGGTATGGTCTATAAGGGCGGCAGGATGTTTAGCCTTCGATAAAGATCCTGCTATATAGGACCAAAACGCGTCCTAACTCCATGCAATAATTCAAAACATTAAACCCTTTTTTCCCCTTACAAAGAAACCAAGCTGGTCCAAACATTACAGATAAAGTGTTACTTAGACAACGGGGATTCCAAATAAAACAGAAAACATTTCCAACGATAACAGTCTTTCTAGATTCCGAAAAAAAAATATTAATGCAAAATTAATTTGACGCCCTAATGAGGTCTGTTGGCCTAACATATTTTTTTTTTGTGGCGGTGTGTGCGTGGTTTCATGGCTTCTGACTGCCAAACGAACAAAGATAGTTGACTATTGGGGTCACCACCAACATAGGGCTGGATGGCTCAGTTGGTAGAGCGCCTGTACGGTATTCAGGAGGTCGCCGGTTCGAATCCCGCTCCAGTCAATTTTTCTTTGTTCACTTTTCAATGACTTAAAATAACTCAGTCAGTTTCCCTTGTGGTTATTTCACGAATATTTTTTTTGTATTATCAAATAACAACAAGGGAAACTGACTGAATTTTAAAGTCATTCAAAAGTGAACAAAGAAAAATTGACTGGAGCGGGATGTGAACCACAACCTCCTGAATACCTACAGGCGTTCTACCAACTGAGCCATCCAGCCCTACGTTGGTGGTGACCCCAATAGACAATTATCTTTGTTCGTTTGGCAGTCAGAAGCCAATATTGAAAATTAATTTTAATTAATATGATTATATTCTCTCTGAGTGATCCCAATGTACTGTTCCCAGGTTGCAGCATTGCTGTGTGTATCGGTGAAAAGATCCCTGGGGTATGGCGGTGTGTGCGTAGTTTCATGGCTTCTGACTGCCAAACGAAAACAGATAATTGACTATTGGAGTCACCACCAACGTAGGGCTGGATAGCTCAGTTGGTAGAGCGCCTGTACGGTATTCAGAGAGTCGCCGGTTCGAAACCCGCTCCAGTACATTTTTCTTTGTTCACTTTTCAATATTTTTGTGTGGGTAAAAATTGTCGCCCTGTTGTGAAATTCAGTGAAATAAAAATATACTTCTTCGTTCACGGCATTTGTTAAATGGCATGTACAATATTCACTGGTAACAAACCAAAACAGAAATGTTCACAGATTTACATATAACGTATAATAGGGTGTAGGGTAAAGACTCAACAATGTAATGGTAGAAACAAACTAAAAATGTCTCTGCCTGAAATGCTGTGCGCATTTATCTAAAACACAAGAGTAAAACCAAACACCAAAACATTTTGATCTTGCAAAGACAACAAATGAGATAATTTTGATATACCAACTGTAACGGGTTTTATACTGTTTCCGATGATCAATTGACTCTGTAAATTTCACAGGTTTGTTTTTATTACATTCCAAATCGAAATATGAGCAGCCTGGAGCTGTTCTGTCACCTTTACCAATGATGTACATGCCCTTTAACAATTTATGGATTCGGCCCACTAAAGATTCAGGGCTGGATTTCACAAAGCACTAAGATTAATCTTGTTCAGTATCAACATTGAGTGAGTTGTATACTACATGTTGCTTAGGAAGTAAGATGAATTCACACTTAAGATCAATCTTAGTGCTTCGTGAAATCGGCCCATTATCTAAAAATAGAACTACATGTACTAAGTCTTACCCTGTACGCCATCTGCAAGCATGGAGACGAGTACAAATGTAAGAATGTATACAAGAACTGTCATTTCAGATGTCATTGCCATCTCTACAGGTCCAGAATGTGCTTCGTGTACAAGGTGTGTATATGTATAACTCAATGACGTAAAGACGTTACGTTGAGGATTGGAAACAGATGTCTCTGGTTATAACTCTGAGTCTCCAAGTGGCTGCTCTGATGGAACGTTCACGTTATTATTAGGACACTATGAGCTTAATTAAGCACCGCCCTATTTTGTTTCTGACCAATCACAGACAACGATACCAGTGACAGTGGTGACGTGTGAAAGCGCACGCGTGTGAAGCGCACGACTGATACGCGAGGGCTGGGGGTGGGGGGGGGGTCTGCTGAAGGGGTAAGGCGTTTCGACTCGGGCATGGCACAAAAAATTTCTTTTTTAAAAAGGCAAAAATTATTAATAGATTTAAAAACTCAGCTGCTGAAGTAAACATACTCTTAAAGGTACTATCATGGTAGCATACCGAAATAGAAATCTTCTCAGATTTACCTACGACTAATTACAGGGTATAAAATGTAAATAAAAAAACACCTGAAATGCTGTATTTATCCAGAAAAGAGTAAAACCAGTGACAACAATATTTTTGATCATTTAAAGAGAAAAAAAAGAGAATAGACTTCAAATATACTGTTGCCGTTTTTCACTGTTTTCTCGCAAAGTGGGCACCGTACGGGACTGAAATTTTCACAGATGACTGTTATTATATCTTCCTCGATATTTTTGCTCATGAATCTGTATTTCATGAATATTGAATCTGTATTTCTTTGACAAAAACCAAAGTTTGATATTTACTTTTGAATGAAGACTGTATTTACTACACACATATCATAAAAGAAACAATGAATATTTCTAATATTATTTAGGATCGTCAGAATGATAGGAAACAGGCAAAAAAACAGATAGCAGGGCCAGTGTACATTCAAGAGCCTGCATATAAATGTGTACAGAAGTCTCCCCTAATGTATGTACACATATCAACTAGTGTCCTCAATCATCCTTTTATTTCTACTGAACTTTATTAATATTTGTGAATATACACGCTCCATATATATTTTACATATGAAATGGGCTGGTGTATGGTACTGTACATGTATTATGACTTGAAACCTTTACACTGTTAAACCATATTGCACCGTACGGCGCGAATAATCACATCCTTCAAGACCACGCATTGCAGTGAGATGCCAAGAGGCAAACGCGATAATGTTCAACGTTGGTGGCGCTATCCCTATCCACCATGGATCTTATCGACGATAATAATCATTAATAATAATTCTGAATTTATTCCTCGCAGACATCTGTCCAAAGACACTCGCGGCGCACATATTTTTATATCTGGTCATCGGGCAATAATTTACATTCCTGAAACAATCTCAACTCCCCTTTCAAGCTACTTTTAAAGCGTACAGAGGCTAATCAAACCACAAAGCCATCTCTACTCAGTCTCTCAGGTATCCATTTACACCTGGGTGAAGAGGAGCAATATGTGAAAAGCCCATGGCTGGATTCGAACTCCCAATCTCTAGATTGACCACACAATTTTGAGTACGACACGCCAGACCACTACGCCACAGCACTCCACGATAAAAGCCTCTTTTACAGAAAGTATTCCTGTATTTTATTTTATGTCTTTATTTATTCTATAGTAGCAACTTTTCTTATTTTTTTGGCAAAGCTCTTCATCGAAACCAGTGGCACAGATTGTAAGCAAAATACAAGCTTATCGTATGAGGAATATGAACCCCAAAACGATGCAGGCAGGCTGGTGGTGTAAAGGATAAATCTGTTCCCTTTCTAAACGTGTCCAACCGGACACATTCGCACTGTTGTACAGTTGTACTGGTACACACGGTTGTGGCCATGTACAGTTGTACTGGTACACACTGTTGTGGCCATGTACAGTTGTACTGGTACACACTGTTGTGGCCACATACAGTTGTACGGGGACACAGTTACACGGTTGTGGTCATGCACAGTTGTACAGGGACACATTTACACGTTTGTGTCCATGTACAGTTGTACGGGGGACACATTTACATTGTTGTGGCCATGAACAGTTGTACGGGGACACATTTAAATTGTTGTGGCCATGTACAGTTGTCCGGGGACACATTTACACGTTTGTCGCCATTTACAGTTGTACGGGGACACATTTACATTGTTGTGGCCATGAACAGTTGTACGGGGACACATTTAAATTGTTGTGGCCATGTACAGTTGTCCGGGGACACATTTACACGTTTGTCGCCATTTACAGTTGTACGGGGACACATTTACACGTTTGTCGCCATTTACAGTTGTACGGGGACACATTTACACGGTTGTGGCCACATACAGTTGTACGGGGACACAGTTACACGGTTGTGGTCATGCACAGTTGTACGGGGACACATTTACATTGTTGTGGCCATTTACAGTTGTACGGGAACACATTTACATGGTTGTGGCCATTTACAGTTGTACGGGAACACATTTACACGGTTGTCGCCATTTACAGTTGTACGGGGACACATTTACATGGTTGTGGCCATTTACAGTTGTACGGGAACACATTTACACGGTTGTGTCCATGTACAGTTGTACGGGGACTCATTTACATGGTTGTGGCCATTTACAGTTGTACGGGAACACATTTACACGGTTGTGTCCATGTACAGTTGTACGGGGACACATTTACATTGTAGTGGCCATGTACGGTTGTACGGGGACACATTTACATTGTTGTGGCCATGTACAGTTGTCCGGGAACACATTTACACGGTTGTGGCCATGTACAGTTGTCCGGGGACACATTCACATGGTTTTGGCCATTTACAGTTGTACGGGAACACATTTACATTGTTGTGTCCATGTACAGTTGTACGGGGACACATTTACATTGTTTCGGCCATGTATAGTTGTACAGGGACACATTTACAGGGTTGTGGTCATGTTCACTGTTTTACGGGGACACATTTACACGGTTGTGGACATGTACAGTTGTCAGGGGGACATATATACACGGTTGTGGCCATGTTCAGTTGTCCGGGGACACATTTACACGGTTTTGTTGTGGCCATGTACAGTTGTACAGGGACACATTTACAGGATTGTGGTCGAGTGTACACTGTTGTCCGGGGACACATTTACACGGTTATGGCTATGTACAGTTGTCAGGGGGGACACATTTACACGGTTGTGGCTATGTACAGTTGTACGGGGACACATTTACACGGTTTTGGCCATGTACAGTTGTACAGGGACACATTTACACGGTTGTGGCCATGTACAGTTGTCCGGGACACTTTTACCTAGATAAATCCGTCCCCGGACACATTTAGAAGGGTATACATTCTAACCTACACACAGGCGTTCGTGCATTAGGACGGACAGTTATTATTCTAGCCATTAATTACGCCTTTGTGAAATATCCTGCTAGGATCGAAACGTCAGGCCTACTTACTCCATGCATTCTACAGGTCATTATTTTGGTTTATGAACAGTTTGCAGCAGTTTACAATTTGTATTAAAAATCTAAAATTAAAAACAGAAAAATGGCTTCAATTGTGCCCCCCACTTGTCTTTCCCTCCACAATATCTCTCTTTCTCATAGGGGCAGATTGAGCTCACAATTTCACAGGTGTATTATTGCATGTACATGTTTGATCAAAGTGTGAGTGCTGTTCGAAATCTGTCACCTTTAAAGGTAGTATCATACTTTGGTTTTTATCTGGAAATACAGATTCATGGGCAAAAATACCAAGACAGATAAAATAATAGTCATCTGTGAAAATGTCAGTCCCATACGTTGCCCACTTTTTGAGAAAACAGTGAAAAACAGCCACAGTATTTCTTAAGTCTTTTCTCTTTTATTTTTGATCTTTTGAAATATCAAAAAGATTTTCGGTCGTTGTTTTACTAATTTTGGATAACACACCATTTCAGGCGGAAACATTTTAATAGTAGGTTTCTACTAGCGTCATTTTCATACCCTGTAAGTTATACGTAAATCTGTGAACATTTCTGTTTTGGCCTCTTTCCAAAGTATGATACTACCATTAAACTGTATCGGTTTGATCTAAAGTCCATGGGTGATTTTCGTTAAAATAAAAAACGTATAAAATGCATAGGAACATAAGCGCTGCAATCCAGACCCACGGCCACAATGCATTGCGACCGTCAACATATTAATATTATGCCACAAGAATATTATTATTATGCGTGGCACAAAATATATATACGACCGACTTCTATAACAGACATTGTGTGTGTTGGTCATTGCAGAGTATTTACACACAAGCTTCCAACAGATCCACCGAGCTAATCTCATTATCAACAACAAGGACAATTCCCATCGTAATAGGGTAATAATGATGACGTTGCCATGGTTTTGGGGTCTTCTTTATTAAGCGGCTAGGTGACTTAATTGCCCATTATTCTGGTAAACTCCATTGCAGCCATTTAATCGAGAAGCCGGTTCCATGGCAACCGTTTTGTTTGGTGCCAATTAGTATTTCTTGCCAATCCTCAACAAAAAGCAGTGAACGAGATCAGTAGGTGTTACTGTAACTAAAAGTAGTTATTCGTCCGTCGAATGTGAAAAAAGAGAATTGTGAAGCCGGGTATTTTTCTTTTCAAGGGGATGAATAAAAAATCTTAAATGTAGGATAAAAGGATAAAAAGAAGCCATTTAAGCAAATTTTAATTGACATTTGTATGCAAAACTAACAAAAACTGGAACCTCACACAAAAACACCCAAACAAACAAACAAACAAAACCAGACAAGAAATGTTGAAGACACAACAAAATTATTTTGACGAAACGAGATATTTTTTGTGCTTAGCTTTTTTTTTTCAAAATCGCGCATTGAACTACATATATTTTACAACCAAGCAACGACTGTGCATGTAACAAGTGGACAAAAAATAACAGAATGATTTTGCATTTTACAATTTCACAAATCTAAATGTGGTATTTTAAAAATCCATGAGTTTTATACATAAAAAATGAAGCTATGTCGATCACACAGTAAGCTACCGGTACTGAACAAAATCTTGTCTTGATTCAAGAACATGCATATATATTTCCAATATTGTTGTTCATTTCAATAAATTATTTCATTATTTCTAAAATGGTGTTTCGAAAAAAGATGAAAATCCGAAAAGAAATTTAAATTTCTGCAACAATTATCACCTAAATAATCTGCAATTTTTACAATACGGCATAAAAGGTAATATCATACTTTGGTTTGTGTAAAAAAAGATCAAGGAATATACGGTAACGGTCATCTGTGAACATTTCAGTCTCATACGATGTCCACTTTTTGAAAACGGCCAGAGTATTTCTGTTCTCTTTCGTTTTTCATCTTTAAAAGATCAAAAATTATTTTGGTGACTGGTTTTACTATTTTCTGGATAAATACAGCATTTCAGGCAGAACAATTTTAACGGTGTGTTTCTACCATCACCATATTTATACCCTGTAAGTAAATATGTAAAGATTTCTGTTTCGGTATGCTACCAAAGTATGACACTATACAGTACCTTGAAACTCATAAAGTGAAACATTGTTTTAGGATTCAAATATCATTCAGCTTTTAACTACGTAAAAAAGCTTGTCTCTATTCAAGAACAAAGTCACGTTATACCATTGCTCATTTGTAGAATGAGTTTTAAAAGAAATGAAAAGCCGAAAATTTCAAATTAATTTTATCTCACGTGTAGTGCATAATTTATCAAGTCTCTTTTCTAAAACAATGAAGGGGTCAATATTGGTTGATTCACAAGCAGAAAATGAAATAATTGTTATTATTTACATTATATTTACAATAACAAGTCTCCTGATGATGACTAGAGCAGGTTAGTCAAAACGTTAAGACCTTACGAAAAGGTGTGCGAACGAAATAGAAGTGCGAAAGTACGAACGATTCGTGTTTCAGCAAACCGATCCACATACATAATAAGAAGTTATGTTTTAAAGTGAAAGAATTGAGATTCAGAATTATTTCTTGTTATCTTGCCTGAAATCTATTTCCCGAAAATAATGATTCATGCTGTGTACAATGACTAATCAGTAATTACTAAAAATTCGCCAATAATAAAATAATTGTGAATTTCTTGTCCATTATTATTGTATAGTCTTGTGTCAAGTTTATTGCCCCAAAAGATGTGTGTTTTGATTGGTCAGTTAGGCCCTTATTTAAATTTCCTTGCAGCCAATGAGCTCAATGCGCATGGATGGCCATTCGTAGTAGCCAGTGGGCACGATACGGATGTAGCGAGCTTGAATGGGCGTGTCAAACATGCTGGTGACTGGGGTGGTTTGGTCAGTGTTACCAGTGAACGTCTGTATATGCAAAAAAACAAAGAAAACAAAGAAAATAAATTTCTTTAGAAGAGAAACACTGTGGCGAGAAAAGCAGAGTGAACGCTGTCAACATTTCAGGTAACGTGTTACCAAGCCAAGAAGGGCAACACGACTTGGTCAAGTGACCTAGAGTGGAGTAGAGCCTACTCCTGATTGGTTAATGACGGCAACATGTAGGTGAAATGTCCATTCTTTCGTCAACATCTGAGCGACAGTTGGGCGACATGTTACACAACCAACTCGCTTTGCTGTACACTGACAACATCATTCAGCAACATGTTACCGAATATGTTGACAGTGTACACTCTGTTTAAAGGTTCAAAACGAAAGATGGTCGTCGGAAGTTGAACTGATACACATGCCCAGGTGCACCATTGGACTAAAGTAATTATTATGTTTTATTTGAATGCATGTACGCACGCGCAAAACCCCGCTTTCGTGGACCCCCGCCGTCCCTCTTTTGTTTGGACTTAAAGGTAATATCATACTTTGTTTTTAGTCGAAGAAATTTAGATACATGGGCAAAAACATCAAGACAGATACAGTAACAGTCATCTGCGAAAATTTCAGTCCCATACGGTGCCCACTTTTTGAGAAATCAGTGAAAAACGGCCACAGTATTTCTTAAGTCTTGTTTCTTTTATTTTTGATCTTTTAAAAGATCAAAAAGATTTTCGGTCGTTGTTTTACTATTTTCTTGATAAATACGTCATTTCAGGCGGAAACATTTTATCTGTATGTTTCTACCACAACCATCTTCATATCCTGTAAGTTATACGTAAATCTGTGAACATTTCTGTTTTGGTTTCTTATCAAAGTATGATACTACCTTTAAACCTTTTTGGCAGCATTGCAGCAAGCCAGAAACTCCATTGTTTTGTTATAACGCTTTCCAACCGTGGACCTTTTTAACAATCGTGGACTCTATTGTCCCTTTTGGTAGTTTTGAACTCGCGTGTACATAAATTGATTTACCTGTGGTCCGTCTCCATGTATCTCCGGTGTTACGTAAGACCAGGTAGAGTTATCATGACTGTACTGCACCTGGTATGCCGTTACATGCTCGTACCAATATCCATCAGGGTCTATGCTCCCTTGTATGATAACTCCTTCAACCATGACCAGCTTCCCCAAGTCAACTTGCAACCACGGGTTAGACCTATCAGATGATGACGGGCACCAGCCGCCTACTTCCCTGTCGTTGCCTGGGTTGTTGAGTCGGCCATTGCTAGCTTGGCAATTATTAGGGGCGTTTTCTCGCTCCGTGTATCTGCTTGATGCGCTGATACTTTCATCAGGAATGCTACCATCTTCCATTCCAAGTGGATCGCCACATGGTAACATTTCACCCACTAAAACAAAACACAATCCATGAGTGAAGTAATTTAGATTGATCAGACTAATTTCAAACAAGCAGTTTCCATTCATTTTGTATACAAGCTCAAAGATTTGTGGTCACTTTTTCATTTGAGTCGGTCAGTGTGTCCCCCAAAAACGCAACACTTTGTGTTGAGAAGTATCATATGACAATTAAACTGTTTACCAATTCAAGATTCAGATATGTGATACAACCATGTCTTGGCTATCACCATATACAATTTGAGCAAAATTAAACTGAAATTGAGAGAAAAAACTAAGACTGAATCAGCCAACCTCAAAACCCCATTTTCATCTTTCTTTCAATACAAATTGTGTGTGTATTGACCACTTATTCTGGAATGCTGCATATTTGTTTTTTAAGAGTACTCTTTCAATTGGTCATATTTTCGCCAATTTCAGCCCGATTTTGCTTAAATTCTACATGATGATAGCCAAAACATATGGTTGTATCATATAACTGAATCTTGAAGTGATAAACAGTTTAATTTTAACATAATGGGTCCCGACACAGTACGTGTTGCGTTTTTTCTGGGACAAGCTGTGTAGATGTCAGGCAACTTGGATCATTCAGAACGTCAAAATCGGGAAACATTTTGACGCCATTGCGATTTAAAGCAACTGTCAGGGAAACTTTCAAATGTCATGCAAAAATGCAACAAGACATTGACTTTGGAATAATTCAGGCTTGTCTGCTCACTTCAAAGGTTTACTACAGGATTGGTAACATACCAAAACGAAAATGTTCACAGATTTACGTATAACTTTCAGTGTATGAAGATACTGCTGGTAGAAACATACCGTTAAAGGGATGGTACAGAACTGGTTTTTGCGACAAAACTGTTTCTGACAGTGAAAGTACATTGTGTAATCCATCATATACCTTAACTTACAAACCTGTAGAAGTTTGAAGTCAATCAGCCATCTGGGTCACGAGAAAATAGTGAAAACCCGTGTACAGAGAACTGTACACATTTCAACGAATGAATAAAACGCTTCGAAGCGATTTATTCCAATCGGAAAATAGTTTCATTTATTTCTCAACGAATATGGCATTTCAGACAAAAACATTTCATGGGATGTTTTCCCCTATCATCACCATTATACTGTGTAAGTTTTATGTGAATCTGTGATCATGAAGTGTATTTTGTCTTACCAATTCTGTACCATCCCTTTAACAGATTTCCGTCTGGAATGGTGTAATAATGTAACCAGAATTTAGTAAAAACAATTAATACCGAAAACAGTTTTGATCTCGGGGTAAAATCAAGACCATTCTTTATGTATCATAAGAAAAATTGAGTCGGATTTTGGGCTATTTTCTCGTGACTTAGATGTCCGATTGAGCTCAAATTTTCACAGGTTTATTAAATCATGTACATGCTGGATAAGACAAAGTGTGAGTGTTGTTCTGTGACCTTTATCAATCAACAATCATATATTATACCTTTAAAACAAGGATCAGGAATTATGACTATCTTTCTTACAAAAAAAGGACTCACCTGTACAATTCAGAAATTGACGAATTTTGGCTGGGTCGTTGCTATGGAGAAAGTCGTCATAATACGTCACATTGAACGGTCTCCAAGGAGAGCTTGTACTGACCCCACCCACACGAACCTCAGTGCACTGACAGGGGTCTGGTACCGGAATCACCCAACGGTATACTTTGTGTGATAGTGGGTCTGGTTCCTGCCCCATGTAACACAGCATTGCTGTATAGGACACAATTGAAAATGGAGAGGAACCAATTATTTAAAATTATAACAATAAATACAAATACAAGTAATAAACTGCTGCAAACTGCTTATCAGCCAAAGCAATGACCTGAAATTTGTCAAATGATTGTAGTAATAATATATTATAGGAGGGCCTGACGCGTTTCGATCCTAACAGGATCTTTACCGGAGGCTAAACAGCCTCGTATAGTCTATAAGGGCGGCAGGATGTTCAGCCTTCGATAAAGATCCTGCGATATAGGACCAACACGCGTCCTAACTCCAAGCAATAATTCAAAACATTAAACCCTTCTTTTTCCCCTTGCAAGGAAACCAAGCTGGTCCAAACATTACAGATAAAATTTTACTTACACAATGGGGATTCCAAATAAAAAAGGAAACATTTCCAACGATAACATTCTTTCTAGATTCCGAAAAAAAATATTAAGGCAAAATGAATTTGACGCCCTAATGAGGTCTGTTGGCCTAACATATTTTTTTTATTATCAAATAACGTAACCACAAGGGAAACTGATTGAATTTTAAAGTCATTGAAAAGTGAACAAAGAAAAATTGACTGGAGCGGGATGCGAACCACAACCTCCTGAATACCTACAGGCGCTCTATACCAACTGAGCCATCCAGCCCTACGTTGGTGGTGACCCCAATAGTCAATTATCTTTGTTCGTTTGGCAGTCAGAAGCCAATAATTAAAATTAATTTTAATTAATATGATTATATCCTCTCTGAGTGATCCCAATGTACTGTTCCCAGGTTGCAGCATTGCATGTGTGTATCGGTGAAAAGATCCCTTGGGTATGGCGGTGTGTGCGTAATTTCATGGATTCTGACTGCCAAACGAAAAAAGATAATTGAATGTTGCTTAGCAACTAAGATGAATTCACACTTAAGATCAATCTTAGTGCTTCGTGAATCGGCCCATTATCTAAAAATAGAACTACATGTAAGGCTTACCGTGTACGCCATCTGCAAGCATGGAGACGAGTACAAATGTAAGAATGTGTACAAGAACTGTCATTTCAGATGTCATTGCCATCTCTACAGGTCCAGAATGTGTTTAGTGAGGCTGTGTAATGTATCAAGACTCCTAGATCTCTGCTGATGATGTAGCCTTGGTTATGAGTCTTCCAGAATGGTTGCTTTGAATATAAAATAGGCCTATCAATAAGCCCCGCCCCCATTTGGTTTCTAACCAATCACAGCCGTCAAATAGCCGTCATGCTCGCACGCGCGCTCTTATGAAGCGTGCAGTGTGCAAGTTTTTTCAGGCGGCAATGATGCATTTGACTTTTGGAGAATCATGTGCGTGCAGACTGCCGGGGGGGGGGGGTGCTAGGCGAGCCAGGGTTTGGACCGTGTTTCGATGAATATAATAGCGACTTTGTTTTTCAGCGAATTTTTAGCAAAATGATTGTAAGTTACCACGATGGTATGTCCCAATATAGAGCACGGATGTTATTTTGTAGTAAGAATCAATGACATGCATGTGTTTATAGACTGTAGGCCTGATACGTCGATCGTATAGGTCTACACAATCTGTCGCATGTTTCAAAGCCTTGATACTTGTATACAGCATAACAACTGCATGTTGGACTGTGTAGGAATTCAAATTTGTCAGAGACGAAACGAACATGTAGGCCTACTTTTGTATTCCAGGAATAAAGGCACGAACATGACTTATTAACTTTTGTATCTAACGAAGGCTTAGGTTACGTTAAACGTCACTGAACATAAAAGTATTACCAGATAATACAAAAAGTTACAAATGCCTGCATGCTCAAACTATTGTTGATGGTGGTTTTAAAGGTAGTATCATACTTTGGATTTTGTCAAAGAAGTACAGATTCGTGGGCAAAAATATCCAAGACGATACAGTCACAGTCATGTGTGAAAATTTCAGTCCCATATGGTGCCCACGTTTTGAGAAAATCGTGAAATACGGCCACAGTATTTCTTAAGTCTTTTCTCTTTTATTTTTGACCTTTTAAAAGATCAAACAGATTTTCGGTCGTTGTTTTACTAATTTCTGGATAAATACACCATTTCAGGCGAACATAAATTAACGGTAGGTTTCTACCAGCACCATCTTCATATCCTGAAAGTTATACGTAAATCTGTGAACATTTCTGTTTTGGTTTCTTACCAAAGTATGATACTATAAGTAGTTTCGCCACATCATCGAGCAATTCTGTACTGAAATTATAAGATGTTTCCCAAGTTGCCGCGTGTAACGTCACAAAATGGCGAACAATTTGTGTCCACTATTCAACAGGTTCTTCTTTTGTTTCGAAAAAAAAAAAAAGACAAGTCAAATTGAAGGGCACGCGTACACTACACGTGCATGCACAAGGAAGAATGATAGTGAATAATTTTGCCAAAGGAAATAAAGATGGAAAGGAATTGCCACGTCCGCTCAGAAACAGAGCAAGTGTAAATATTCCTACCTGCAATAAAAACAACAAATTGGAGCTGTTCATTTAATTATCACAGTGACTGTCTGTTTCTGAGGTAGGTGGGAGTCAGTCAGGCCTATATGAAAATAGTTTGCTATATTTCAACCGACACGAAGATGCTTCGACAGGCACGCGCGCCCGTTAAATTATCGACGGGACTGTAGCTGCGCGTTCGACTGTTTGCACGCATCATTTCAGACACATTTTTAACACAGAACCGTTCTGAAATTGCACGCAGCGCAGGCGTTTCTTCAAGGCCTCTGTTTATTGTCACACGTACACTGGCAGACATCGGACAATTAACTCAGCTGCGTATACGGTCACTACGTTTGAAAGCGGCAATAAATTGCATATACATCTACCATTTTGTAACAATTTATGGCTGGTATTCGGCTATGCTGGTGCCCGACATTACCTGAGCCCTTTGGCAACTCAAAAGCTGTTTTAGTTCCCAGACCAAGAATCTCAAACTATTCTGTCAATTCTAAGATTTTTAATAATAGTCGTCAGGAAATCTTTGGACAGGGAACCAGACTGTTTAAGCATCGTTGGCGAGAAATGTATTGGCTTCAATTCAAACACAAAACCAGTGAAAAATTGCCATAGCTCTTATTTTGGCGTCTGAATTCAAGTGCTTATTACTAAGCTGTATTAGGGACATGTTGAAAAAATCACTTCGTACGAGTAATATGTCGTACGTACGACTTATGAATCATATCTCGTACGTACGAGTCGTATGTCGTACGTACGAAATGTAAGTCGTACGTATGAGTTGTAAGTCGAATGTACAAGGTATAAGTCGTACGTATGAGTTGTAAGTCGTACGTACGAGTTGTAAGTCGTACGTACGAGTCGTATGTCGTACGTACGAGATGTAAGTCGTACGTACGAGATGTAAGTCGTACGTACGAGATGTAAGTCGTACGTACGAGATGTAAGTCGTACGTACGAGATGTAAGTCGTACGTAAGAAATGTAAGTCGTACGTACGAGATGTAAATCGTACGTACGAGATATAACTCGTACGTACGAGATAGGTCAGAGAGGGGCAAATTTGTTTTTTCAGCATGTCCCTAATACAGCTTAGTAATAAGACCTATGGCAATTTTCCACTGGTTTTGTGTTTGAATTGAAGCCAGTACATTTCTCGCCAACGATGCTGTAACAGTCTGATTCCCTGTCCAAAGATTCCCTGACGACTATTATTAAAAATCTTAGAATTGACAGAATAGTTTGAGATTCTTGGTCTGGGAACTAGAACAGCTTTTGAGTTGCCAAAGGGCTCAGGTAATGTCGGGCACCAGCCTAGCCGAATACCAACCAGTATATATTTATACTTTTCGAAAGGCCGATATGGCCTTTACGAAATGAGGTTTGAGAATATGCATGAAATTTGTATTGCTACCGCCATTTTGTGTCCTAAATGAAATGAAGGGCTTGAGATACATGGCGAAGCTGGAGCCTTTTTTCGGCTTCGTCATGTGACCCAATCCCTTCATTGCATTTTGTTAGCCTCAAATGGCGGTAGTATTAGTCCATAGCCCCAAGGCCCCAAGCCCCATTCTGTACAGGCCATTTCGGTTACACCCCAACTTCTACCCGATGTCAGGATCATACACGAGTTGTATAAAAAAAAATGCGAGCTTTTCTACCGCCCAACTAGAATACCGGGTTTGGAAATTTAGATTTGTAAACTAGAGATGACTTTCAAAACGATATAAATGGTGTATTTATCCAGAAATGATTAAAACAAAGACCGAAGCGGTTTAGATTTTAAAAAATTCACGCAGAAATTCGCACATGATTATTGACAGCGCCGCATTAAAGTGAAACATTATTTTAGAATTCAAATATCACTCGGTTCTAAACTACTTAGCATATCTCAGAATAAATAAAAAAAATTGAAGAGCCAAAGATTTCGTATTTTATCTCATAAATAGTGCGTAATTGACAGCTATAACAGACAATTTATGTGACTCCTGCTGTGTTGGTAATTGCGGCATATTTGCACACAAGATTTCAACAAATCCACCGCGCTCGGCTCGATTTCACGAAGCCCTGCGATCGATCCTTACTCGAGTTACGAAGGATAACCCATCGTAGGGGACCTATCCCACGTAAGGCTTCAATGCATAAAAAAATCCTATGATTGATAGTAAGTTACGAAGAGTTTGGTGAAATTGACCCCATGCCTCATTATCAACACCAAGGAGAACTCCCATCGTAAAAGGGTCATAATGATGACGTTGCCGTCAATCTTATCAGGAGCATAAAGAAAGAAAAGGAACAAAATTCAGCCGTTTTTATTGCTATTTAATTTGCATGCAAAACAAAACAAACCCCCAACAAACAAACAAACAAAACAAACCCCCCAACAAACAAACAAACAAAATCAGTCCAAGAAAGGCGAAGGCACAACTATATTATTTACAGAAACAAGATTTATTGTGGCTATATTTGTCAAAACCGCGCATTGAACTATAATTTACAACCCACGAATGTGCATGTAACAAGGGAACAAAAAATAATAGAAAATGTCTTTGTATTTTACAATTCCACAAATCTAAATTTGGTATTTAAAAAAAAACATGAGTTTACCTAGAAATGTAGCTACGTCGATCACACAGTAATTTATAGAACAAAATCTCGTCTTGATTCAAAAACAGTACTTGTGCATTTCAATACTATTCTAAATGGTGATCAAGAAAAGAAGATGTCATATTTTCTTTCACAATTCGACAACATTATCTCACTAAAAAGTGTGTAATTTAGGCTTTATTTGAAACAAAGAAGTTGTTTAATCAATACGATTGTCCATTTTAATTAAATGATATTTCATTTTAAAGGAACACGCTGGCTTCAATGTTCGAAAAAAAATACATTGAAGTCTATTATACAATATTTCTAGAACACTTTATGAAAGTATTCGCGAAAGAAAAACCAGAAATTTATCTAGTAATTGAGGTAAATTGAATAAAAACAATAAGGTCAAATGTCAGCGTAAACGCATTTCCAGCCTCGGCCAGGATATGGCATGCAAATGGTTATAGACTGGTGCTCGTAGCTGTGACAGAATAATGTTGCAGCCGCCATATGATAATTCCAGGAACGCGATACACGTAGACCTAGGTTTAGCCATACACGATGGGACAATTATTGGCATAACATAATTACTGAATAAGGCGAATCCCTCTGTTGAAAACAGAACATAAGCCTTTTTCGAATTATTAACGAAATGTTTCTGAATTATTCACGAAATGTTTTTGAGTTCACGAAATGTTTGCGATCGAATTCACGAAATGTTTGCGATCGAGTTCACGATATGTTTTCAAAACCATGACATTTCAACAAAAGGATTTCGAAGGCACAAAGGGGTTTTAAGGGCATGAACAGATTTTGAGGGCAGGAAACAATTTCGAGGGCGCGAAACGGTTTCCATATGATCAACCATGGAAAAGGATCTTTCAAAGACACAAATTAATTCAAAAAACGATTTCGAGGGCATAACATTATTTTCGTGATTTCGTAGCTCCTCCGCTTCTCTCAGAAAAGCACAAAATTTGACTCAGGATAGTCACATGACGTACGTTTTCCCGTAATTATCACGAAAACGGCTCAATTGTACCGTTTATTTGTGTGGAATGTTATATTCTATTTTTAAGACCTTTCAAGTGAAAGCATGCATTGGCGCCCAAAAGCTCCCAACGACGTGTATATTTAAGATGGCACTTAACACAAAAAAGAAAATCCGGAAAAAAAATTGAAAATTTCGACAACAATTAGGGCCTATCACCTAATTGCATGTGTGTAATTTAGATTTTTTGTTTTACTCATTCTGAAAAAGCTTATTTCAGAATAAGTTTTTTTTTAAATTGAAAAGTCAAGACTATCCAATTTGATCTCATAAATAGTGCACAATTTAAATTTCTATATACAGCAATGACGTAGTTAATAGATTCACACGGAGAAAATTAAGATGTTAAAATACCACTTAATACAAGTAATAAACTGCTGCAAACTGGTCATCAGCCAAAATGACCTGAAATAATATGAGAGAAATCCTGCTAGGATCGAAACGCGTCAGACCCTCCTAAGCATTTAAAATAATTCTCATTAGGCCTACATTTATAATCATCAGAAGTATTTTTTTTTAAAGTGAAAGATTTGATATTCATAATTTCTTGTAATTTCTTGTACAATGACTAGCATTAATAAAAATAACTCAAATTAGCCAATGATAAAACAATATCTGACTTCTCTGCCCATTATTACTTTATTGTAGTCTCGTATCAAGCCTATTGTAAGACGCGTGTTGTGATTAGTCATTTAGGCCTTACTTTAAATTTCCTTGCAGCCAATGAGCTCAATGCGCATGGATGGCCATCCGTAGTAATCAGTGGCTAGGATACGGATGAAGCGAGCTTGAATGGGCGTGTCAAACATGCTGGTGACTGGGGTGGTTTGGTCAGTGTTACCAGTGAATGTCTGTATATAAAGAGAAAGAAGACGAAAAGAAGAAAGAAGAAAAATACATCATGAGAAAAGAACACAGTAAGCAGTTTATCGATCAAATCGAAAAAAAAAAATTATATCCAAAGATTTGCTACAATTAAATAGTCCAAATCAAAACACTCTTTGAGTGATCCCCATTACTGTTTCTCAACTTGCAGCATGCAGGCTGCACGTATAATGATCCTTAGGGTGCATGTGAGTGGTTTCATGGCTTCTGACTGCCAAACGAACAAAGATAATTGACTATTAGAGATACCACCAACATAGGGCTGGATAGGTCAGAGCACCGGTATGCGATATTCCTGGGGTCGCTGGTTCGAATCCCGCTCCAGTGAATTGTTCTTTGTTCACCTTTCATTGTAAATGTAAACTAAGGTGCACCAATTGGCTAATAATGTTTTACTTGCAAACAAAAACCAACTCAGTTTACACTTTTATTGTGTAATCACAATGCTGAGACCTACCTGTGCTTTATCTCCATGTATCTTCGATGTAACGTTACACCAGGTAGACAAATCAGTATTGTACTGCACCTGGTAGGCCGTCACATGCTCGTACCAATATCCAGCAGGGTCTATGCTCCCTTGTATGATAACTCCTTCAACTTGGACCAGCTTCCTCAAGTCAACTTGGAACCAATCATCTCCATCCTCCGATGACGGGCACCAGCCGCCCACTTCCCTGTCGTTGCCTGGGTAGTTGAGTCGGCCATTGCTAGCTTGGCAGTTAGTAGTGGCGTTCTCTCGCAGAGTGAATCTGCTTGATGCGCTGATACTTTCATCAGGAATGCTACCATCTTCCATTCCCAGTGGAACGCCACATGGTAACATTTCACCCACTGAAACAAAACAATCCATGAGTGAAGTAAATCAGATCAAGCAGACTAATTTCAAACATGAAGTTTTCATTTGTATTATATAATCTTAAGAATTTGGGTCATTTCACTCTAATGGTTACTAAAAATGTGACATTTGGAGGGAACCAAGCACAGGAGTTGATACATCAAGTAATTTGCCATGTTAACTCTTTCACTGCATCCCATATACTTGTAAGAACTTGACCAGCCAAAAAGTTTGATAAATTCCTTAGCATTGAAGATATTACAGGGGATAATCTTCAAGATGTAATGTTTGTAACATGGACAGACATTTCATGGACAAGTGTTTGGACGCGCACACACGCTTACGTATGCGCAAAACAACGCGCGCATGCTCACAATTGCGTGCGCGTGCGCTGTTGAGTTAAAGACCGATTCTCAAAAGTCTCCCATTAAAATAGAGAGATCTCTATTACGAAATAGAGATATCTCTATTAACAATAGAGATAGCTCTATTATAATTAGCTTTCGACGTCAGCAGGTCGCCCTCTACGTTTTGTGTTATTTTAAATTCTATCAACTTGAGGGGCTTCAAATCGTGTCTTAATACCTGTAATCCCGCAGGGTATTTTTTTACGTTGGAAAGTGTATTGGCGTTTACGAAACGGAGGTTCAGGCTCCGTCTCAGGCTCCGGCACCATTTCGTGAATCCATTCTAAAATAACGGGTATCAAAATAGAGGCTTTCGGCTGCGGTTCTGGGGTAGATTTTCTGGTTTGGAAAGGAAAACAGAGCTTCCGCTTCAATGAACAATCACAACCTATATTTTCAGCATATGGCCTGGATGTCAGCTGAAGCCTGAGCCTAAGCCTAAGCCCCCATTTCATAAACGCCCTTTGTATCTTGTTAAATGATGGGACGCGCGTACCCCTTGGCTCACTGAAACTTTGTGGGTGACGTTACAACGTTAATAAAGATATCTGTTTGGGGAACAAAGGTTCAGATGATCGGATTAGTAGGAGGAATTGATTCGCCCCCTATCCATGAAATTTCCCATATGACCTGCGTCTCCAACATCCTCTCCTAACCAAACTCCTACTGCTTGGCTTCTTGCGCCGACCCCTGTTTCTAACCGATGGCAGAGGTGTGTAAGGCAAATCTCTAGCGCCTTAAAACCAGACCACTCCGGGCAGTTGGGGCTCGTCAGCCATGGGAGGCAGCCCATCTAGGAGAAGCCAACTCTGATTCCAAACCTGGGCAGGTGGGGCTCGTCAGCCACAAGAGGCAGTTCACCTAGGAGATGGTACTCTGATTCCAAACCCCAGCAGGTGGTGCTCGTCAGCCATGGGAGGAAATTCACCTAGGAGATGGAACTCTGATTCCAAACCCGGGCAGGTGGTGCTCGTCAGCCATGGGAGGCAGTCCAACTAGGAGATGGTACTCTGATTCCAAACCCCGGCAGGTGGTGCTCGTCAGCCATGGGAGGCGGTCCACCTAGGAGATGGTTCTCTGATTCCAGACCTGGGCAGGTGGTGCTCGTTAGCCACGGGAGGCAGTTTACCTAGGAGATGGAACTCTGATTCCAAACCCGGGCAGGTGGTGCTCGTCAGTAATGAGAGGCAGTTCACCTAGGAGATGGTACTCTGATTCCAAACCCGGGCAGTTGAGGCTCGTTAGCCACGGGAGGCAGCCCATCTAGGAGAAGGCTACTCTGATCCCAAATCTGGGCAGGTGAGGCCCGTTTGCCATGGGAGGCAGCCCATCTAGGAGAAGGCTACTCTGATTCCAAACCTGGGCAGTTGGGGCTCGTTAGCTATGGGAGGCAGCCCATCTAGGAGAAGGCTACTCTGATTCCAAGCCTGGGCAGGTGGTGCTCGTTAGCCACATTAGGCAGTTTACCTAGGAGATGGAACTCTGATTCCAAACCTGGGCAGGTGGTGCTCGTTTGCCACGGGAGGCAGTTTACCTAGGAGATGGAACTCTGATTCCAAACCTGGGCAGGTGGTGCTCGTCAGCCATGGGAGGAAGTTCACCTAGGAGATGGTACTCTGATTCCAAACTTCGGCAGGTGGTGCTCGTCAGCCATGGGAGGAAGTTCACCTAGGAAATGGAACTCTGATTCCAAACCCGGGCAGGTGGTGCTCGTCAGCCATGAGAGGCAGCCCATCTAGGAGAAGGCTACTCTGATTCCAAACCTGGGCAGTTGGGGCTCGTTAGCTATGGGAGGCAGCCCATCTAGGAGAAGGCTACTCTGATTCCAAACCCGGGCAGGTGGTGCTCGTCAGCCATGGGAGGAAGTTCACCTAGGAGATGGTACTCTGATTCCAAACTTCGGCAGGTGGTGCTCGTCAGCCATGGGAGGAAGTTCACCTAGGAGATGGTACTCTGATTCCAAACTTCGGCAGGTGGTGCTCGTCAGCCATGGGAGGAAGTTCACCTAGGAAATGGAACTCTGATTCCAAACCCGGGCAGGTGGTGCTCGTCAGCCATGGGAGGCAGCCCATCTAGGAGAATGCTACTCTGATTCCAAACCTGGGCAGTTGGGGCTCGTTAGCTATGGGAGGCAGCCCATCTAGGAGAAGGCTACTCTGATTCCAAACCCGGGCAGGTGGTGCTCGTCAGCCATGGGAGGAAGTTCACCTAGGAGATGGTACTCTGATTCCAAACTTCGGCAGGTGGTGCTCGTCAGCCATGGGAGGAAGTTGACCTAGGAGATGGAACTCTGATTCCAAACCCGGGCAGGTGGTGCTCGTCAGCCATGGGAGGCAGCCCATCTAGGAGAAGGCTACTCTGATTCAAAACCTGGGCAGGTGGGGCTCGTTAGCCATGGGAGGCAGCCCACCTAGTCGAAGGCAAACTCTGATCACAAGCCCCCAGCCATGGTCAATTGACTAGAGGGTTTAACCTCGATATAAAATCCGGAGTGGAGACTCAGGATGGCAGATTGCAGGACACTGTGAAACCTTCCGGTATCTCCTGCAGCTGCGCTGACACCGACTGTATTGGCTCGCCTTTCCGTCGGACTCTGCCAGCTTGGCCGAGAGGGGGGTCCTGGCGATTGGGCACATCAGGACTTCCATAACATTTGCCCAGGCCTGCACTCCAGCTTCGCTAGACCCCGCGTAGGTACAACACGGGGAGCAGCAGTCTACCAGTGATAAGCCCAGACTCGTTTGGCGTAGTGCCGGGCGCTAGGGGTTGCTCTTGACGGTGGGAGGAGTTCTCGGACTTCATTGGGTAGTCACCGCCAGTCTCAATCTGAGCAGCCGCGGACATTTAGGTACTACCCCGCCACAACCTGTTTGCTCCAGTGGGTGCCTGGAGCTTAGACAAAATCGACAGGCAGGTTGTAAATTCTAGCAAAATCATACAAATCAAATCAATCATGTGTCAACGATGTGTCCTGAATACAACGGCGAGCCTTAGTTTATGGACGACCTACGGAAGACTGCCGTGATAGACAGAGACAAGACTGCCTGACGACGGATCATTGGGTGAACAGAACTACACGTTCTTCTGGCAGGGAAAGAGATCTGATGAACCAAGATTGCACGGCGTTGGCTTTGGTCAAGAACTCCTTGCTGTCCACCATCGAACCTCCTACCGGTGGCTCTGAGAGACTCCTTACTTTGAGGTTGACAACTAGAACAGGTGTAGTCCACTTTGCATGTGCTTACGCTCCAACATCCATAGATGTAAAAGACCAATTCTATGATGCCCTCGATTTCACCATCAGCAGTGTGCCAAACAAGGAAGGACTCTTAATCATGGGTGACTTCAATGCAAGAGTGGGCGCTTACTGTGAAGCCTGGCCTTCTGTCCTTGGCCATCATGGTATCGGAAAAATGAATGAGAACGACCAGAGACGTCTAGAACTGTGCGCCTTTCAAAAACTGGCGGTGACAAACACCTTTTTCCAACACAATGATAGACACAAAGTATCATGGCGCCACCCAAGATCTAAGCACTGGCACCAGCTTGACATGATCTTGACCAAGAAGAAAGATCTGAACAACGTGCGCAACACCAGAAGCATGCACAGTCCCGACTGCGACACGGACCACATTCTGGTCAGCTCCAAGATCAACCTTGACCCACACAAGATGCACCACTCCAAGACCGTGCGTTTCCCACGGATCGACGCCAGCTGAGCCCCATGTCCATCCAGAGTCCAGAAATTCCTTGGAACCCTCAGAACAGCACTGGCGAGTGGCCCCACTGCGGACTCAAAATGGAACCAAATGAGTACTGCTCTGTACCAGTCTGGGCTGAAGACATTCGGGAGAAAGAAGCATCAGAGCATGAACTGGTTCAAGGCAAGCTGGCAGGAAATGGAGCCGGTAGTGGGGGCCAAACGAGCTGGGCGCCTATAACACCTGAACAACCCTTGCCAAGACACAAGAGATGCACTCAGGGCTGCTCGCAGCAAGTGTCAGCAGACAACCCGACGCTGTGCCAATGACTACTGGCTAAAGCTTAGTCAGAGGATACAGATGAGCGACGCAGACCGTGGTAACACAGAAGGTATGTACATGAGCGTCAAGAGAGCTACCGGCCCGACCGCCACCAAGTGCGTCCCACTGAAGACCAAGTCAGGCGAGAACATCACTGACCAGAAGAAAACAGATGTAGCGTTGGGTAGCGTACTCAACGCAGAATGTTGTGTCCGATGCAGGGCTGGATGCCATCAGCCAGCTGCCCATCATGGAAGAACTGGATGAGGGAGCCTACAGTGGTAGAGCTGAGCAAAGCCATCGACTGTGTCTCTACCGGCAATGCCCCAGGAGAAGATGGAATCTTCCCAGAGGCGATCAAGAGAGGGAAGGGGGTGTTGATTGAAGATCTACATGAGCTGCTCTGCCTGTGCTGGAGTGAGGGCGCCGTACCACAAGACATGCGCGACGCCAGGATAGTGACACTCTATAAGAACAAGGCCGACCGCAGTGACTGCAATAGCTAACGGGGCATCTCCCTGTTGAGCATTGTCGGCAAAGTGTTCGCCAGAGTCATCTTGGCGAGACTGCAGGTCCTGCGTGTATACCCCGAGTCTCAGTGCGGGTTTAGTGGCTGGTAGATCTACCATCGACATGATCTTCTCCGCCAGACAGTTGCAGGAAAAATCATCATCATGATGACGTCCGAGCGCATAAGCGCTTGGGCGTTGCTCATTGGCTACGGTTGATTATTCTTGTCCACTGTTCAGTATTATGAGCGGCTTGTCGAAGCTGATTTAAGCTGATACCAGCCATTCTCAGATCTTCAACAAGTTGTTGTTGGTAGGTAAGCATGAGTGCGCCACCTCTACGATAGGGTTCTGTTGGTTGATTGGCGTTGTCCAGGAGCAATGAAAGTGGGACATCATGCCTGGTTGCGTGGCCGATTAGCTGTAAGCGCTGTTTGTGAAGTGTTGTTGATGCGGGTGTGGCTTTACTTCGATGATAAAGGTCGGTATTAGTGATGCGGTTGGGATACCTGATATTCAGTGCATGACGAAGCAAAGCTCGATGTGTTGCGTCTATGCTTTTCTTGAGTGTTTCTGTCACCGTCCAGCAGGAAAAATGCCAAGTGCAAAACCAGCCACTTTTCCTTGCCTTCATAAATCTGACAAAGGCGTTCGACCTTGTCAGCAAAAGTGGACTCCTCCAACTCCTGAAGAAGATTGGCTGCCCCCTATTACTGCATTCCATCATCGAGTCCTTCCACACAGACATGCACAGCACTGTATGTTACAAACATGCACAGCACTGTATGTTACAACGGAGCATCATCTGAGCCATTCCCCATCAACAGTGGTGTTAAGCCGGGCTGTGTTCTTGCCCCAACCCTCTTCGGGACATTCTTCTCTGTGCTCCTGGCCTACGCCTTCAAGAACAACGAAGACGGAGTCTACCTGCATACAAGATCCACCGGAAGGCTGTTCAACCTAGCCAGGCTTCGAGCCAAGACCAAGGTTAGGCATGTCACCATCAAAGAGGCCCTTTTCACCGACGACGCTGCTCTGGTGACACAGACAGAGGAAGCTCTCCAAAGACTGATTGATCGCTTTGCACATGCCGGTGACGAGTTTGGCCTCACCATCAGCCTCAAGAAGACCGAAGAGATGGGACAAGGCACTGACTCCCTCCTGAGAATCCACTTCGGGAGCCATGGGCTAAACACTGTCGATCGATTCCAGTTCCTGGGTCCATCATCAGCGCAAACCTCTTCCTTAAACCAGAGCTCGGCTCGAGAATTGCGAATGCCTCAGCGGTCATGTCCAAAATCCAAAAGAGGGTGTGGCAACAACAACCTGACAGTTAACACCAAGATGCAGATATATAGAGCCTGTGTCCTAAGCACACTGCTCTACCCCAGCGAAGCTTGGACACATTCAGCCCAGGAAAAGAGATTAAATGCCTTCCATTTCTGCTGTCTCAGACGCATCCTCTGCATCAGATGGCAAGACAAGATCCCCAACAGTGACGTGCTCGAGTGTGCAGGGCTGCCATCCATCTTCACTCTCCTGAGCCAACGTCCCCTTCGATGGCTTGGCCACATCCGCCGCATGGATGATGGTCGAATCCCCAAAGACCTGGGACCAATTTCATAGAGTTGCTTAAGCACCAAAGTTTGCTTAAGCGCTAAAATTCTTGGTAAATAAAAACAGTTATGCCAGCCTCCTTGTGAATGTTATGCTCAGCAAACAATGGTCGAATACAAGTCTAAAGCAGTGAATATCACACGAACATTTGGTTGCCCAATCTGTTTGATCAAGGAAGATTTTTCATGCTTAAGCAAATGTCGTGCCTTATCAGCTCTTTGAAATTGGCCCCTGATGTCATGCAAATGTGCAATAACACATTGACTTTGAAAAAATTGTTTGTTTCAGGCTTGTCTGCTCACTTTAAATCAAAGACCAGGAATGACTTATTCTGTCATTCTTAACAAAGGAAAAATGGAACACACCTGAACAATTCAACAATTGTTGAATTTCGGCTGGGTCGTTGCTATGGAGAAAGTCGTCATAATACGTCACATTGAACGGTCTCCAAGGAGAGCTTGTACTGACCCCACCCACACGAACCTCAGTGCACTGACAGGGGTCTGGTACCGGAATCACCCAACGGTATACTTTGTGTGATAGTGGGTCTGGTTCCTGCCCCATGTAACACAACATTGCTGTATGGGACACAATTGAAAAAGGAAAGGTACCATTAATATTATTAAAAATACAACAATAATTAAAAACACTAGACATGTGGTTGTGTTAACAACCACTAGGTGTTCGGGGTCTCATTTCGTATTGGAACTGTTAATATATGTGAACATAACAATTATGTTGGAACGTATGTGGTCAATCGTCGCTCATACAATTTCATATTGAAATACACACTAAATTTAAACTGCGTGACTGATCAAATACTGATCATGTGATTGCACTTCGTACAGTGACTGATAACGTGTAGAAATTGCGTGACCTTTAAATTTGTAATATTGTCTGGACGATAACTTCCAGTTAGTTCATATTCAAGAAACTGAATATTAACAGAAGTCATTGAGTGCATATGATGTAAATATTTTGCAGTTTTTATTTTGTTTTATTAAGACATATGGTTTAAAAGTGACCATATCTCAACGTAAAAAAAAACTTAATTTTAGCCCATGGATTTAGTTGCAGTGTTTATGGAACACATTGTCATTTGACAAAATGATGTACAATACTCCGCAACCTACATCAAAAGCATTTCGATTAAGATTTGGTGCTGGTATTTAATGATAATAAGATTTACGTGCAAATATCTATGGCAAGATGTAAACATTTTAACAAAGTTTTGAGTCACGCAATTGGACATTACATGTACATGTATGCTTTACACGGTGAATTATGTACGTATATATAGTGTATGGGAAATAGAGTCAATCGATCATCATATTTTTTTGTAAAAGACCATAATAAAACTAGATATTGTGTCTGTTGAAAACAGAACACATGGCTTTTCCGTTTTATAATTTTAAAAATTGTCCAAACATTATACACACAAAAACATTTAATAAGATATTAAGCTTTATACTTTTGAAGAGTGCACCTTTAATCTGAAGTCACTTGACTTGATCACGTTTGTGTCACAGGAAAAGACCTTGCCTAACATTTCCTTTTGGCGAAAGAATCACGATCCTAGCTCTTACCACTTTTGAATAAAGAACCAATTCCTGTTTGACCGGAAGTAGAGGTCAGGGAGGTCAAGCAATGTGCCACAAAGAATGACGTTGCCTAACATTGAGTTTTGGTGAAAGAATCATGATCACAGCTCTTAACACTTTTAAATGAGGAGCTACTTCCTGTTTGACCGGAATTAGAGGTCACAGAGGTCAAGTTATGTGTCACAATGAAATACCTTGCCTAACATTCACTTTTGGTGAAAGAATCATGATCCTAGCTCTTAATACTTTTAAATAAGGAGGTACTTCCTGTTTGACCGGAAGTAGAGGTCACAGAGTTCAAGCAATGTGTGACAAATGAAAGATCTTGCTTAACATTGACTTTTGGTGAAAGAATCATGATCATAGCTCTTTCCTCTTTTAAATGAGGAGCTACTTCCTGTTTGACCGGAAGTAGAGGTCAAAGAGGTCAAGTAATATGCCACAAAGAAAGACCTTGCCTAACATTGATATTTGGTGAAAGAATCATGATCCTAGCTCTTACCACTTTTAAATGAGGCGCTACTTCCTGTTTGACCGGAAGTAGAGGTCACAGGGGTCAACCAATGTGTCACACAGAAAGACCTTGACTAACATTCACTTTTGGTGAAAGAATTGTGATCGTAGCTCTTACCCCTTTTAAATGAGGACCTACTTCCTGTTTGACCGGAAGTAGAGGTCACAGAGGTCAAGCAATGTGTCACAAAGAAAGACCCTGCCTAACAATCACGTTTGGTGAAAGAATCAACTCAATATCTCAAACGGTTGATTTTTGTTGATTTTCAAATAACATACTGACACCTCCTCAGTTTCTTGTTTTAATCCAAAGAGGGCGCCATTCAAAACCGTGTGCTTGATTCATGCATTACTTGAAAGAAGTCTAGGTAGATTGTAACGCATGCGTAGTTGTCTTGTCAAAACGGTATTTTACGCTGGCAACTATGATAAGGAAATGAAGGAGAACACGGCATATAACGCCCGCGCCTTGCATTTAATGACCAATATTTTTACGTACAAGTCAATGGGCTAGCGTGAAAAATAATAAAAAAAATCATAAAAAATAAACAAATGACGCTGTCTTGACGTAACTTTAAACTTCCGATCCCGAACCTCCATTTTACCAAACTACCAATTTTCAAGGCGATCGGCCGTTCCTACTATGCGTTATAAAAATCGCATTTTTTATGACGTCATGATGACGTCACAACATTTGTGTCTATGCAGTGTTCATCTATGGTGTATGCTGAAGAATTATCAAAAAGAAATTCAAAGATATCTTGTTTCGTTTACTAGATATCGTTAAAAGAACTTTAATGACACAAAATTTCAATAAATCATAAAAAATCAGGCAATGACGTCATGATGACGTCATTGCAAATTTTCGATATAACACTTCCCGACTTAGATACATACCAAGTTTCAACTCAATCGGACTTAGGGTTCGTTCATAAATTATGTATGAAGTTTGCCCCTTTAAGACACTGTCACGTGACACCTGATGACGTCATGATGACGAAAAGTTTCGGCGCACATTAACCCAATGGGGACTTTGTTTTGACCAAGTTTGGTTAAAATCGGCAGTTTAAAAGTGGCAAAAGTGCCACCGAGAATGCACATGTGCAAAGTCTATAGGAATTCCAACGACAAGAAGAAGAAGAAAGTAAAAGAAAAATCAGAACAAAAACAATACCTTTTCCGTTGAACACGGAAAAGCCAAAAAAAGATTTCACGTAACACATGTACACGTATGTGTAGGCCTACAAAGTTAACAGGCTAATGTGAGAAATGTTTAAAAATAAAATCAAGAGATGCCGTAAATGTTCACTTCGCATCTACGATGTGGGAACTTCGTCTGGTTAAAATTGACTTTTTAAAAGTGTATGAGGTGTATCAAACTCCTGTGTTGAGGCTAGCATGTGTTTCCACTGAGACAACATAATTGAAGCACATTCCAATCACCTTGCAATGACTGCCATCTGGTACTAATCAGAGTCTCTTGTAATCACATCAGCACTGAAGCAAGCAATTAGTTAATGATACCTATGTGGTTGAGTAAACAAATTGATTGAAAGATCTGATAAGAAGTTATATACCATGGAGCACAGAGGAAGGAAACAGACTCTATGCATGGAGGTATTATATACATGGCATCACATTTAAATATATATAACATTGTCTGGACAATAACTTCCTGTTAATTCATCACAAGTAACTGAACATTTACAGACGTCATTGAATGCATGCAATGTAAATACTTTGCAGTTATCACTGATGTACGTCATTTAATTATTGAGTAAACAGTATTTGAATAATTAAGTCATTTTCCCTTTAAAAGAGCATAACCTCCGGTTGAATGACGTCACAAATTTTAAACTTCACATACATGTCAAGGTGCATTTGTGCTTCAAACCCACGAAATTTGGCAGAAATCCATTGTTTACTTTCGGATTACGTAATCACTATATAATAATAATAATAATAATAACTTGTATTTATAAAGCGCCTTTACAGGAGATCAAAGCGCTGTACAGAAAGTATAGACAAACAACAAGACAAGGACAGGGGTTATGGGAACAAATAAGATTTAAGTCGTTTCCTAAAAACAGTGACAGAGAGAGAATTCCTGATGTTGAAGGGACAGAGTTCCACAGTTTGGGGCCAGCTATAGAAAATGATCTATCTTCGAAAGATTTTGACCGACTAGGAATAGACAGAAGAAGTTTGTCATCAGAAGATTGGAGTCCCGATCTGCCTGGTTGATACAAAGTGAGTAATTGAGACAAGTAGGGAGGAGAAATACCATGTAAGCACTTGTAGACAATGAGAAGAAGTTTGAAAGATAGTCGTTGTTTGAAAGGTAGCCAATGAAGTTTAGAAATTAAGGATGAGGCATCAACGGAGCAGTGAACAGAGAAAATGAGTCTGGCTGCACGGTTTTGCAGTTTTTGTAGCCTGTGTATTTCACCTTGGGTGATTCCAAATAGCAGAGAGTTGCAATAGTCCAGTCTAGATGTTATGAAGGAACGGACAACGTGATGACAGGTGTCATGATCAATGTATTTACGAATACGCCAAAGGTTACGTAGATGGAAATTAACAGACTTACAGATGGAAGAAACATGATTGGTCATAGTGAACGAAGAATCGAAAATGACTCCAAGGTTCCGCACCTTGCGGACAGCTGAAATTTGTGTCGGGCCAATATTTAAAGTGAGAGGGTCTCCAAATTGTGTTAGGACACGTGGAGAAGCTGCTACAAAGAATTCGGTTTTGTTATTGTTTAGCTTCAGCATATTGCAGGTCATCCATTGTTGTATGTGTGAAATGCATTTAGAGAGGTTTTGAAGAGCAGTGACTGACTCACCAGGAATGGGAGGGTTGAAGGAAGTATAAAGTTGTATGTCATCTGCATAATATGTGAAACGATATATTGTACTGTTCAATGATATGAGCGACGGGTTTGATATAGAATGTGAAGAGTGCAGGCCCAACCACCGATCCTTGGGGAACTCCAAATTCAACCTGGGTTTCATCAGACAGGATTCCTTCGATGCGGACGCGGTTCTTACGATCACAGAAATAACTTGTGAACCAGGACAGGGCTGCGTCACGGACACCGTAAAGTTGACTCAACCTGTTGAGGAGTATTGTTTGGTCCAATGTGTCAAACGCGGCTGACAAGTCAAGCATGACGAGTAGTACCGCCTTAGCCCGAAGAATGTCATTCTGCACAAGGAGCAGTGCTGTCTCAGTAATATGATTGCGTTTGTAAGCAGATTGGAATGGACTGTCTAGATTGTTGGAAGTAACGTGGTGAGTAAGACGTTTGTAAACAATTTTCTCCAGTAGTTTTGACAGAAATGAGGTATTAGAAATGGGACGATAGTTCTTTAAATCATTGTGATCAAGTGTTGGTCTTTTAAGGATGGGTGTGACTATGGCTTGTCGGAAACAGTTAGGGAATTACCAGATGAAAGGGAGGAATTGATTATATGAACAAGAGATGGAGCAATGCAATTGACATTAGCTTTTAGCAACCATGTTGGCAAGGCGTCCAGGGCACAGGATTTGTTTGGGGAAACTTTAATGACTTCAGTAACTTCCTGGATATCTGTGGGAGGGAATACAGAAAGCAAATTAGAAGTGCCGGTTATTTCTGGGGCAAGAGGAACTTAAGGGGATGGGGGCGGGGCTATGCTGTTTTGAATATCACCCCTTATGTCAGCAACCTTTGCAACAAAGTATTTGGCAAAATTGTTAGCGTAACTAAATTATCACCGGAAGGAAAGTTGCCACATGGAGTATTTAACAGTGTATGAACAGTTCTATACATATCTTTAACATTGCAAAGTGAAAGTTTATTACAGAAAAATACCCTTTTAGCATCAATAATCAAAGTTTTAACAAGAGTTAACTGTGTGTTGTAGGCAGTTTGATCATCCGGAAGCTTGCTCTTCCGCCATCGACGCTCCAGTCTTCTTTTGACACTCCTGGCATTGTGGACCGCATCGTTGTACCAAGGTGATCTATGTCGACACACACGGGTGCGAGTACGAACGGGAGCAAGGTCATCAAGAATCTTTGTAACAGCATCACCGAAGAACTGGGCCTGGTCGTTGACATCTTGGAGGAGGAAAAGGGGCTTGAGCTTATCACTGAAAGCTGTGGAAAGAGCTTCAGTGTCCACATGATGGAAGTTCCGGGTTTTTGAGACTGACTTGGGAGGGCGAGGCTTAGACCGGTTGAGTGTAAAGTGGACAGCGAAGTGATCGGACAAACTGATATCACGCACCCTGCAAGTTAATACCAGGTAGTCCTCAGGTCGAGCCAGTACAAGATCAAGGATGTGGCCAAGTCTGTGGGTGGGAGATAGCACAAATTGGTGAAGACCAACACTTGATATAGACGAGATAAATTTATCTGTTTCTGGCTTGTCCAGGTTATCAAAATGGACATTGAAATCACCAGTCACGACTAGTTTACCTGTCATGGTAGTTGATATTTCGGAGATGAAGGAATCGAATTCCATCAGGAAGGTAGTTGTTTTCAGATTATTGGCTCTAGATGGTGGCGGTCTGTAGATCAGTGCAAAAACGATTGATTTTCTGTGATCAGTGACCAGGGCATACTCAAATGAGGAAATGTTGGGATTGGCGAAGCTGGTGCAAGACTGAAGATCCTGGTGAGATTTGAAAATCACTCCAATCCCACCATGACCATCTCCACTTGGACGAGGAAAGTTCAGGAAAGTATATCCGCTGGGGGTACACTCCATAGTGACGACATGATCATCATCGTGAAGCCAGGTTTCGGTTAAAAACATAACATCAATGTCAAGATCCGTGATATACTCAAGGAGCAGCGTGGATCCGGCTGTAATCTGGACAGTCATCTGTGAAAATTTCAGTTCCATACGGTGCCCACTCTTTAAGAAAGCAGTGAAAAACGGCCACATTATTTAGTTTTGATCCTTAAAAGATCCAAAATAATTTTGGTCATTGGTTGTATTCTTTTCTGGATAAAAACAGCATTTCGGGCAGAAATATTTTAACGGTGTGTTTCTACCATCACCTTCTTTATACCCTGTAATTTAGAGGCAAATCTGTGAGTATTTCTGTTTCGGTATGCTATCAAAATGTGATACTACCTTTAAGCTAAGTTTTAAGAAATGTTAATTTTGTTATTCATGTTTACAGCTAATCGGTTCAACGGTTCAACTCTGTTTTATAGCCACGGTTCAACATATGGATGTACTCTAGGGTTTCAGTGCTGACATTAAAATGTGATGAAGATGACCTGTATTAGTCTCAGCTGTCCCACTATACCATAATTATATAGTTTGTGTTAATTGTTTTGTTTTTTGAGTGTAGTGTTTACTCTCTTTTTAGAGTTTATTGCATTATGTCAGCCACGATTGTGGACATGTCATTTTTGCATAATATTAAGATAATTTGTCGGCGTTTGTACACTAATTATTGCGATAAGTTTTCTTTCTTCATAGAACCCAACACTTAACACAAACACGTTTGTATTTGTTTTACATACTGTCCGAGGACAATGCATTGTCTTTTTGATTGTTTCTGTACTATAATATATTCCCATAGAGTAAGGGCACATGTATACCAATTTTGAACAGAAGACGTCCGTTCGAGGACAATAATGATTTTATTGTTGTTCATTATTCCTCCTGTCCTCGGTCTCAATACAGGACGTGTATAGACTCTTTACACATATAATAACCACATATACCACTCATATTAATGTTTGTTGGAGTCGGTGTTGAATAAACAACCCAGTACAACGTATGATCCAGATTGACTGCCTCCGTTCTTTCAAGGATCCAACTTCAACTGTTTTGCTTCTTACAAAGTACATGGTTTTCTCCCCTGTAATTGTGGTATCTTTGATTCAAATCCTTGTCCATATTTGGCGATGTTAATAGTCCCAGTCAACATAATTGTTATCTACAAGACACTGAGGTCTAAAGTCCGAGTTGGAGCCCCTGGGGAGGAAAGTGTCTTGGGTAAAAAACCAAGATACAGGTCTTCAATGACTCTTTAGGTGATGCGCTTCAGTCAGTCACCGTATGTGGTGAGAATGTGGAATTGGTTGATAGGTTCACTTATCTGGGTAAGTGGGCAGTGATGTCCATTTCTCTGCAAGCTGTTATCAGGATGTCATTAGACGGAATGGTAGGGCTTGTGGGGTGATGGAATCACTGTACCGGCCTGTATGACATTCGCGATATTTTATGCAAGAGGACAAAGATTCGGGTCTTCAGGTCCATGGTCTGAGCCCTTTTCCAAACCTCGGCTCCGGCTCGCATATTTTTTATTTACACCGCAGCCTAGGGTTTTTCGCTGTGGCAGTGCAAATTCATGCTTGAAACGAGACTACAAGTTGTGCTACCCACGCTTATTACTGTAGCTGTAGGCCTGTAGCTAGCTGTAGCGTAATTTACATGTGGGTGTACAGTGTACATTTACTGTACAGTACTTTTAGGCCTACAAACATTACATCACATACCGTGTACAACTGAGTTGTACTGTATATTGCTTTGTACGTTGTGGAGGGACGGAATGAAATGGAAAAATCACGAGTTTTTCACGACAAAACACACGTGTACATTACATGTAAATGTGATGTATGTACTGCGACCATCAATCCTCCATGGTCAGAGTAACTTGATCTATGCTAAAAGTAATTGAATAACAGTACGAAGATAGGCGAAGTGCCAAAGTGTAATCTCTGACTCGTACTTTTTTGTCGTAGGCTCTCTTTTCGCGGCGTACAGTTTCTTTTCTGTGATCGTTGTCATTTTCAGCATCTCACTGTATTCATAACTTATTTACAAACTAGGCTGACGATTGATACTTGATAGTTTTTAATATTCAGAGGTCGGTGGAGAGCCTCGCAGTATTTAGACGTATTTGTCAAGTTTCAATTCTTGCATTGGCAACACTGTACTGATGAGGGAATGATGCGCGCGTGGCACAACATACAGCTTTAGTCTTTTCTCAAGCATGAATCTACATTGCCACAGCGAAAAACCCTAGGCTGCGGTGTAAATAAATAATATGCCTCCGGCTCAGGCTCCAGCTCCAGCTCTGTCATGCATATGCTGAAAATATAGGTTGTTGCTTTTCTTTGAAGCTGAAGCTCTGTTTTCTTGTTCAAAATGGAGTATCTACTTACAAACCGTAGCCAAAAGCCTCTATTTTGATACCCGTTTTTTAAAAATGGTTTCACAAATTGGAGCTGGAGCCGGAGCCTGAGCCGGAGCCGAGATTTGGAAAATGGCCCTACTCTACGGTTGGGAGACATGGACTTTGACTGGGGGCGACGCGACTCAATGAGAAGACGACTCAATGTCTTCGGAACTGGGTCTCTAAGGAGGATCCTAACTAGGGTACCGCTGGTCATACCATGTGTCTAATAAGAGGTTACTCAGCATGCTCAGTGAGATTCAGATGACACCTATTACCTGCATGATACGAGAGCACCAGATGCGACTCACGGTCACGTGGCTAGATTCCCTGCGAGTGATCCTGTCAGGTGAATTATATCTATGAGAGAACATACTACTAGGACTTGCCCAGTAGGGCGTCCACATGACACGTGGTTGTGTCAGATGGATCGTTATTTTCCTGCGATATGGGGATGGGATTGGATGGCCATCAGAAGACCGAATATCGCCCGAAGGTAAATACAGCAACGTACGCGCTGTCGCCGTCGCATGCTCCAACTGATTGGTAGATCCGGTCTTTACGATCATTATACGATCATTATATTGCTTTAAGACACACAATGAAGCCTCATTTGAAGCCTCAAGTGTTACGATTCATGTTTTAGATAAGGAATAATGACAACTAATCACACCATGTGTTATAACACCTTATTAGGCTTGCCTTTCAGCAACGTGTATCACTTCAGCACTGTATACCCCGTGCTTTTGAGTGCACATGAAAGAACCAGGCACGGGCTTATGTGGAATTCAATTCTTATTCATTGATAAGATTTGTTTTTCTTTTTTTGATAAA
Organism: Astropecten irregularis; assembly: GCA_963971285.1. Taxonomy (NCBI): domain Eukaryota; kingdom Metazoa; phylum Echinodermata; class Asteroidea; order Paxillosida; family Astropectinidae; genus Astropecten; species Astropecten irregularis. The sequence goes on along the minus strand of OZ020249.1, from coordinate 810,607 downwards.
TATTTCTCTATACATCTGTGCCCCAAAGGCATACACCGAGCCGGGATGGTGTCATGTGTAGGCCCATGTACCCGTAACACAGTGAAGTTCACTGTATAGAGTCACGTGGTGCAAGAACTGACCTAGCTTTACCCTTTCTTTTTTATTGAATTGCGTCATCATGTGAGCATTTTGGGGCTGCACCCTGTCTGTGGCTGCACCCTGTCTGTACCTTGTACATGCATCAGTTACTGGAAATAAAAGCTACGACCCCCCCCCCCCCCCCCCCCCAACCCCGAAAGATTTTATTGCACAGTTTGCACGTAGGCATCCCTACAGAATCATACCGTTGGCAGCCATACCACACTCGAACAACCGAGCGCAGTGGAGACGTAGTTCCTCAAAACCCTGCAGGAATTATGCGATTGCAACAGGTCTTCTGTACGTTTAACATGGGAGGAAGTTTGCATTGATTTTGCTGTAACACGGAAACATATAAGACCGAGGGATTGCTGATGAGGAAGACGAACAGATCGAGGCTCATGACCGTGTCACATCGCCTCACATGATCAAACCCTGTGAGTATCTATACTTTGTTTTCCATAACTATCCAAAACCTCGTCCATGTTTCCATTTTTTAAATTCAGTTAAATGTATTTGTGAGAAATGGAATAGTCTGTGAACGCGTTAGAGTCGGAGCTGTTTCGGTGACGTTTTTATCAAATTCAGGTGACACATCCATGCATTAAATGCTACCTTTAATTCCCTACCTGTAGCAACATGAGGAATGTCCCCCAAAACTCAATTCCTCGTAATCGGCGTCTGACGTTTCCGAATCTTAAAAAAAAAATGAAATCGACTTAAAATCTATTTCTGCGTTGTGTGTAGGTGTATTTTTGTTGAACGGGAAAGGTATGAAAGTACGTGTTAATAATCATTCCGAAGAAAAATATAAGGGCAAGGGTCCATGTAGTTTTCTTGAACGTGTCTTATCATGTGTTTCTGTCAACTTTTACGAAATCTGAGAAAGATTTCTTGAAATCTGACTTTTTTTTGCAGTGCGCATTAATTCGTACTGATCTGTTTGTGTGTCATTCTAGTGCGCTGTTAGTCTTGTCCAAGACGTTGATTATGCGCTAGTCCCTCCAAACAATTACCCGACCCACGTGAACAAAGTGGACCATTCCACCGCCCTACGAAAAATCAACGTCTTGTTGGTTTACTCTGGTGTCACGTGACGAAGACTGAGCGTGACCTCTGTGGGTAAAAATTGCATATTCATTGAGGTCAACAACGGGGTGCAATGCGCTGTTTTGGTCAGCGTCCAATCCACGCACGTGGTATGGCGTGATATTACCAGTGCATATTATACAAATAATGAATGTTTATGAGTGGAATGGTAAAAATAATTTCATGAGGTGACAGATGGACTGTTCCATTTCACGAGGCGAAGCCGAGTGGAATGGAACAGTCCATCTGTCACCGAATGAAATTATTTTTTCCATTCTACGAATGTGAAACATTCATTATTTGTTTTATATAACATCTAAGTAGATCTTTGTCATTTGATTTTGATTGGAGGATAACATTTTAAGAGTTAGCGAGACAAAAAAAGCTTAAAATCTTGGCAAACTATATTGCTCTTATTACAGTAACGCGCGTTGCACACCAACGCGTACGCGCGCACGCAGTGACAAATAAATGGAACGCCGCTTGACCAATCACGTATAAGAGTCCCCGGCGTGCAATGGTACAAATCGGATGGCACCAAAAATGCACGGTGGATGGTTCAAATTTCAACGGTTGTGACGTAAGCCATGGATTGGTCTATTTATCACATATCACGTGACATACAATCCTCCAATCAAATGACAAGGATCTACTAAGGTGTTATATAACACGTAATGACGGTCGTTTGAAACTCAGCCTCAACCGTTATTGCCATGGAGCTATAACAACAGATAGCTCCATGGTCATAACCAAAGGCATGGCTTGATTATATACTTCGATCAACTGTCATGCGGCACAAAAAGATTTCGAGAAATTATAGGATATGAACAAGCCGTATTTTACAGCTTTTTGGGTTATCCTTGGCTTTAATTGTTATTCGTTATTTATTGTGTATTTCATGTGTACAGTACTTTTGTATGTTGCCAAAATAAATGAATGAATGAAGGGATGAATGAAATAATTTCACTGAATTATGATACCATGGAGTCTGTTCCCGGGCTCCATGAAGACACGGAATGATTTCGAGGGGCACGGTTAGTAAATTTATTCCATTCCAAGTTGTCTATAAAGAGCCTTGTTGTTCTCGAAAACTCGCGAATCCCAACTTCTGTGTTGCAAAATCCAAGGCCTCCAAATTCAATACGATCTGTGGTATGATATCAATGTAGGCCTACATGTACGGCACATGTAATTTACAAGTACTGTAAAGTATAGGGCCTACATGTGTGTATGCGTACTGCATATTATAATGCTTGCGACGTAGTTGCGGTACTAGACTTCATCCCCATGCAAATTTTCAGAATATATCAATGCAAATAAGGCTACGTCATGATGGGCCGACTTCGCGGGGGGTTATTGCCCGGAATTTTCCGGGCAGTTTGGAGTAAATGGACAAGACGGTATGACAGGCTTGTGTGTGTGGTATAGACGTAATTTCGGGTCGTTTGTTGTGTTGACACGTACACGTACGTGCGATCTGTTGGCCAGGTACAACTGCGTAATACCGTCTTGAACAAGACTAGTGCGCTGTGTGTGGCACGTACTGTCATGGTACCTTTAAAAAGAACAGTAACTCGTTTTATAAATAGCAATGACATCATCCTCAGCCAATTGTGCTATATACTCCATAACAATCCGTTGAAGTTGCGGAGAGAAATCACATTGTCTAGTTCGCGGCCAGGGTCACAAGTCATTCAAATGCATCGCTCTGATTGGTGCCTTGCGCGTACTGTGAGAGTTGTTTACCTAGGGCCTGTTTGTTTCAATCACGCGATCAGTGCGTGATCTTGCAGATTCATATCAGCCCTCAGGCAATCTCTCTGTGCGCGTAGGAGGAGGCCACAGTCGCTAATCGACATGTTCGTTGTGTACACGTAGAAAACAACACTAGACATTGTGGTTGTGGGAACAACCACTAGATGTTCGGAGTCTCATTTCGTAGTTGAACTGTTATGTGAACATGTTGGAACGTATGTGATCAATTCATGGCATATTACACTTACACTGCGTGACTGAAATACTGACCATGCTGCTTTATTCGTACACTGGCTGAACGGTATAGAAAATGGCTTCACTTAAAAAAAATTATATTCAATGCATATTATGCATCACAAACAAAAATCTAGTGGCCCTTGTGTCCTTTATTTCTACCTCCATGCTCTGATCCATATAACAAAATTTAATTTTGTTAATCATTATTAGGACTTTCCTGAAACAATTTGATTTATGAGGTCTGAAAGAAATAAATCTCTACAGTTATCATTGTAACATCAGTCATCAGATGTATCCTGAGTTTCTTCATCATTTGAGTCATACATGTATGTCTGTTTAAAACCTTAGCTCATAAAATGATAATATGCTCCCCTTTGATTTTGTCTCCGTCATTTTCAAACATTGAAACTAAACCCAGTTTTTTTTTTCGATATTAATACCACTTGACCAGTTCATCAAACGTGTCCTCGCACAAGCTTTGACAAGAGCACTACTCCCCAAATCATATTTCATGGAGTTGAACAACACTATCCAATAATGAAAATCAATGTCAACTTTATAACAGCAGCCGCCTGTACATGCAACATCATCATTTGCATGAAGCGTGTTTTTGCAAAAGTGCATCACAAGAGGGCGCTGTTTTAGGGACTCTATTAGAGTTGAACCCGAACACCTAAACAAAAAACTCGAACAATAACAATAGGTGTTCGGCTTGAACCCGAACACCTAAAAACTTTATAACAGCAGCCGCCTGTACATGCAACATCGTCATTTGCATGGAGCGTGTTTTTGCAAAAGTGCATCACAAGAGGGCGCTGTTTTAGGGACTCTATTAGAGTTGTAGACTGGTTCCCGTCCCAATACACGGGTTTACACTTCTAAAAGTGCGCATGCGTAATAGTGCCTCGTTTCGAAGTCGCAATCAAAACTACCGAAGTGTAAACCCGTGTATTGTCTTCGACAATGGACAGGTTAACACTTCGAATAGTGCGCATGCGTGGAAGTGCCTCGTTTCGAAGTCGCGATCAAAATCTAAGATGGCCGCCATGGTGTAAACCCGTGTATACATAAAATATATAGGGACAGGTAGCTAGTATTAAATGAAGGCTCCTGATTGGGTCAGCTCTGCGCGTGCGCACAAAAGTGTTTCTATTTATAGATATGGTGTTTACAACTTTTGTGTGCGCACGTGTAAGATGATCACAAGTCGTGTCCCATGCGTGACGGTCAGCATGCCATAGTATGCAGCTGTTTAATTATTATTAATTTTGACTATCATCATGGACGTAGTAACCCCCCAAAAGCAAAAATAGTAATTGGAATTAAGTGTGCCTAGGGACATGGTCTTCATGATCCATTGATAAAAATTTGGTGCACTTTGTTTGAAAGTGACACCTTTCTTCTGATAATAACCGCATATGTGTTGAATAATGGCCGAAAATTGGGGTATTTTCAATTGATTAATTAGTCGCTAATTAGTGATTGGATTAGCCAGTACGGAAATTAAGTGTGCCCAGGGACCTGGTCTTCCTGATCCATTAATACAAAAATCGATTTAGATAAAGCATATTTGGTACACTTTGTTTGAAACTGGCACCTTGTTTCAAAAGATTATGCATTTTTAAATCTCCTTTTGTTGCATGTATTCTAGGTTTTGGAATACGCGGTTGAATACGTTGCTGAATACGCGGCTAGCTTTAGACAGGTCTCGTAACTGTATCGTATGAATACAATATGCATAAACACACATATCACACTTCCAATAACAAGGTATGCGACAAAGGTATGCAATAAATTTCGCGACATCGCATACGTGTGCGCACATATTCCCGAATTGTTTCACGACATCGCATACGTGTGCGCACATATTCGCGATAAATTTCACGACATCACATACGTGTGCGCACACGTTTGCGATATGCGATGTCCCTTTAGGGCCACCATATATAGTCCCTACGCTACGCAACTGTACGTAAGGCCCGGTGTGAACGGGGCTTATGGATGGGCGTCGTAAGTTTGTTCAGCCACTGATGCTGGCACATTTCTTTGCCCACGACTCTCTCCCAACCCTACCTTTTATCCTAACCCCAGCCCCCCCCCCCCCCCTCCCCCACCCCACCTACTACAAACTACAAACTATAGTTTTGAAGATTTTCTGGGCTCGATTACACTGATATAAGCTTTTCTCCAATTTTTTTGCGCTATCATGGAGGTAGAAATAGAAATTCAAGATGACTCCTTATAACTGTTTACGTGACCGTCAATTTGTTTGCATATGGCTAGACCATTTTGGTTCGCTCTCCTGATTGGTTCAACACGGCTTCATGTATTGGCTTTTCCCTCCACACCCAAAGTTAAACTTACTGATCATGTGATAGTCACGTGGAGTGATGACGCATAAAAAAAATGCGACGGGAAAAAAAGTGCGCCGCAAAAACAAAAAATGCGACGGCAAAACGGCACAAAGGGAACACCGTACAATGGGGATTCCAAATACAAAAATCATTTCCGATGGTAAAATTGTTTTTGGATTCCGAAAAGATATGAGGGCGGCAAGAATTTGACTCCCTACTTTTGTCTGTTGCACTAACATTGTTTTTTAATTATCGCCCTGTTGCGAAATTCAGTGAAATACAAATAATGGATGAATATTTATTTAAATTATTTAGGCCTGTACTATAATTCACATGTACAATATCGGTAACAAACCTAACCTGAAATGTTCACAGATGAAAAATGCTGCCTGAAAAATGTTGCATTTGTCCAGAAAATAGTAAAACCAAACACTTAAACATTTTTGATCTTGGAAAGATAAAAAATGAGGCAGCTTTTCCCACACACTTTGGCGTACTAATTGCAACTGGTTTTTTTTTTTTTGGCTGCTCTCTTTACTGTTCCAAATCATCAATTAAGCTGTGAATTTCACAGACTTTTTTTTTTATTCCATGACAAATTGAACTGTTGCAGTCACCTTTTACAAATTGTGTACACACCATTAACAATTCATGATTTTCGGTTCACTAAAAGATTCTGATAATTTGTATCTAAAAATGGAACTACTTGGGCTTACCCTGTACGCCATCTGCAAGCATAGACACGAGTACAAATGTAAGAATGTGTACAAGAACTGTCATTTCAGATGTCACTGCCATCTCTACAGGTCCAGAATGTGTTTAGTGCTCACGGTGTACTGTATCACTATCAAGACTCCTCGATCCCTGGTGATGATTTAGCCTCTCTGATGGTTATGAGTCTGCAAAAAATTGGTAGCGATGAATAACTATATAAAAGACCTCTCAATTAGCCCCGCCCCCACTTGGTTTCGAACGCGCGCACTTATGAAGCGCATGCCTGAACGTGCAGTGTGCAAAAAATGGATTATTTTGGGTGCATTCGTTTAGCTCCCCCAGGTCAGCCCTTACTGGGAATGGTCGTGCTATACTGCACAAAACAAGCGAGAGAATGGGGACGATTTTGACTGGTGTCGACCCGGGGGAGCTAAACGAATGCACCCAAAGTGGTAATGATTGAATTTGGGAACAATAAGTGCGCGCAAACTAACTGGGGCCGGGGTCGTCGGCGAACTAGGCGTTGCACTGTATTTCGATGATTTTGTTATGGTGATTTTTTTTTCAGCGAAATTTCAGCAAAATGGTCATACTCTTGCAGAAGTTGCACGAAGGCACCTTGACATAAATAAATATAGATTATAGATGTTTTATTTTTAGCCCGAATCAATGACACGCACTTCACGATCGATAGATAGACTGAAGACCTATCAAACGTAGGCTACAATCTTTCACATGTTACAAAGCTATATTGATAAAAGCAACTGCATGCAGTAGGTTATTGCTTGGGCAGTAAAGTAATTCAAGGGTTTCTCAGGAAAACGAATTCCCTTGGACGAAACGAACCTGTAGAGCTATAGTTTTATTCCACTGAAACCTCTTGAGTTGGTAACGAAGGCTAAGGTTACGTCAGACGTCACTATAAGCATAAAAGTATTACCAGAGTAAAAACAAACAAACAAACAAACACCCCAACAAACAAAACTAACAAACAAACAAACAAGTTTATCAACAATTGCTCCAAGTATAGGGTGAGTCATACAGAAGTTGACTGGCATTAGTGGTGTTTTTCAAATCAAATAAATGACACTAACAATTTCAGTAAAGCACAATATTTAACGACAAATCTCAAAAAATGAAACAAATGTATCATTCCTGACAGGAGTTATGTCTATTTTGATGAAGGTACCCATTTTGCAGGTTTTACATGGAATGTTAATGCTTGACTGAATCTAAGCATCTGAGTAAGTAGCAAACTAAAGGTTTTAAGCAGTCATCTTAACTACGTACATAGCTAAAATGCTAAATTACATTTATTTTGATTTGTAAAGTATTCCATAGACAGCTTGTAAAAGAGCACCTTCAGTAAAATAGACATAACTCCACTTAGGAATGATCAATTTGCTTTATTAAAATATTTCAAATAAGCTGGAGAGAATTCTTGGTATTATGTTTTACGGAAATTTTGATTCATTTGTTTTTAAAAAACATCACCAATCCCGGTCAACTTCTTTTTGACTCACCCTGTATGGTGGTTGATGAGTTTGTGTGGTTTTACAAATCCTCCATCAATTCTGTACTGAAAATAATTATGAGATGTTGCCCAAGTTGAAGGCACAAAATGGCAAACGTCTCCCAATTCGTGTTCACTATTCAACAGGTTCTTCAATCTTTTGTTCCGAAGTAACAGCCAGTACACTGTTATAATTTGAAAGCCACGCGTGAACTGCACGTGCATTCACAATGAAAAATTATAGTGAATAATTTGCCGAAGGAAATGAAGATGGAAAGACCTGCAATAAAAAACAACAAATTAGAGCTGCTAATTTGATTATCACAGTGGCTGTCTCTGTTTCTGAGGTAGGAGGGAGTTATATGAAAATGGTGGTGGAATTTTTTTTAACCGACACTGGGTTGAGAGCTTGGACAGGCACGTAGGCCCGTCATCATCGATGTATCTCTAACTTTGCATTCGATCGCCTGTACACAGAGAAGTTCTGAAACTGCACGCAGCGCAGGCGTTTCTTCAAGGACGTTGTTTATTGTCACACGTACACTATCAGACAATGGACAATTAACTCGGCTGCGTCTAAGGTCGGAGCACGGTCACTATGCTTGAGAGCGGCGCTAATTGCAGAATCTACATTTTTTCTACATGTTATAACTGGTATTCGGCTATTAGGCTGGTGCCCGAGCGACATCCCTCAGCCCCATGGCAACTTATAAAAGCTACTCTGGTTTCCACACTAAGGGCGTTTACGAAACGGTCTCAGGCTCAGGCTCAGGCTCAGGCTCAGGCTCATGCTCATGCAACCTCAGGCTCAGGCTCTGACATACATGTACATACGGACTGAAAATATAAGTTGTGGTTTTTCATTGAAGCTGAAGCTCTGTTTTCCTTTACTAGAGAATCTACTTCAGAATTAACCGCAGCCAAAAGCCTCTATTTTAATACTCGCTATTTTAGAATGGATTCACGAAATAGAGCCAGAGCCTGAGACGAACCATGAGCCTCCGTTTCGTAAACGCCCAAAGAACCACAGACAGTCATCATGTAAAAAAAAAAAACATGGGGCCAATTTCATAGAGCTGCTTAGCACAATAAGATCGCTCAGCATGACATTTCTGCCTTAAAGGGTCTCTGCAATGGAAATATTATGGTTTGAACATGTGCCAATAAACACACTGTACATGGGGATTGTGGTTTTACCCACTTCCTCACACTGATTCAGGGTTTAAAACAGGTTTTTTGGTTTGTATGCTAATTAGCATTTCCATATTCATGAGCAAAACTGTGATGTCATCTGGGGAACCGAGAGCAGTAACCCAATTGATTTGTGCACAAAAAGTTGAGGTTGTTTTATAGGTTTTCTGACAGACCTTTTCCTCCTCAATGGGTTTTATTTTGCAAAATATGTTCCTTTCACTCAGCTGGTGGTGTAATTTGTTTACCAAACCATTTCTGTAGGTCAAGTTTGCCTCTTCATTTCTTATATTTTTTCATTATATTTTTGCTGTTGGTTCCCTACATGAGTATGCGTGAAAATCCCTCATTTTACAAAGCCATTCAAAGGAAAACCAAATGCTGGTTTGAAACCAAAATAAGACTTGCCATTCGATAGTTGTTAGTATGTTCTCTGTATGAAGGCAATAAAATAACCTGACTGAAAAAAAAACACTGCAGGAACTCTTTTATAAAAACAGGGTTAACAACCATATTTCCATGTGTGTTACTTGTAATTGTTCTTTGGCTGTTGTTCGCTGACCATGAATATCAAATCGAATTTTCAATAGTTTGTTTTATCGGGCAAGCCATTTTTGCATCTGCATTAATTCTTTGAGAAAAACCAAAGTATGAAAGTACCTTTCATTTTAAAGGACATGTGCAACATTGGTAAAGGTGACAGAGCAGTTGCATGCTGCTATAATATGATTTGTCACGGAATACAAACAAACCTATAAATTGTCATCTCAGTCGGTCATTGAAAACAGTAGAAAGCACCGAAGAACCGTTGCAATTGTTACGCCTAATTGTGTGGGAATAGCTGTCAAATTTTTTACTCTCCAAGGGCAAAAATGTTTTGGTATGTGGTTTTACTCTTTTCTGGATAAATACAACATTTCAGGCCACATTTTTACAGTATGTTTCTACCATCTTTATAGCCTCAATACAAGTAATAAACTGCTTCAAACTGTTCATTAGCCAAAATAATGACCTGCAATGTATAAAATACTTAGAGTTAAGAGGGCCTGACGCGTTTCGATACTAGCAGGATCTTTAAGCCTTCGATAAAGATAAATATCTTGCTAGGATCGAAACGCGTCAGGCCCTCCTAACTCTAAGTCTTCATAACTTGTGCGTTATGGTTAATCTGTGAACAGTTTTTGTTTTTGTTTGTTACTAATGTTGTACAATTATGCCCTTTAGTTGTTATTTTGTTAAGCCGTTTTATCATCAAGGGACAAATAAAGTGATGCTGCTGCATCTGTGTTGGTATTTCGAACCCATCCCAGGATTCTGTTAGAGCTCATAAGTAACCATGGACGCACACCAAAGTGGAAACTGCGCCTGGAAGGGTAGGCCTAAGTTTAAGTATAGCCTTTAGGCAGGCGGTAGCATCAATGTACTACACTTGGTTGAACATTGCTATGGAGAACATTCATTGTAGCGCTATCATTACCAAACGGTAGCTGAATCGGTTCATTTTACCCACTGAACATGCAGATGGCGGTATTGATAGGCCACGGAGGGTGTACGGTCATGTTAAGGGAATGGGATAACAGCGAACAACCCGTGGGCTAGATGCGTGAATAATATCAAGATCAGTTTCACGTACACATCTGGAACATTAGTGCGTAAAGGTATAATATACGATTGGTAAAGGTCACAGAACAGCACTCACACTTTGTCGATGTCTAGTCCAGTATGTGCATGAAATAATAAGCCTGTGATATTTTGAGCTAAATCGGACATCTGAGTCCCGAGAAAATAGCATAAAAAACCCAGTAAATTTTACTTTAAAAAACATTAAGTATGGTTTTGATCTTACCCCGAGATCAAAACTCTTTTCGGTCTTTGTTTTACTAATAATATGGATAAATACAGCATTTCAGGCGGACATCATTTAACGGTATGTTTCTACCAGCACGACCGTCATATTCGGAAAGTTCTACGTAAATCTGTGAACATTTCTGTTTGGGAAGGTTACCAATCCTGTATAATTCAAACTTGCCCGTATCTCGATCATTATGGATGGCAAGATGACAGATAACTTAGCACTTGGCGTACCGAGCTATTCAAAGACAGCAATCTCCCACAGTATAATGTTACTATAAAGCAGGCTTGGTACCTTCTGGGAAAAGCTCCAGCTCTTTCGACACTGGTAATAGCGCCCTCTGTTGGTGGACTTTGCCTGACGTTCGTCGTCTTGGTGATTAAAGGGCATTACAACATTGGTTACAAAACAAAACAGAAATGTTCACAGATTTACGTATAACTTACAGGGTATAAAGATGGTAATGGTAGAACCACTGTTAAAATAGTTCTGCCTGAATTGCTGTTTTTCTGCAGAAAAGAATAAAACCAGACACCAAAACGGCATTTTTTTCCCTTGGCTCTAGATGAAGCAGCTACATTCCCACACAATTTGGCGTAACAATTGCAACGGTTTTCGCTGTTTTCTACTGTTTCCAACTATCAATTGAGGTTAAATAAAAAATTCACTGGTTTGTTTTTATTCCATGACAAATCAAATTATGAGCAGCCTGCAGCTGCTCTGTCACCTCAACCAAAGTTGTACATCCCTTTAAGCCGATGAAAGACCGCATGCTTGTAACACGGGCTGCGTTTACTGTATGGAGACAGGGTCTCCACCAGGCTCGACAAATCAAATCTGTCTTCAGGGAGCTGTGAGCGCTATTCTACATCCAGACAAGACGTGGTGGAGACACCATTTTCAACAAGCCATTTTATTAGGTCATCTTCACTTCGGTGTAGACAGCTAAGTGTTTTCTCGATAGACAAAGGGGCTTACTGGCCTAGCTATGAAGACAACATCTATCCAAATACAAGCGGTTTTGAGTTATAAGTCGGAGTGAAAGCGTTATTGTACAGCGCGAGTTTCAATTAACTTACCACTCGCTCTCGACCAAGCACAAGAATTTGAAAAATATTTCCAAATGTCATCAACTTAATAATGATAAAGATTTGATTTGTTTTACCGAAATCCACAGTATTTTTCAGTCAACGTGCAAGTCTAAACCCAAGGAATATGTTTGAGCTTTTCAGAAGAAACCCCAAAAAGCATATGTAATACTCGTTAAGGAATAATTAACTATGGACATTACCAATGTACTGCAAGAAGCTAATGCTAATAAAAGCCGTTGACATAAGCCCGTTCAAACTTTAGTCAGTGAATTTAAGGCAACCGCAAGTTTCAATGTGCTGGGTCGTTATGAATAATTCAAACTAAAAGTTGTGACGTCAATTTCAATTCATCTTCTATGTACATCCTCGCAACATTTGTAAGTTGCGTAAGTTACGCAACATTTCGTGAAAACCGCTGCTGATTTCACGAAATGTTGCGTAACTATCGCAACTTACAAATGTTGCATAAGTTTCTTGAAACGGTCATAACTTGTGCAAGCAAGACAGAAAATTGTTGTGTAAGTTTCGCAACAAAATGTTGCGTACGCAACATTTGAAGTTCCGTGAAATCGGCTTATTCACAGTGCATCCATCTTGCATTCGAAACAGTGTAATCAAATCGAGGATTGGATTTTAAATAGTCTGGTACCAGGGTGTTTTTTTTGGGGGGGGATTGGTGTTCTCTTTTTCAACGGGTATACAATGAAGGTAACAAGATGGATGCACCATGAATAAGGCCTATTCGGTGAATATTTTTACTTTTCGCAAAGAGTGTCTATTGCTACGGATCTGCCTGTGACAAGACCACTTGATAAATCCGGTCCGAGCCCTGGGACATTAAACCATGTACTTAGCAATTAGACGTAAGTCAATAGCCATATCACTACGAGAACCACCTAACCGGGCGCGCGCTATATCTCTTAATTAAGTATCAAATATCGAAAGGTCAATTATTGGATTACTGCTGAGCAAACACGGTGTCAGTAAGAACTGTTGCTTTTAGTATTCCTTTCAGAACGACAGGGGGCGTGCGCATTGATGTTGGCCGGAGTGTGAATGCAACAATAATGACCATTATTTTAATAACGGACATTTATAAGCGCCTTTCCTTGAAGATCAAAGAGTTGTACATTATCACTTGTCATTGGGCCATAATTTACATTCATGAAACCATCTCAACTCCATGGGGAGTATACAGCCCTGGCCACCATAGGGCGCACAGAGGCTAATCAAACCACAAAGCCATCTCTACCCTCGCAGGTGCCCATTTTCACCTGGGTGAAGAGGAGCAATATGTGACAAAGCATCTTGCCCAAGGACGCAAGCACCAATAACCCATGGCTGGATTCGAACCCACAATCTGTAGATTGACCACAATATCTTGAGTATGACACGCCAGACCACTAGACCACAGCGCATAATACAAATACATCAGTTCTTTTTAGCATCCTCACAAAACAGTTGAAGTTTTCTATCTCACGTAGACAGCATCCGTCGTCATCAGACTGGTGTTTTTGGCAGAGATTGCTTAGCAACATCGCTCAAGACATCCTCAGAGATCAAGCCAGTTCATCAAACTATTAAGATCCTTGCCTGAGACCGCGAGCAAACTGGCAGAGAAGGGGTATGCCTACTTAATACGGCGCCGTCACAGCACTAGACGTGTCATCAATAGAGTTTGAGTTCATACTATTCATTTGTCGTAGTAGACTGCATAGATGAATGAAATGACAAGGACATTGGCGATGACAATTAATGTGGATAGCGTACATTTGATAGAGACATGAATATAATTGGTTACATATGAGCATAACTAGCCACATGAGCATAACCAATGACATGAGCATAACTAGTGACATAACTAGTTACATGAGCATAACTAGTTACACGAGCATAACTAGTGACACGAGCATAACTAGTGACATATGAGCATAACTAGTGACATAAGCATAACTAGCCACATGAGCATAACCAATGACATGAGCATAACTAGTGACATAACTAGTTACACGAGCATAACTAGTGACATATGAGCATAACTAGTGACATAAGCATAACTAGTAAAATAACTAGTTACATGAGCATAACTAGTGACATATGAGCATAACTAGTGACATAAGCATAACTAGCCACATGAGCATAACCAATGACATGAGCATAACTAGTGACATAACTAGTTACACGAGCATAACTAGTGACATATGAGCATAACTAGTGACATAAGCATAACTAGTAAAATAACTAGTTACATGAGCATAACTAGTGACACGAGCATAACTAGTGACATATGAGCATAACTAGCCACATGAGCATAACCAATGACATGAGCATAACTAGTGACATAACTAGTTACACGAGCATAACTAGTGACATATGAGCATAACTAGTGACATAAGCATAACTAGTAAAATAACTAGTTACATGAGCATAACTAGTGACACGAGCATAACTAGTGACATATGAGCATAACTAGTGACATAAGCATAACTAGGGACATGGACATAACTAGTGACATGATAATGTCTATTTACATAACTAGTGACACGGACAATAACTACTGACATAACTGGTGACATGAGCTTAACTAGTAACATGTCTAGTTAAACTGGCATTACTAGTGACATAACTAGTTAAACGACCTAAACTAGTAACATAAGCATTGACATAACTAGTGACATGAACATAACTCTGTTTGCAATGCCTACCAATTGATAGACACATTATTAGTCGTCAATTGGTTAAAACCCCTTTCGACAGCGAAGTCCTGCATCTTTACACGCGTCTTTCATGTTAGGATAATGAAAATTGTGCATGAGTGAGTACGACTTGACTCCGAGTCCCTCAAGCTTACTCCCACCCTCCCTCCCCCCGCCCCTACCTCCAGGAAATCGGCTTAGAGCTGAGTACATCAGATTGCGCCAGAAAAGTACAAGTTCATTGGAATTATATCTTATATTGATTGTTATAAAGGTTACACTGCTTAGCCTCAATTTGTGTAGACTGCCAACACGAGGGATTAAGTACTGATACCCTGTAAATCAGAGATTTGGACAGGCTTGCTGTCCATGCACCAGGAAATCAAATTGCCTAATAAAAACTTATATGGGGTTAAAGAATTCCCACAATTGGCCACCAGACGCTTAGGCCTACTAGCGGGTCCCAGTGAAGCTTAAAGGTGTTACAAGACAATTTCTGCTCGACCCAGAGTAATTAAAAATTCACGAAGGATATTGGTTTCTATATACCAACACAATTCTTCGTTGTTTTTTAGGGGGGGGGGTTGGGGTGGTCGAGGTCACTACCTGTTGAATAAATTATTATCAAGACCGGTGCATGGTGTGTGGCCTTTTTATTAATGCGGCGTGTTGATCACAACAGGTCGGAGTTAGCGAACGAAGACCACTGACCGGTTCAGTTCGTGCATAAAATATAACACTCATTGCTTTACGATACGGCCATTGCAATGCATCTTGTCCTAATTTTGTTCCTCAGCGCTATACCGGTCAGCAGACCATGCGGTTTGGACGCGTTACCGCAGCTTAATTGGTGGCATAGGTGACAAGTGTGTTAGGCACTCGCCTCTCACCAATGTGGCCTGGGTTCGATCCCGGTGTTGGTTCTCTGATCTCCTATGCTACAAGGGTTTTTCTCCAGGTTCTACGTTATAACTTCCTCCACAAAAACCAAACACTTTCGATCTCAGGCTGTACTCCGTGATCATATATGGGTTGATGTGGCTGGCAGCCAAGGGCGCTAATGAAAGCCTGCAACTTCATCACGTTGAAGTCGAATCATTCGCAATTCAGCACCCTGGCTGCCAGTAAGGATGATAAGCATGCCAAATTATTATTATATTATTATTATTAATCAATGGGTGAGCTACATGTAGGTATGGAATTTGACAATTTGAACACTGATAAAATTCCATGTTAGCGTACTATAACAGCCGACATCTTTGAATACTGTGTTTCCGAGGTACGATAACAGTTCTGTGTTTCCATTTTAGCCCAGAATTCCATCATTTTCGAGATAAAATTATCTCAGCATAAAGTTTGATCTATATTAGCATGTTAAGAACAATTTAAAAATTATTAATCCAAATTTCAACCCTTATGGTCACCTAAAACATCATAAAATTAATGTCCCAGGGCGCCCTCCAGTGACAGAAGGAAGCAGATGACGATGGTCTAAAAAATATTGAATAGTTTATTAGTATTAGTTATAGTAGTAGTATGAGTTATTTACAAGACGCATAATTAGACAGCAATAGTGTCAGGAGTGCTCTGTACACTATCAGTAAGCTAAAAGTTCACGATTTGTCTTCCCTTTAAGTTTACTATAATCAAATTTTGAAAAGGGGTGAAAGTGCGTTAAAGTTATTGCTTAATACATAATTAAGGACAAAAGGTGAATAAAAAAAATTAAAAAAAATAAAAAATATTAGTAAATGTATGCCCCGCCCCCAAAAATCCCTCTTGGGACCGATTCATGCAATAATGCTTGTGTGACGTCACCTACAGAACTAGTATATTATTGGCTAGCACCACAGTATACTGCGTGGCGTTCTGCATGTGACGTCAGCAAGGTTTTTCGTCGCGAAAAGTGAGGTGCTAAAATCATGGGTCTAAAACAGATCATTTTTCTATATAAAATATTTTTAGTAGAGCGCCTGTACGGTATTCAGATGGTCACCGGTTCGAATCCCGCTCCAGTCAATTTTCTTTGTTCACTTTTCAATGACTTTAAAATTCAGTCAGTTTCCCTTGTGGTTATTTGATGATTATATTAACATATTTTTAGCACAAACAATGATAGACAGGTTGAGTTTAACAGCAACTGATGTATTTAACTTCATATGAGTTTCGATTACAGTAAACCTTTAAGCTTCCGTACTTTTGTCATACTGACTTTCAATAACTGCGTAGAGTTAACTCGAAATTAATGTGAGAAGTCAGCTTTCACGGCCACTCAACTTAAAGGTAGGCTCATGTGTGCCATTCATCACTATGAAGTTAATCTAGTGGCCAATATAGACTCCATTTGTATATCGCAAGCGATGCCAAAAGT
This sequence comes from Astropecten irregularis, assembly GCA_963971285.1. Classification (NCBI taxonomy): domain Eukaryota; kingdom Metazoa; phylum Echinodermata; class Asteroidea; order Paxillosida; family Astropectinidae; genus Astropecten; species Astropecten irregularis. The sequence continues at coordinate 793,624 of OZ020249.1, read as the reverse complement.
GTCAGCATTTTTAGGTCACGGATAGACCGTTAAAGTCCGGCGATGAATACAATATGCAGTTGATTTCTTCATGTGCTCGGCAGAGCGTGCCGTCCTAATTACGGCCGGCGACGACGGAGGAAAGACGCCGTTTGACGATGGTAGTCTTATAACCTAGGCCTATTATTTATTCATCAATGTGATGCACTGGTCAGGCAGAATCATCTGCTAGCAAATGTCGACCAAAGGATGGGTATAGCGTGTAGAAGACAGTAGACATGCCACATTAAGGATTGATCGTGCTGCTGCTGCTGTTGTTATGTGTCTTGCAGTCGGAAGTAAGGAGGGCCCGACCTTTCGATCCCAGCAGGATCTTTTTCAAAAGCTAAATGCTTGGAGTTGGGAGGGCATGATGTTTCGATCCAACAGGATCCTTTTCAAAAGCTTAATGATTGGAGTTGGGAGGGCCTGATGTTTCGATCCTATCAGGATCTTTCCGAAAGTCTAAATGCTTGCTTGGAATTAAGAGGGCCTGACGTTTCGATCCCATAGCAGGACCATTCTCCAAACTCCGCGCATTTTAAATATTTTAGGAAATTTTGAATGATGAGCAGTTTGCAGCAATTAATTACTTATATTAATTGTAATCCTGTGTGTGGCATTAAATCACACATCATAAATATAATCTATTTTGCTTACGAAAATTTACATATGCACATTTGTATAGTCTCTAGAATATTCTCTCTATCTCGTAGATCTATCACATGTTTTCACGCAGGATTTTATTGAAATACGTATAATACCTCTGGCATCAAATAACATATTCTGCTCTCAATTTTTTGGTCCATTTCAAAAATCAAAACTTCTATTTGAAGAGCATATCCCCAGGGGGACTGCAGCAAGAAGTGACAGGCCCTCTTTGGCAAACATGAGTGGAACTAAATGTCAGTGGTAAATATCACGACTCACTATTTGATTAATCCAGCCTCCGATCCCTACAAAAGTGTCCTGGTCACTTCACTTAGGGGAGATGGCTATATCGTTGAGGTGTTTCATTATTTATATTAAAGGGAGAACACAGAATAAATGATTGAACTAAGAATCATGAGGGGGAAAAATGGCTTCAGCATTAGCGCAAGCTTTATGGTCAATGGGTTTGATGAGTATAAGTAGGTGTTTATATCACATCCGTTAGTAAAATAGTTTTGTGCCAACGTTTTGCTATATAACTGCAATTATGATAAATAAACATCTTAAGATAATCAACACAAGTAGTTAACTGCTGCGAACTGTTCATCAACCAAAATAACGGCCTGCTTGTAGTTAAGAGGGCCTGACGCGTTTCGATCCGAGCAGGATCTTTATCGAAGATCAAAAAATATCCTGCTATATAGGATCGAAACGTAAAACGAGTTTTTGTTTTAATGTCAGGTCATTATTTTGGCTGATGAGCAATTTGAAGCAGTTTATGACAATAAAACAATGACCTGAAATGCTTCGCGCCAGAATGAGGACCTGACGTTTCGATCCTAACAGGATCTTTCTCAAAGACTAACTTGTTATAGGATCGAAACGTCATGCCCTCCGAACTGTAATTATTTTAGGATAGACTGGAGGTTTGAATGAAATAAAGCACTGGAACCACAGTTTTTAAATGGGAAATTACCACTTGGATGTTTAGGAAGATATGTGTCCAAGTTTAAAGGGACATCACATCTGGCGGCATCCGAGTCATTTTATGCTACTGTGGAAACCAGAGACAATTCGAATACGAAACATTACCCTTGAATGATTGGTTTGCTGCAAAGGCTAAAGACACCACATATGTAATAATGCAAGGCCTACCCACCGTCACATAAAACCACAAAATTAAAGAGGAAAAGTCTAATCTTTTGACTACGCCCAGTGTTTTAATCAAAGGACGGAAGCCTTAAGGGGCCGCAAGCAATACCATGATGAGTTACTATCTCGCGGTAAATCACCTGCCGACAACAAAGTCTGCTTGTGGCACTTTAACACTTCCGTAGAAAACACAATAAGGCGAAATAAATTTCAATGATAAATGGAAATATAGAATCCCAAACCGTTTTTATCGTTTATATCAAATGTCTCAATAACAAAAAAGAGTGAACGAACGAACTATAGATTGTTACGTCATAAGCAGAAACCATAAAGGACTGAGTATACTTTAAAGGTAGTAATATCATACTTTGGTAGCATATCGAAACATAAATCTTCACAGATTTACCTATAACTTATATACAGGGTGAAAAGATGGGGAGGGTAGAAACATACGGTTACTGTATATATCTCTCTTGATATTTCTGCCAATGGATATGCATCTCTTTAACAAAATCAAAGCATGAAATTTAACTTACAGAATTACTTGTTCTTTTTAATATAGATAATAATTACTGAAACAGTAACAGGAAAAGTCATCCAAATGTTTGCTTCGGAAAATCTGACGTCACACCCTTTGAGTCGAAATCGCAGTGTAAGACCGGAAAAGTGTCAATATATTTAAACATATTTCGGTGGTAAGTCCAGATTGTCCAATACATTGATATAATACCGCATATTCCCCAAGAGGGCCACTAGTCTAGAGAGAAAGCCAAATTAGCAGAAGGAAAATTCAATTTTGTAAGAAAGAGAGTCTATCCGATATGGCCATGTCTGAAACTCTGTACATACGATGAAACGTTTACCAGACAAACCCAAGATCCAGCTGCAATTCAATTTGTGGAATAATTACTTGCACTGCGATCTTGACACTCGGTAATGTTCCCTCCTGAAGAGCGACATTTAAACCGGGACGTTTGAAGGATCTTACCGGTGTGCTGATGCCTAAAAACAGAACGCATTGGAAACATTACCTTATCACTTGTATGCATTACCGGTATACCCACACCGAGTTACATTATAAAGACGGTAGTGTTTTAACCTATTGGGAATTCAAATGCTTCCTACCAGTGTGCTGGCGATACCTGTTTTCAAACTAAATGTATATCACATTTTGATTTGTTTTTCAAAAAAAGGCATATTCGTGGGCACAACTATCAATACAGATACAGCAACAGTAACTTGTGAAATTTCCAGTCCTATGCGGTGCCCACTTGTTGAGAAAACAGTGAAAAATGCTCACTGTATTTTCAAATCTGTTCACATGCAGGAGTTCTGATCTCCGAGATCAACACTGTTTTTTGGTCATTGGTTTTAGTATTTTCTGGATAAATACAGCATTTCAAGCAGAAAAATCTTAATGGTATGTTTCTACCAGCATCATCTTTATACCCTGTAAGTTATAAATACATAATGTAAAGATGTCTGTTTTGTTATGCTACTAAAGTATGATGTACCTTTAATTCCTAAAACGCACATTATTTTCTCTCTTACTTGACAATAATTTTGTTCCCTCTTCTTGAAGGTAGTGTGATCATAGAATTTGTAAGGATACAAATATGTAGCGTTAGATCTCGATATAAACGAATATTTCTCAGAAATCCATTCTACAAGTACTAGCAATATTTTTTTGTGAAAATATAGTCATCTTCTAGGAAACTGCTTTTGACATGTTACAAACCAACACGCACAAAATCGATTTCGGGTATGATGACCGAGATTAAACACGACCAAAAAACGAAGATCGCTTTTAATACATTTTCATAACAGGTATTATTTCATGAAATGCAGTGTGGAACTTAAATGTTCTCTTTCCAAATTGAAGGTATAGTATCATACTTAAGTAGCATATCGAAACTGAAATCTTTACAGATTTACATAGAAATTACATGGTATAAAGATGAATTTTTGTAGAAACATACCGTTAAAAATGCTCCGCCTTAAATGCAGTAGTTATCCAGAAAAAAAGCAAAACCTATGACCAAAATTATTTTTGATCTTTTAAAGATCAAAAATAAAAGAGGAAAGATTTAAAAACTACTGTGGCCATTTTGCACTGTTTTTCTCAAAAAGAGGGCACTGTATGGGACTGACATTTTCACAGATGATTGTTACTATATCTTTCATGATATTTGTGCCCAGGAATCTGTATTTCTTTGACAAAAACCAAAGTATGATATTTACCTTTAAGGCAATAGCCTCATGCCCATGATGTGGATAAGTACAAAATACAACACACTGACATGACAGAAGCCTAATGGCCCATCTGCAGTACAAATACATAGGAGTGATAGGTTTGCCCAGTACACAAAGCAGCAATTAATGACTCCACCATCAGAAACAAAGCAGGATATAGTCTTTTACTGAGTGCAAATAGGAATTAAGCCAGAAGTCACATCATTCATCAAGCCAGGTAATTGAAGGATATGGGTTAATTAGGCTCAGTGAGAACAAAATGGATTCAGGATCACGTGACATAAGTTTAACAGGATTGAGCTGCAAATTGGGTTGTTCATATTTGAACGCACTGCAACACAAATGAATACACCCATTTGCTCACTATTTCGGCTTAATGATAGTCGGCAGAAACAAATTATGCAAAACATTGGAATAGCAGGGGCCCCATAAGCCTGTATACGTAGAGACACCATTTTGTCGATTTTTCAGCCCGAGAGAAAATCAGACGTTCTCTTAGCATGTAGTAAAAAGACCAACGTGAATGTATATAAAATATATATATATATAATCTACCGTAAACATTTTGAAAAGATATTTTCTTTGTCGCAATTTATGCTATACCTCTATCAATGTATTTCATGGTTACGCCCTACGATCTATCGTAACTTGAGTTACGAAGGATAACCCCTCGTATCCTACGTATGGCTGCATTACATATAATACATTATGTTAAGTTCATGCGATTGATAGTAAGTTACGATGGATTTGCATCGACATCTGGGGTCGATTTCACCAAACCCATCGCAACTTACTATCAATCGTAGGATATGATGCATTGCAGCCCTTCGTGGGATACGATGGATAATCCTTCGTAACTCGAGTTACGATTGGTCGTATTCGTGAAATCGACCGCGGCTGGCGATTTTATGAAGCCCTACGACCATCTGTAACTCGAGTTACGAAGGAGAACCCATCGTAGGGCGTTCATACAATTTGTTTGTTGGCAGTTTATAGTTGGGCCTAACCGATATCATAAAACAGCCACAAGGGAAACTGACTGAATTTTAAGTCATTGAAAAGTGAACAAAGACAAATTGACTGGAGCGAAATACAAGGCATTACTTTAATATGATTCTCCATTATCAAACCACTATAGTCACATAACGTTTGCTGCTTTAATTTTCATACTCGACATCGAGAGAGGTATATATACACTGAAAGGCTTGCTACATGATTCGTCAGAGTGGTCGGACAGCCAACGGGAATTTATAGTTTCTCTCGTTCGTCACTGCCTCATGTTTATTCATGAAGCAACAAAGACCAGCACGTACACGAGCGCAAACAGCCGACGGCTACCTTTAGGCTACTGGTGGGAGAGCTATCACGTGACCGTTGGTTGGGAGAGTAGGGCCTATATGACGGCATGAGATGAGTTCCACTGCCGCACTTTTCTGGGAAGCGACACCAAAGTGACAACGACGAGCGGCTACCGTGTGTACCATACACGACCATCCAGCGCACCTTTAAGCCCACCGAACCGAACATCAGACGAGTCAGAAGTTCTATTGTTTTGTGAGGAACACACTCTTTTACGGGTAAGTTAATTACTGCCAAGGTTTGGGCTCTCTTCTTGCAATGATGTGTGTTTTTATCCTGTAAGTGAAATATGGATAAATGTGACTAATAATGCTAAGTGTTTTCCCTCCGCACTTTAACCACGGAGATAGCCTATATGGCAATGCATGGTTCATTTAACGTCAGTCTCATTGATCTCGTTAAAATAGAGTGTTTTGATTAATGTATTCGAACTCACGAGGCCAGATAGCCAAGGTGTCATTGTTTCTAGTGGCAATGGGACATTCCTTTACAGTATCTAGTTAATTAACTGTGCTAATCATAAACCTTACACCTGAGAAATCATTTGAATCGGCGTTTGCGTTTTCAGAGAAGAACATTTTGTACTCGTTTGTCAATTAAAGGCAGCGTATATAGAATTTGCAAGGCCTAAACAAAATTATTGAGTTTGAGAGAGAAAATGGACTCAACAGTTCGTAAACAGTGCAAACAGTCACCGTGGGAAATCTTGGTTCATCAGATGCTGGGTTTTCAAGGAAATCAAGATTTAGTGTATTTTAAAAAGATCGATCTTTTTAGCATTTCGAAAGCGTGGTGTAACCGTGAAGGATTCGCGATCGGAGGGGGGCAAGATTTTTTCGGCCGTATTTCTGCTATCCAGATGAACAAAGCGTAAAAAGATACATGAAACAACGTCTGTTAGGAAGTTTAAGACCTCCACTTCTGTTTAAGTACCAAATTCAGCCCAAACGCACATCTTAGCAAATCCTATATGCTCCCTGTAAGATTGCAGGAATCGAAGTAAGCTGCTGTGTTTAAAGGGTTTTTAACGTATTACCATTATAAACAGTGTTCCCACACACAAAAATTGTCTTGGTTTTTCTTTTTGGTAATTACTAATCCTGACCATAATTTGGCATTCGTTTGCCTTGAAATTTGTCTGGCGTCACTTGTGATTGTGCATTATGTGTAATGTGTAATCAATTCCGGGTTTATTTAGGCAAAAAAGGATAGTCTCACATTCCATATCTGTTAATGGAATTCTCTTTCCCTTTTTTTGAAAGAATTGTCACAAATGTCGTGATACCACGTAGGCGGCTTTAAAACATACGTTCAATCGTCGTAAGTTACGATTCGGAAGTAGGTTCAGAAATATGATGTGAAATGCACAATTTGAAATGTGCTCATGGTGTATTTATTATCAAAGAGGATTTTCTTCATGAATGTTAATTGATTTTGGTCGGGAAATAGGATTTGTTTCTTTTTCCCAAAACTTGCCAATTATTGTTCGGGCATTCATGCACTGGTTTGTTTTGCATGGGCCTATACCTTCTTTTGATTTTTTCCCGTTTACTGGGCAAATTAAAAATTTTCAAACTATTGACCTCTGAATTGTAGCCATTTTGCAAGATGGGATTTTGATTCGATATCTCCTGAATTTTAATCTTCAATTTTTGATCATAATAACGCAAATAAGAATAATCTCATTTGGTAGAATATTGAAATCTTAAATTACGTGAACACAGTGTGCGGACGTGTGTGTAAGTCCACGGAACTTCTCTTGATCATGTATTATGCGGACATCCTTTGTACTGAAGTCCACAGTCGGTATATAATGCAATGTTTGTAAACCTCCAGTGTTGGTCCATGTAGTCCAATTTTCGAATCACCGCAAAGCTAACATTGGTATTTTGAAGAAAAAAATGGGATGTTTACAGATTAATGTTAAATTTAATATCTCTCAAATTTATCTCGAGGGAAACTGACTGAAATTTAAGACATTGAAAAGTGAACAAAGAAATATTGACTGGAGCGGGATTCGAGCCAGCGACCTCCTGAATACAGTACAGGCAGGCGCGGTTCTAGAGTCAAAATTTTGGGGGGGCTAGAAGAGCCATTATTTTTTTTTTTTTTTTTTTGGGGGGGGGGGCTAGAAGACCCAATATTTTGGGTTCTTAACACTCACTTCTGCTATGTCTTATTAGGGGTCGAAAAACATGCACATTATAGCCCACACAACGCGGTTTTTTTAATGTCATTAGCGCTTAATAACTGAAAAAATCCAGTATTTTCACACAAAAAAATTTCACTTGCATTTTTTTGGGGGCTAGACAAAATTGATTGGGGCTACAGCCCCCCTAGCGCCCCGTAGAACCGCGCCTGTACAGGCGCTCTACAAACTGAGCTGCCCTTGCCCCATTTTGGTAGTGACCCCAATAGTCAATTATCTTTGTTCGAACAAGTTTCTCGTGACTCGGTATATGGATTTAACTGAATTCGTATAGCCTGTGCTCTTTCGTGCACATTTGATCAAACCAAAATCAGAAATACAGATTCAGAAGAAGATACAGCAACAGTCATCTATGAAATGTCAGTCCCATACAGTGCCCACCTTTTGAGAAAACAATGAAAACGGTCACAGAATTAAAACAAAATCTTGTAACCAATTTTTTTTTATACGAAAAAAAAAATTTCAGGACAAAATATTTTAAAGGTATATGTTTTTACCATCACCATCGCTATACCCTGTATGTTATAGGTAAATCTATGAAGATTTTAGTGTTTCAGTATGCTACCGAAGTATGATACTACCTTAAAAGGGAGCATATAGGATTTGCAGAGATGTGCGTTTTGGCTGAATTTGGTACTTAAACAGAAGTGAAGGTCTTAAACTTCCTTACAGACGTTGTTTCATGTACCTTTTTACGCTTTGTTCATCAGGATAGCAGGAATACGGCCGAGATAATATTGCCCCCCTCCGAATCCTTCACGGTTACACTACGCCTCCGAAGTGCTACTAAATTGTTCGGACGAACGATCTTTTTAAAAGACACTATAAATCTTAATTTCCTTGAAAAACCCAGCTTTCCTAAAACCAAGATTTCCTATGGTGACTGTTTGTACTGTCTACGAACTGTCTCAAACTCAAATTTTTGGGAAGGCCTTGCAAATCCTGTACGTTGCCTTTCAATCTGCTATGATGTCTTTGGCGTTTCAAGAACTAGTCCCAATCCGACTTACAAAAACTCGAAGACTGCAACTTCCACAACATTAATTCAGTCATTAAGTCATTGACAAATTGTCATATAAAAAACTACAGTATAGACTTGTATGCCTACTCGTATGTACCAATAAACAAATGCTTGTAGTCTGGGGGAAACGTCCTTATCTAGTCACCAACAGACATAAAACAAAAATAGTACTCTAGAATGAAAACAATTGTGACAAATTAATTCAATTATTTATAAATATTTCAATCTATTTGTCAAACTATTTCATTTGTTACAATTTGTGTCGATAATTCCTGATATTACTTTTTATCACCTAAGAGTTGAGTGGGACTTGCTCTATATGAGCAAATAATCAGTTTCCACAAGAATAAGCAGGAATGACCCCTGAAGGAGGAATATATAATTGGTCTAAATTAATTACACCTTCTGGTTTCGTGGGAAAATGACCATCTTGTTTACTGGCCTCCTTTGTAATTTTCAGTGCCAAGGAAAACTCGTTTGTCTTATTTTTTTATTTAATATTTGGGTCACACTGTTGTGTGGTGGATTATTTTTAGCGGTGTGAACAGTCCATTCATAGGGCAACTGCCGTGGTGGGGTCATGGTTTGATGGTGTGATGTGTGGTATCTTTAATACTGGCCGACTTCATTATTCCGTATTTTACCGATCGTTATCAACGTGGCGCGTTTTCCATCCGACCGCCCCGGGGCCGGTAGGCGTATTTCCGGGCGGCTTAAGTTACAAAAATCGCGGTAAGGCATGTAGCAGCTCTAGTCGTTCCTTTAGGGTAGGTTGGTGATGATATCATCGTTACATTGAAATATGATAGTGATCAAGGTATCAGCCATAATAGCTAATACTTCAAACTCATATTTTTTCCCCAAGAAATGCTGTAACGGTGTGAATCAAGCATTACATTGTATACCAAAGAGGTATTCTTTAGCTGATTGGTCAAACCATGGCAACGACTGACCAATCAGGTTATTTTGTGGTCATGGGGTATCACTGCTGTGCCTGGGCTTTCATTATCAATTTAAACACAAAGAAAAGGGAAAGAATAAAGAAAAAACGAATAAGACTATTATTGAAGGTAATGATGCCCATAAATTGCCTTTTAAATTTCTTCATTTGATTCTTAAACAGCAGTTGCTCGCGTCAATAACTTTATTTTTACGACTCGTGTGTGTCCACAACCAAATCTGTTCATTAGAACAGAAGTTATAAGCTTAAATATAAACAACACTCCAACCCCTTTCCAAACAAGACGTTGCCTATAATTGAAATATCTGTGGCGAGTTTATTTAGATTATTGCAATTTACGGCACTCAGTGTATGTACTGTAGCACTATTCATGTAGTACAAACGCAGCAGTAAGGACGTTGTCCCAATCCTCTGGCTACGACCGCAAATAACACACAAGTCTATGGCAATGGCTGCTGTCACTGGCTAGTGGCTGCCATATGTACGTGCGTAATTTGCAGCCGCAGCCAGAGATTGAGACACGGCCTAGGATGCTGATATGAGCAGTGCGATTGTTTTGAACAAAAAAGGCGTACCAAGTGTGTTCCAGTTTCTACTAAAACAGTTCTAGAGAGTACCAGATTATTTCCATTACAGAGAAAGCTACGCATGACTACCATGTTGGCAAATGACACAATTTTATTCCATATTCATTTGGCGATGTCTCTTTAAGGCCTGTATGTTTATACAGAACGTTGACACTTCTTTCACCATGTGACTTCAATATGATTCACGTGACAGCATTTATTCTTTCTTTCAATTTGATTTAAAGGTACAGTACAGAATTGGTAACATACCCAAACAGAAATGTTCACAGATTTAAGTATAAATTTCAGGGTATGAAGATGGTGCTGGTAGGTACAAACCGTTAAAATGTTTCCGCCTGAATTTGTGTACTTTTCCAGAAATTACTCAAACAAAGACCGAAAACAGTTTTGATCTTGGAGTAAGATCAAAAGCATTCTTTATGTTTTCAAAGAACAACTGAGTCGAATTTTCGTTATTTTCTCCAGACAAAGATGTCCGACTGAGCTCAGGTTTATTTTTCCATGTAGGCCTATTTGCTGGATTAGACAAAGTGGAGTGCTATTCTGTGACCTTTACCAATCATGTATTATACCTTTAAAGGTAGTATCATACTTTGGTTTTTATCAAAGAAATACAGATTCGTGGGCAAAAATATCAAGACAGATACTGTAGCAGTCATCTGTGAAAAATTCTTAAATCGTTTGTCTTTTATTTTTGGTCACTGGTTTGACTCTTTTCTGGATAAATACAGTATTTCAGGCAGAAACATTTTAACAGTATGTTTCTACCACCACTATCTTCATACCCTGTAAGATATACGTAAATCTGTGAACATTTCTGTTTTGGTTTCTAATACCAAAGTATGATACTACCTTTAACATGTAGCATGAATTTGAAATAGGGGGTGTTGAAAGCGCATGCAACCTAACCCGTCATTCTACACTGGATTTGCATTGCATGGTATTAAATCGTGCTGGTTGTTGATAGTACTTCACGACGCTGCATTAAGAGCTTCACATGAATGAGCTCTACAAACATCACTCCAGCCAAGGCGAGAAACCGTCATACACCAACAATAGACTATAGACCCGCGAGCCCCGTGGGATTTCAATTAAAGACCTCAGAGGGATTTGGCGGGAAACACTGTCTATTCTTAATGAGTTTTCAATCCTGTATACAACTGACTACTATAGCTCTGACTTGTTGGCGGTTTACACTTAGGCGCCAAAACAGAATGTTATTCAATCACACCTGGCTGTAAAAGTGTATCAGTTCGCGCGGGAATAGAAAGTGGTGTTAGCAAGTAGCAACTGCCACGCACGTATAAAACAAATGATTAATAATATGTACTGGCCCCTAAAAGTTCCTTCTTTCATGCTCCTTCGCTTCGCTCACACGCATTAACGGCGCATCCATCCCGCATACGAAGCAGTGCAATCACACCGAAGCTTAGATTCAAAGTAGTCTGGTACCCCATCTCCTTTTAGATTTGGTGTTATCTTTTCCGAAGGGTATACAAGGAAGCTGACAAAATGGATGCGCCGTGATTAAGGCATGTACGTTCTTGTTCTAGCATGCCTGGGTGAAGAACAATACAATAGCATGCAGGTCCACGTTTCTGTCCAATAGGACTGACATTCTAGGGATACTGTTCTTTGGACGGTGGGGCCACCGTCCTTTTCTAACGTCCTCCTACTCAACGAAGCCAACTTATTTTGTTTTCACATTGGTAACAAACCAAAACAAAAATGTTCACAGATTTACGTATAACTTTATAGAGGGTATACAAAGACGTAATGGTAGAAACATTCTGTAAAATGCGTTTGCCTGAAATGCTGTAATACCAAGAAAAATTTAAAACTATTTACACAAAAACATTCAGCTATTACCATACAATTTGACGTTTTTTTCGAAATTTGTTACTGTTTCCAATGATCAATTGAGCAGAAAATTTCACAGGTTTGTTTTGATTTCCATGACAAATCAAATTATAAGCAGCCTAAATCTGTTCTGCCACCTTTTCCAGTGTTGCACATGCCCTTTAAGTGTTGTTGTTATAGACTCGTCTCGTGGAAATGTTCTGAATACACTCCAGTTTCAAGCATATCGCAAAGTTGAAAAAACTTTTCCTGCAGTGCATACGGTAATAAGAGCATCTTCGCGTTGATCTGTGAGCCTATAATATTTCTTCAGGCCAGACTGGACTGTATAGCAATTTTAAGGCGCGCATCAGAAGCAGCCTTCAACAATAAACTAGGCCTACCCGTCAAACTCTCCTTGTGGATGTGAACAAACTCTTGGTCCCTGGCCACGTCACTGCAAACACCCCTAGGACAAAACCCGAACCCAATTTAATAACGGTAGAGTCTACATACGAGCCCATGGATCCAGCACCATCACTCTCTCTGACGTACGGGTACGGAGGCCCAGGGGGACCATGTGTCATTACCGTGAAATGTTGAAAACAGTTCTAAATAGTCGCCAGTGCGCCGCTATGCACGCCCTCTCACATTCAACAAAAGTACATAGTTTTTGGTGTTGTGAGAACGAACCATTGTTTCCAGTAATTGTGTTTCTGCAGTTACTGAATCGACTTGCCTTGTAAATTACACGAGTTAGGTCACGCGCGGCTACCGTCAGAGAACATGAATAATTCATGTCTTGCTTTAATAATACTTCATGAATAATTCATATCCTGCTTTAATTACAGTTTCATATCGAGGGAAATCGAACAAATTGTGTAAGTAGTTAATCCTGGAACAATATTAATTCGCCCAATGCCCTCGGGGTGATGGGTCATTCCTTTGGCCTATTTAGGCGTACTGTATACGGCTGTACTATTATTAATTACGTATTATGAAAGGTAGTAGCAATGGACTGGTCATAATATGGTTTGGAGTAGGCCTATATCTTTCACAAATATTAGACCTGTACTACGAAACCAAGCTTGAGGCTATAGGCTTTTACTCATTTTGCTACCGCCATTTGAGGCCAACAAAACGAAATGAAGGGATTGGGCCACATGACGAAGCCGAAGAAAGGCTCCAGCTTCGCTATGTATCTCAAGCCCTTCATTTCATTTCATTTAGGACACAAAATGGCTGGGGCAAACGCGAATACCAAGCCTCAAGTCTCATTTCGTGAAGGCCCATGTGAAAATCTCACACGTGTTCGAGAATCCGATCAACAGCTTTTCTTTTACAATTAGTGGGTTTGCGTTTAAATTCGTGATGTATTTGAATTTTGTTGTTTTAAATCCAAGAAGCTCGGTACGACTCGTAGTTTTTTCTCAAAAAACATGACCGATTATTTTACAGCAACATTCATTCCAGTGGGGCGGATTGCAATAAAGGTCTTAATGGTAGGCTCAATGCAGCTTAAGGATGCATACTAAAGCTGACTTTCCCTCTTAGCTGGTCTTGAGTAAGACCACGAAGTTAGCCCATTGCAATAAGCCAGTCTTTCATAGCCCCTTGTGGAGTAAATGATCCACCCATGGCTACTGACAAATTTCCAGTATGTGATGTGCGTAACATGTACAGTATGAACAGCGTGTGCACGTATAATCACACATGTTGCTGGACGGCTTGAATCGCAATGGGAAATAAAAATGGAAAAACTCAATAAAACCCTCGTCGGTATATAAAACTCATTATTATCACATTAACCACAGGATTCAGCCTGCCCTCAGAAACCCCTCTGTCAGCCAAAGCTATTCTGTTTAAATCCTCAACAACTAAGTAGAAATTGCCATTTTAGCACCAAAAACGGTTACAAAATGCAATTAAGTATAAGGGAAATTCTAAACAAATACAGTTTTAAGCAAGGTTTTAAGCCTCCTCCAAGCAGGCTAACTCTTTTAAGACTGGCTAAGCAGTAAGACTGCTTCATTGCAATGGTCTAACTTATAGACCAACTAGCTCCACTCCCTTTAAGACCGGCTTAGCATAGACAGCTTTAAGACCGCTTATTGCAATCCACCCCATCTGCAATTTACATTGACAGAAAGGTGTTATTAATGATAATACTACGTGATGCATGTAATAAAAGAGCACATTATATTGCAACGCTTCAACGAATTAGAAATATTATTACACTCAGGATATACACATTATCATTCATTACAAACTGACTGTGTAAATAGTGGATAATTCATGCATAGTCTAGACGTTTCTGTTTGATGAATGGGGTACATCACTGCGACGAGTTAAATGACCGTCCGTATATAAGCACGCAATAGTAATTTGGACTATGAATCACTGCTTGAAAATATCCCAAATGGAATGAATGGACAAGCACACGGGCATTTGGCGGTCTAAGACGGTGCCAAATGCCGTTTGTAAAGATAGCATGTCCCTATAACTACTACAGCTCACAAATCAGCAGTTAAAAGTAGTATCATACTTTGGTAGCATATCGAAAAAGAGATCTTCACAGATTCACCTATAACTTACATGGTATGAAGATGGTGAGGTTAGAAACATATCGTTAACATTGTTCTCATGCCTGAAATGTTGTATTTATCCAGAAAAGAGTAAAACCAAAGACCCAAAAACAATTTTGATCTTTTAAAGATAAAAACAATAACGGTGAAAAGGTTTTTTAAATACCGTGGGCGTTTTTCACTGTTTTCTCAAAAAGTGGCCACCGTATGGGACTGAACATTTCACAGATGACTGTTATTGTATCTGTCTTGATATTTATGCCCATGAATCTGTATTTCTTTGACATTAACCAAAGTATGATATTACCTTTAAAACCTAGAAAATACAATTCCCGTGAGATTTGTGCAATTCATATCATATTGGCAGTCCGTGCACATAAAGTTGACTTCATTCATTTGTTCGGACGATTCTGATTTGAGTCATTTTGTTGAAAGTGTAATTACAAATTTATGGGAAAGGATTAAAAAGTGAAAATTTAACGCGATGCCACTTTAAAACTACTTTCATTAAAAACAGACATATTTCGTATGACAAATTGGGCCATATACGCTAATATTATTTATTTATTTGTTAATAATTCACGTAATAGGAGAAATGTGTTGGGCCAAGATGTCCATTAAAGCTTCGTCATTTAGTAGGTAAAATATTAAACTCTAATTTTGTATCCGAGAAATCGGTCACGAATCGGAGGCGAAGCATCTTTAGTAGCCGATTAGATTCGCTCGTAGGTTTCACAATGGGTTGAACGGCGTACTGAGTATGAGACTTGTAACAAGGCTCGGGGCGACCGTCGTTTATTTAAGAGATGACCGCTAATTTGAACAGCAGTTCCACCGTTGGCCTTCGGTGAACGTACCGCAACGAATATGATATTATTTATTCACGAAGATGTCCATTTGATCGTTGGATTTCTTCTTCCCCTTTTTCTCGTGTGATGGTGCGGTGATGGGGGGATTGGTGCTCCATTTGGACGATGATGGGAGCAATTAAGGTCATTAACCAAATTTGATGCGATATTATTGGTCATTTAACGTGGCTGAGCTGAGGTTGGATTTGTAACGGTGTCGGTGACATCAGAAGTGTTAGATTCGAGTCCTCAGATCCGAGTACAGAGTACTCCGAGTACTGGGCCAAGTCCGAGTACATTGCTGGCGAGTTCGAGTGCAGGGTATCGAGTCCGAGTACATTCAAGATTCGAGTCATGGGGCGAGTCCGAGTACCAAAGTCCGGGTCCACGTCCGAGTACATGTACAGTTACATTGCACGGTACCAAAAATGCAGTTTGTTTCACAAAGATTTTTACAATTGGATGTTGTGCCACTCTTCTCAGAAATTAATGTTTTTCAAACCTTGCAAATGACACTGTGCTGCTTACTCCATTTGACACTAAACTCCCAATGATCTTCATACTCCCAGTAGGCCTACATAATTTGTCGGAAATCACCAATATAATCAACCGTGAAATTGTAACGAAACATTTGCACTATTTCGTCTAGTAATCCCAAATTCGAGTACATGGAATCGAGTACAGGCCAAGTACATTTATTTTCCAGTACTATTTATCGAGTACGCGATACGGGCCAAGTCAGGCGCGGTTCTAGAGTCAAAATTTGGGGGGGGGGGGGGCTAGAAGAGCCATTATTTTTTTCGGGGGCTAGAAGACCCAATATTTTGGGTTCTTCTAACACTCGCTTCTGCTATGTCTTATTAGTGGTCGAAAAACATGCACATTATAGCCCACACAACGCGTTTTTTATGTAATTGCCGCTTAATAACTGAAAAAATCCAGTATTTTCAAGAATTTTTTTTTTCACTTGCATTTTTTTGGGGGGGCTAGACACAATTTTGGGGGGGCTACAGCCCCCCTAGCCCCCCCCCCCCCCCCCGTAGAACCGCGCCTGGGCCAAGTATTGCCTACATGTAGGTGTCGAATAGGATAACCAACCAAATTTTCATGTAATGTTCACTGCGTTTGTATTCGGCCATTGTTTGCTGACCATAACATTTCCATGGAGTTTTGGCTGGCATACTGATTTTATTTATGAAGGTTTGTTGTGCTTAGGAAAATGTTGTTGCTTAAAGGTAATATCATATTTTGGTAAGAAACCCGCCCAAAACAGAAATGTTCACAGATTTACGTATAACTTATATGGTATGGAGATGGTGGTGGTAGAAACATACCGTTAAATTTTGCCCGCCTGAAATTGTGTATTTTTCCAGAAATTATTTAAACAATGACCGAAAATCGTTTTGATCTTTTAAAAGATCAAAAATAAAAGAGAAAAGATTTAAGAAATGCTGTGGCTGTTCTACACTGTTTTCTGAAAAGGTGGGGACCGCATGGGACTGAAATTTTCACAGATGACTGTTACTGTATCTGTCTTGATATTTTTGCCCATGAATTTGTATTTCTTTGATAAAAACCGAAGCATGATACTACCTTTAAGCAACTGTACTTTTTAATTACCCTGTAATGGGATACAATAAAGAATCTAATCTTATCTTACTCCTTGCATAGGGAGATACTCATTTAGAAGTCACAGTAAACGATAATAGATGGTGCAAGTTCACTGATGCGCCAGGGACATCGTCAACAAATCTTACTCCAAGTTGTAACGACCCAGCATTCTACCAATATAATTATTAGGCCAATTATTCTAAGTGCATTGACGATGTGTTCGTCTTTTAATGGCATTATCGGCCTTGGTATAAATCCAAATCGATTCAATGCCATTGGTTGCATCTAATTGTTGTACGTTAATTGCCTGGTCCTGCAATCAACTAATTGTATGAATATGAGTTTATTCTGAATCTTTGCCTTTTTACTCGAGTTAATTCTGAAAATGCTAATTAATGGACCTTTCAATGACTATTAATGGGATGGATATGACCAGCTGATGGTAGCAAATATAAACCATTTGTCAAGCAATTATATTTTACTCATATCCAATTGGTAACGTCTAGGTTATGGATGACTTCACTTAAACCATTGAAGTAATTTACATTGCTAATTGGAAATACCTTTTAGCTTGAAACCTGACATTATTTATGGAGAAGAAGGGGCGCTCAATCGAGTATATGAACGAATAAAATGAGCATCACTATTGCATTACCAGGAGACTTGAGTGCGCACTCAGCTATAGCTATGGGTTGAGCTGACGGTATGCAGTCTCAATATTCATGGCCTTGAACTTAAATTTACAACTAGGCTCTAATGTAAATTGCATTGATGCAGGCTTCTAGCATCAGGGGCAGACAAGGCATAATGCTCAGCTCACAGGGGCCAATTACATAGAGTTGCTTAAGTACCAAAACCTGCTTAAGCACCAAAAACGTTGATAAATAAAATCAGTATGCCAACTAAAACTTCTTGTGAATGTTATGCTCGGCAAACAGTGGCCGAATACAAGTCCAAAGCAGTAAACATCACAGTGAAAATTTGGTTGGTAATCCTGTTTGATCAAGGAAGACTTTTCATGCTTAAGCAAATTGTGTGCTTAAGCAGCTCTATGAAATTGGTCCCAGGTATACTGACAGTCTGTGCTCTGCTTCTTAGCGGCAGCCGTCGATAGCACAGATACGATTGTCTCGTAGCGTCAAAAATAGCGCCTGTGCGTTTTTATGCATCGGTCCTCTGGTCTTCCAACCGCCCAATTGCCCCAGTTTTTCCTTCATATTTGTATATACTATGTGTGTTTTGTGCGTGTTTGATAAAGCCCATCTTATTTCGTATACGGCTTAAATTGCATTTTTTGAGAGAGCCTAACTCGTCACAATGACCTACTTTAGTGTCATGAAAGAGCCAGCGGCGAGAGCGCAGACGATTATCAAGGCCTATCACTTACTTCCGGCGTTTTATCCGTTTCTGATTGGGGAGATAACTCCGCAGTGGATTACATCAATTTTGACTGTAGACAGGAGGATGAGGCTCTGTAACAGACAGGATGACAAGACAGCTCGACCGTGTGGGGAAGGGGGAGGGGGAGGGGAAGGAGAGGGGATTTGGGAGGGGAGGGGGTAGTCTACAGAGATCTGTGAACATTAAATATCAAGCTGTAACGCTTGGCTGCAACAAAATGTTTACTTCAAACAAGCCAGATGGTAGGCCTAGGTCAACTTGTGGCAGCGTTGTTGCACTATTGTACCCCTAGACTTCCGGCCCGGATATTTCATTACATGCGCAAAATCGCTTCAAAACGTGCAATTAAAGGGGCCGTTACTCGAATGTTTACTTCTATAAGTGTAAGTCATTTAAAAGAGCGAGAAGTAAGCAGAATTTGAACCTGCGACCTACAATTAGATTCCGAGCCTAATTCTTTCATCGTGTATGGTATTCCAGACGGTCCCAGGTCCAAATCCCGCTTATGTCGTACGGTGATCCGCAGGTGGCATGTTCGAGTCCCCCTTTGTCAATCTTTTTTTCTTTTAATGATTTGCTTGAATCTCTCAACTGCTTTTCTCTGTTCATTGTCTTGATATGATGACGAAAACATATTGTTCGCGAAATTACCGACAAAACGACAAACTTGAAAGGTAAAATACATGATTGATAAAGGTCACAGAACAGCACTCACACTTTGTCCAACACACCCGTTAAAATTTGAGCTAAATGGGACATCTGAGTCACGGGAAAATAGCGAAAGCCAGACTCATTTATTCTTATAAAACATAAAGAATGGTTTTAATCTAAAAATTGTTCTCGGTCTTTGTTTTGATAATTTCAGGTGGAAATGTTAAATGATATGTTTCTAACAGCACCATCTTCATACCCTAATATTTATACGTAAATCTGTGAACATTTCTGTTAGGGTATGTTACCAATCCTGTACTGTATCTGTAGGCCTACGTGCATCTAAGCCAAATTGCTGCAATGCCGGAAAGGTAGCTGACTCCATGAAACAGTGACCAGTCCCTTTGAAATATCACAAATATCATGGTACTATTCATCATCAGCCGAAAACTCGTTAAATCCTGGATAATTTGAAGAAGAAAGGCGGCTCATCTGAGACCCTTGAATTGCAGATCGTCTCTGCAGTAGATTGATTGATCTCCGTGATTATTTGGATCTATCCAAAAATCTATAATTCCCCCACCCCCTCATCACCAGCAGAGGATAATTTCGCATGTTGTCGCAGAGAATATGCGACATTGGGTGCACTCATCATGCCTTGGCAGAAATCAGTCTTGTCCATTTCAGCGTCAGCAATTATTCTACCGATAATGAAAGTCCATTCATCATTTTTTGAGCGGGAATCGCAAAGATGGCTCGTGGGGAAAATGCGCGAAATTCCCCCGCGCGCTCGTGCAGTGTGATGCGGTGATGGGTCGTTACTTTAACCCGGAACATACAGGCCAACACGTTGCCTGATTGGGAGAGTATTAAGTGGTATAAATAGGGGGGTTTCGAACACCCACTCCTCAAACACTCCCACCCATCCCGCCCCTCCACACACACCCACCCTCGGTGAAATTGACGGGTCATATCATTTGTAAACAAAAAAATCAGGCTCGCTAGTCTTTTTTTTAGTAGAAGAGTCTAATTGTGTTTGGTCAACCTGAAAAAATGAATGTGCCAAGACATTCATACTTGGAAATAATGCATGTCAACCGGCAACTCGAAATTGGAGAGAAACCACTTCGTTTGCTGTTATCGTCCGCCGTTGAAACTTGAGACAATTCAGGGAGCCTTAAATGGAACAAATCAACAAAATAAACCGCCCTCTCTGTCACAGAAAAGTCCCAAAATGGCAGAGATGGCTTGTTTAAGTTTGATCACACAGTCACATTTGGAATGAGATTTTTTCCGGTTATTTTGTTAGAGTCGTGTTTCGATCGTAGCAGGAACTATGTTCAGAAGTCAAACACAAATCCCTGCATTTCACACTGCAGGAAATATTTTTGTTGGCCATCATCTCGTACTTTATGCTTCAACCCAATTTTTTATCCCGTTCAGATTTTTGTTGAAATTGGTGCAAACATGATATTTTTGTTTACTTATTAAGCAAAATGATTGATTAGTTGGAGGCATGTATAATTCAAGCTGTGTCGTTTACCCTTGTACATTAAACCGAACAGAAGATGAGCAAAATCTCCCGAGGCTTAGAGCTAGAAGGACTTCGCTCCAAGCTCTATCACCTTCATCATAGGGTCATCAACCCCAGACTACACGGTATAATTACTGTTTACAAGTAGTGAATAAATACAGCAATGTAGATTGGATATGCCGTGACCCGTTCCACACCACAGGGCATTTCGTTTTTAAACTACGCATCATTTTTCATTTTTGTCACATTCTTCAAAACGAAAACGGACTTGAAAGAATCAGAAGATGTTTTGGTCGTTTTTCAGGATCGAGGAAGACGAAGAGATGACATCTTTAGCCCGCGGACATCTTAAGAATGTCGCTTATGGATATATCTTCCGCTCTTTAGCCTTTGTTTTGTTTATTTCGACCTATTTATCATCTTCATGCTTCGTAAATTATCTCTTGAACACAATTTATTCTAGACACCTGACGCATACATTATGTATGAAGGTCTACAGTTAGGCTCAATATAGCGTGAGGCTCCGATCGCCACTTTAAATGGTACTATGCCACGACAGGTGTGAAATATTAATTGCGCTTATGGCCAAATTATCTTTCCATTATGCTCCATAAAGGACAAACAAGCTTGAACGGTAATTTTGTACAAACAACCCACTTAGGGTTGGCTTGTAGCGAATGCATCCTAAACCAACACGGCATAATGGGGGATTGAGTCTTCAGGGAAAAGAACTCTGAAAGTAAAATCAAAAATTGCAACCGTCTGTGAGCACCGTGCGTTCGATGAAATTACCTTAATGGGTTTAACAGCAGCAGCACCAACAGCACCAGCAGCAACAACATCGCAACAAATTAGAGGCATCAGCAGCACTGACAGTAGAAATGTTGTAGCAACTGCGCTGCAGTGTATCACTAGCACTAACACTAGCAGCAGCAGCAGCATGTGTAAGCAGCAGCAATTGTAGAAGCATCAGCAGCATCGCTAAAGATCGGAACTATAGCAGCAGCACTGACAGCAGAAATGTAGTAGCTACAGCAGTATAGTACTATCAGCAACAGCATGTGTAAGCAGCAGCAATAATAGAAACATCAGCAGCAACGCTTAAGATTAGCAGCAACAACGGAGAGATAAATAGCAAATGTAATGGTATTAAATCACCAGCAAGACAGCTGCAATATTGGTGCAGCAGCAGAAAGAAAAATATAGGAGCAGCAGCACTTGCAGGGGCTAACAATAGAAACAACAACATGCTTAACACTATCGCATGAGCAACAGCAATAACTGCAGGATGCAGTACTAAAAACAGCATCATAATATATTGAAAATTGATTTGCTTTTGCCGCAAAACATTTCGATTTGTAAAGAGCTGAGTAGGCCTATACGTATACACGTTCTTCCTTCACATTCAAAGTGCACAGTTAATTAGGGGCTACATATGATTTCATTGTGAAAACAACTTACATAATTCTGTGACTGTTTTCTTATATTAAATTAGCCTATGTCTTTAAATCATGTTGTTGATCCCTACAACTTCTTGCCAAACAGAATTAGTGGAGATCAAGTATTAGGAAGTACAATGAATTGATTAGCTCACATGCTTTTATCATATCAAGTACCATACATTCCCCTCTGTTGGTCACGGGTAAGAGTTTCAACCAGTTACCATTACGCCAATGTATAATTTACGTTTCAATCCAAATGACGTGAATTTTTAATGAAAGAAAAATCGAGTGGCTGACTGCAGATAGCAGGGCGGTTTGAATGCTGACCTATATTAAAGGTAGTATCATACTTTGGTAAGAAACCAAAACAGAAATGTTCACAGATTTACGTATAACTTCCAGGGTATGATAATGGTGCTGGTAGAAACATACATTTAAAATTGTTCCGCCTGAAATGGTGTATTTATCCAGAAATTAGTAAAACAACGACCGAAAATCTTTTTGTTCTTTTAAAAGATCAACAATAAAAGAGAAAAGACGGAAATACTGTGGCTGTTTTCACTGTTTTCTCAAAAAGTGGGCACCGTATGGGACTGAAATTTTCACAGATGACTGTTACTGTACCCGTCTTGATATTTTTCCCCATGAATCTGTATTTCTTTGATAAAAACCCAAGTATGATATTACCTTTAAAGTCACACCTTTGCATATGCGAGGGATAACTCCAATTTAAAAAGTAAAAACACCTAAACTTAAAGCTTGAAGCTGGGGCATGTACAACACTGGTAAAGGTGACAGAACAGCTGCAGGCTGTTCATAATAATTTGTCATAGAATAAAAACAAACCTGTGAAATTGTCAAGTCAATTGGTCATTGGAAACAGTAGAAAACGACGAAAATTGTTACAATTGTTAAGCCAAATTGTGTGCGAATATCTGTCTCATTTATTGATTTTCCCAACATCAACTGTTTTTGGTAATTGGTTTTACTCTATTCTGGATAAATACAGCATTTCAGGCAGAAACATTTTAACAGTGTGTTTCTACCAACACCATCTTTATACCATGTACGTTAAACATAAATCTGTGAACATTTCTGTGTTGGTTTGTTACCGATGCTGTATGTTTAAACGTAACCTTAACCCTAAACTTCGGGGACAGAAAGCGGCACAGTACATAATGGATACAAGACCATAACACAATAAATTCACGATTTCTAATTGAATGACTGTTATGAGATGTCATAGTTTATACCTTTCGATGATAACTATTGTGTACACTTAATAACCACATCCATCAGTACAGTTTGGTTTGAGTTAATGATTATATTAATATAGACCTTCATAACGTCACAGCCCGAGCTCTTGTCAAATGGTGCAGAATGGCGAGCCATCTAAGCCAGGCATAAAAAATGACCACAATTTGTACACGGTGTGTAGACCACGTTTCATAAACATTGAAAAATACCACACAAAAATGGTGGTGTGTACTTTGTACAACTATAATTTTTATGGAAAGTTTGTAAAAATTTTGAATTTGGTCACGCCTGTCGGGAAGAGGAATTGATATACAACATCTGCCGACCATGTCAACCACCAGGGGTTGTTTGTGAACAAAGAAAAGGACTATAGCCTTGCCCAGAGTAAATGTTAGGCCAACTAACCACGGGAACAAAATGCGTAGCAACAGCTTGAAACGGGAGGTGATTTGTGAATATTCAGAACTTGAAGCGACCTCGTTTCAAAGCAGGTGTTCTTTACCCAAGTTCATCTACACAATCATCTGGTAACTGTTGAACACTCAATCACACCCAAACCTGTATAAATGTTTGTGCGGCCTAGTTTCGTTGTCCACGACCAAGACGATCTACAAACAACAAGTAGTATCGCGAGTCTCTTTTCACCTTCGCAATTTCCTGACATTTTGGTGTTATTATTACGCTCTGGCCCGCCCTTCCAAGCAAATGCCGCCTTCTATATACAAAGGTATGTTGCAATAATTGTAAACGACCTATATGTAGGCCTAATCACAATGCATTTTTTTTTCATTCAAACTTGCCATTCTTTTGTCAGTTGATATATGGGTTAATTTGGGGGTCCTTTTCAGGCTTTTGTGCAAGCGGTTCTCGAGTGCCGTCATTTTTGTTTGATTAAAAGGCTCATTGTGTTGAAAAGGCGTCTGCAGAAGCAATTTGGGAGAATGACTCGTGTCTGCCTGGTCGCTGGGGAGCGCCAACGGATGAAGAATTGATGAAGTGTTGCTAGGTGATAGAGCTGTGTCTGATGCGGTTGTCATCAGCTTAACTAATGGTAGCTTCTTCCAGCACCTCAATAAAATTCATTTAACACATGTACGAAAAAGAAAAACTGGGCAAAGCAACAACAGCCAAACAAAAACACGAAATACCATGTACACCTACATATTGTTTTTACATACAGGATTTGAGAAGTTATCATCTTTTCTAAGTCGTTGTAAGTCAGCTTTTCAATTTAGCATAAACCACTTAAAATGCGTTTATATTGTAGTTCCATCATGAAAATGTGTATACGTTCATCATTAAGATACTGTTTTCGTCTTATTTGCTATGGGATGTTGAGTAACATACCTATAATTATTAAAGGTATAATACATGATTGGTAAAGGTCACAGAACAGCACTCACACATTGTCTAATCCAGCATGTACATGAAATGATAAACCTGTAAACATGTGAGCCCAATCGGACATTTGAGTCACGAGAAAATAGGAAAAAATTCAAATTTTCTAATAAAACATAAAGAATGGTTTTGATCTTACCCTGAGATCAAAACTGTTTTCAGTCTTTGTTTTACTAATTTATGGATAAATACAGCATTTCAGGTGCAAATATTTTAACGGTATGTTTCTACCACCACCATCTTCATACCCTGAAAGTTTAATATACGTAAATCTGTGAACATTTCTGTTTGGGTATGTTACCAATCATGTACTGTACCTTTTTAAGTTGATAAGTTTGATTGATTTTTATCAATCAATAATGATTTTTGTTTCGTATTCAAAGTTTTTTCGTTAATGTATCTGATACTTTATGAATTCATTTTGTGTGATAATGTAAAGCAAAATGATGAATTTGTGGTTGAGGAATATTACTGTGGGACTGTTTTGTGGTGAAGGTTTGGCGAACTATTTATGAATGTCAGACCTTGTATATATCAGAATGAAGTTCCAGGAACCCATTGCTATGTGTCACCAGCATATCCAGCTATTCATAGGGGCAATGTTTCATTAACACGCCAAGGAGTGTCATTATACCCCCAAACCTTGTCTCGAGTTTCAACACACAGGTGAATGATACTGAGTTAATATAGCCCAAGTGTCAGATATGTGCACCGCTTAAAATTGAGGCTTCCTTTTCTATGGCTCGTTTTCCAAAGCAATAACGTCTTAATCTGTGAAATGTTATCCGCTCAGTTCAACGTGTCAAGTCCTGTCTCATGTCAATTTTCTTCTTGTCCTGATTTCTAGACATTTCCTATTGTTGATTTGGCGAATGTGTATAGTGTATCTCTGTATAGGAGTAAAGGTACAGTACAGGATTGGTAACATACCAAAACAGAAATGTTCATAGATTTACGTATAAGTTTCAGGATATGAAGATGGTGCTGGTAAAAACATACCGTTAAAATAGGTTGGCCTGAAATGGTGTATTTATTAAGAAATTGCAAAAGACCGAAAGCAGTTTTGATCTCGGGGTAAGATCAAAACCATTCTTCATGTTTTATAGGAAATAATAAGTCGAGTTTTCGCTAGTTTCTAGTGACTCAGATTCAGCTCAAAATTTTACAGGTATAATGTTATTTCATGTATTGGATTCGAAAAAGTGTAAGTGCTGTTCTGTGAGCTTTAGTCCTTTACCAATCATGTATTACACCTTTAAATGACAAAACTAGATCATCATTTGGTGACCTGTTTTCCTGTGCACGTCCGGGGACATTAAGATACAACAAATCCCAAACAGTATCCATGAAAATAGGGAACAATAGCCGCTGGACATTATTTGGCTTATTGGTAATCAAAGGAGACACTAGGGGCATATCGTGGGGGTAAATAACTTGACCAGTGATGAGCAAGTATAGTGATGTGCCGCCGTTATTTGACGAAATCTCTCGGGTCACGTCAGGCTGGGTGACAGTCACCGGTCTCGCAGAGGTGATTACGGTCGGTGGGAGGAAAGGGGAAATCAGCCCCTGTCCACCCAGGGTCTGTAATACGAGCCGCCCCGCTGAGCGAACCGTGCACACCCCGTCCGTACCCCCATCGCTGGATGCACCCTGAAGGCCCAGGTCGAAATATTATCCCCCTAATGGAATATAATAATTAAGAGAAGGGGGACATCTCCCCCTCCTCTACTCATTTGGAACGTTTCTCTTGGGACGATGGAAACAATTAGTATATCTTCAGGGTTCCTTGTGTGTTAGTCCTGAAAATGCCCGTTGGCTTCAGTTCCGGTGAGCATTGCGCAAATTTCCCATTTTTGCTCTGTTGACTGAGTGCCGCTAAGTGGTAAAATAGATTTTCAAGCAATAGAAACAGATACATACAAATATAATCTATGACCAAGCGGTCTTTTATATAACGCTGAAGTCATTATAAAGGTAGTACTAGGCCTATACATGTTATTCACGGTGCATCCATCCTACGTTCGAAGCAGTGTAATCAAACCGAGGCTTGAATTCAAAGTAGTCTGGTACATGTTTTCTTTTTAGAATTGGTGTTACCTTTTCCAACGGGTATACAAGGAAGGTGACAAGATGGATGCACACACTATGAAAAACATCGTAACTATTATCTCTAGTAGTCAAGGGCCTTTTCCAAACCTCGGCTGCGGCTCCGGCTCCGGCTTCGTTTCTTCTTCTTTGTGGTTTGAAAATGAAAACAGAGATTTAGCTTCAATGAAAGAGCAATGTTTTTAGCATATTAATGGTTGATAGAGTCGGAGCCGGAGCCAGAGCCAGAGCCTGAGCCGAAGTTTGAAAAAGGCCCTTAACATTATTGTATTCCTGGGAAGGAGGAAGTCATAACAAAGAAACATTAACCTTTCGTTCACTGAAGCAACGACAACCACAATCCCGCGGTGACCAAAAACGAACTCGGCCTGAACAGATTCTCATATATCAACATAATGATGACCAATGGATCAAGAAGCCTCTAGCTCGCTATTTTCATGAAGGATGATTTTTTTTTAAGAAAAAAATTCTCATCAACCCTGCTCCCTCTGGACTGTTCCCCGAAATCATCCAATTTCTCCACAGTATAGGAGCGTTGAATCATTGATATAGCCGCGGCGTCAATAATCTTTTTTTCCGTGTGTACGCAAGCAATCTGACAGCCGGACAGGGTTCCCCAAAGTCCCCTACCACACTGCCTGAATGCCAATACATCACGTAGTGGAAAGCTTATTAAAATGCTGTCATGTTTGCCTACATCAATGCTACCACCTGTATCCATACATCAATCGAGTAACTGGTGATTCCAGCACGGCTGGGAAGGAGGGTTTTAAGAAGCTTGTCATTTTGGAGAGTACAGGCCTACATCCTTGGAGTATTACACACGAGAGCTCCAGTGCTCATGCCCAATGGCGGTGGCGGGGAAATATAGTCCCCGGGGATCGTTTAAAGTAATGCAATTAAATTTGATCCAGTGCTACAGGCCGTCTTGGGACTCAGGTCCGGCTCTGGCCGGTGGACTGTCTTAATATGGATCGACGCGGTCAATGCAGCATTCATCACACTATGTTACATTCCGTTTGGATTGTCAAGAGTGTTAGTTCTAATACTCCTGGGGTCGATTTCTCGAAGCCCTACGATTGATCGTAACTCGAGTTATGAAGACCAAACCATCTTATGTTTCTACGTGGGGCTGTAATGCATCATAACTCCTATGATTAATAGTAAGTTACGATGAGTTTGGTAAAATCGACCCCCAGTGTCTAATTCTATAGCTTCAAATTGATGCCTTTTGCACAAAGATGATGTATGGTTCGGAAATATAAAATATAAATAACTTCTGTTTGTGTAAAAACTTTCTTTAACATTGCAACATCACGCAGTTTCTTGAAGTCATGACAATACCCCCCCCCCCCCCATTCACCCCACAAAGGAAAGACAATTTTACCAAATCATCAGCAAAACACAGTAAAGCCATTCTAATCTGATGAATCATTTGGCCGAAATGTTTATCCAAATCAGAAGAAAACAAAATAGAAAGAAAACAAAGACGTTGTATGGACTTTTCAAGAAAATCTTTATTTTCCAAAACAAAACAGAAAATGTACAAACAAAAAAAGAACAATCCAAAAGTATGTAAATATGTGAATAAATATTCACAGATTAAAAGAAATGTACTGTCATTGAGCTGACAAAGACCAAAAAATACAGTAATAAACATCAAACGTCAAACATACAATTAACATGAGTTCATACAGAAAAGATACAATATATCTGTCCAGCGGCAAAACAATAGCAATACAAAAGAATATGATAATATAGCAGCTCATTATATGTATACCAAACGAAACACAAAAACAAAACAAATCAAAAGAGTAAATAATTTTTTGAAAAAAAAATTGAAAGATAACAAAGGGAAAAAAAGTAGACTCATTGCGCTGTAGAAGAAGTTTTGGTGCTTGTGAAAGTAAAATTGGATTTCATTCAATTGATAGAATCTTGTTTTTAGAAGCAGCAAGATGTTTTCAGCATTTCACGGGTTGTAGTTGCTCGCGTGTGATTTACCCCATGAGGAAAGATTGAATGTGTTCTCGCAGAGTGGTCCCTTTCACACGTCATCGGCCACCGTTGAAATTCAAAATGATAGAATTTGGCAAGAAGAAACACGGAATACTGAGGTTATCAATCATACATCACCACAGATTCGTCTCGGGGATCAATCCTCGGGTAATGTTCTGACACAATGTTCGTACCAGGGCTATAGTTAAAGGTAGCGTACTGTCATAGCGAACCAAAACAGAACTCAGGATTTACGTATAACTTTCAGGGTATAAAGATGGAGATGGTAGAAACATACCGTTACATTTTGTCCGCCTGAAATGGTGTGTTTATCCGGAAATGTGTAAAATCAAGGAACAAATAAAAA
The DNA here is from genome assembly GCA_963971285.1 of Astropecten irregularis. Classification (NCBI taxonomy): domain Eukaryota; kingdom Metazoa; phylum Echinodermata; class Asteroidea; order Paxillosida; family Astropectinidae; genus Astropecten; species Astropecten irregularis. The sequence continues at coordinate 764,373 of OZ020249.1, read as the reverse complement.
ATAGTTTTACAAAAAAAAAAAAACAGTTTTGATACCAGAGATCAAAACTGCCTGTGAACAGATTTGAAAATACCGTGGTCGTTTTCACTGTTTTCTCAAAATGTGGGCACCGTATGGGAGTGGAAATTTCACAGATGATTGATACTGTATCGTCCGTGATATTTGTAAATCTGCAGTTCTTTGACAAAAACCAAAGTATGATATTACCTTTAAAGATCCACTCATGTTTTTGGCTTTTGGTTATATACAGATTCAGCAAATCCACATTATTTCCTTTCAACGTGAAATTTATCCGTATATCTAAAACTTATATATTGTCGTTGATTTGAAATGTTGGGCTCAGGTCGATCAGAAATTGTCGCAAATTGTTGTCACTTTCATTTGATGTTTGCCGTTTGCTGCATGTAATGCATGAAGCCTATATGTCCAATTTTCCCGCCTAAATTTAAGGCGGCAATCTAGTCCTTAAAGCTGCCAGATTGGTAACAAACCAAAACAGAGATGTTCAAAGATTTGAGTATAACTTACGGGGTATAAGAATGTACATGATAGAAATCCCCTGCTAAAATATTTCTCCCTGAAATGCTACCATTTGTTTAGAAAAATGTAAAACAAATAATTCACGTCTCGGCGAGATCAAAACATGCTTTGTCTTTTATAAGAAAAGAATATTTTGATAATTTGGGAGGCTAATCATCCCTCGCAGCTGGAGTGCTGAATTGCGAAGGATGAGACTTCAACGTGATCGAGTAGCAGGCTTTCATGGGCGCCCTTGGCTGCCAGCCACATCAACTCATATATAATCACGGAGTACAGCCTGAGATCGAAAGTGATTTTTTGGGAGGGAGAAAAACCGGAGAACCCGGAGAAAAACCCCTGACATTGGTGAGATGCGAGTGCCTAACGCATGTACTACCTATGCGCCCAGTTTCGCTATTTTGTCTTGACTCAGATATTCGATTGAGCTCAAATGTTCACAGACTTATTAAACTGGATTCGACCAAAGTTTATATGCTGTTCTGTGACCTTTACCAATCATGTATTATATCTTTAAACTACAAATATTCAAGAAGCTGGTAAGATAAACAACCGAATATTTGTCTTTTCTTTTTACAAGAATCTTAACCGGTACTGACAGAAACCTTCATCCAAGATCTCTTTAACAGCGCACTGATTTAAAACCAGATGTTAGAATCATGTACCACACTAATCACGCACAGAGTCCATTAAGCCTATACCTTGACAATAACACATCGCACAATGATAAAAACAAAACCGTGCTTTTTCTACCGGTAATCCTACACAAGCTCTTTCCCTTTGGTAACCTCGATGTTTTTTCACAATGTAATCCTCGTGTTTCTTATCAAAATATCACAAAATGCAGACCCGTGCCCTCAAATTCAAAATCGAAATTGGTTTGGGGGTTCACTTTGTAATGCGTCAAATGGATCTGGAGGGTTAGGGTCGATTTCACCTATCGTATTGTAACTTTCTATCAATCGTATAGGCCTACATTGCAGTATTGTGTAGAATACGATGGGTAATCCTTCGTAACCCGAGTTACGATCGATCGTAGGGCTTCATGAAATTGACCCCTGGTGGTATAACCTTGGTATTGTGCAGATTATATATGCAGGTGCACGCTTTGGGAATGCATTATTGGTATCGCCGTGTGTCCTTAATGCAACCAAGAATGAAACATTGCATGGCTTTTACTTTGAAAACATCTGCACACAATTCTAATAATGTTCTTGTGGAATCCAACTTGAGGAAGCCCTGTAGCATCAGTACGTGGGTGGCAGGAAATGGAGAATTGTACTGGTGTGCATATCAATGTCGAGATCTTAAATTTAAAAGTCGATTTTATTTTTGTAAAACTACAACAATGACGTCATGACGACAACGATAACAACAGCGAAATCGAACGGCAGTAGCAGCAACAATAACAACATCAGCAACAGTAGCAGGAACAAAACAGAAACAACTATAACAACAGCGAGAACAACAACAATAACAACAGCAAAATTTGATCTTTAAAAGATGAAAACTTATTTTGGTCATGCACTGGTTTTACTCTTTTCTGGATAAATACAGCATTTCAGGCATACATTTCTTAATGGTAAATCTGTGAATATTTCTGTTTCGGTATGCCACTCAAGTATCATACCTTGAAACCCTTACTTTTAGAAAACAGTGGAATCGCCGATGTTTTACAGATTACGTGGGTATCAATATTCATTACCATTTCTATTCTAAGCTAATTAGTGACTTCAGGGAATAAACTCTAGGCGCGTACGGGAGAAAGCCTTGCTTGAACCCCGGTGAACTTGAGCCCCGTGTGCTGGTCATCACCCGACACCGTGGCGCCTACAGGACCCGGCTGGCGTTGAAGGTTGGCCAGAGAAATACCTAACGGATTACCATCGAACTTGACGCTGATTGCACGGAATGGAATGAACCGGATGGACGCAATCATTTCTGATGAACGATCAGGGGGAAACTAAATGACTGATACAACCTCTACGTTTTATTGTCAGACTTTAATTGGTCGGCGAAATTGCTACTGGAAACAAATTACCGGGTTTGGTCTAAGGATTGGTAACATGTAAGGGTCTTGATGGCCGTGCCAATTGACAACGACGTTTGAAGTATTAAAAGGTGGAAGAAGTGCCGGGATTTCAAATCCTTCAAGGTTAATTGTAAAACCTTGTCTTGATTTCATTGGAGATCTTAAAGAACGACTTTCGAAAAGTATGAACTTCCAGGATACGGAACTTCCAAAATTCAGCAAGTGATTAATAACAACTTCTATGATTGCTGATTCGGATTATCTGAACGTAAGACTCATTCAACTTAACAAGGATCATGTAATATTTCTATACAATAAAATTGAATGACATTCAACCTCAAAATATTGGGGGGATATATCCCCCCCCCCCGGGATCGACACCCATGCCGGTGTCCCTTTATACCCTGTAAGTTATAGGTAAATCTGTGAACATTTCTGTTTCGGTATAGTAGTAAATTGATACATTGCTGTTTTGTTAGTCTTCGAAGTGATTTATACTGTTTAATTCTTCTGAATATCGTTTTTAAATGCTTTAAAATGCGAGTTTTATGCTCTATAATTCGACTTTTCGACTCTGTTTTTATTAAAAAAGTCCCTGGTTTAGGAGGGGGTATCCCACCTCCCTCAGCCTCCACCGGCTCGGTCGCTTCGCTCCCTCGCATATACCAAATCACCAATCATCCCCCCCAATCATGAAAAGAAATCGACTCCAGTGGACACCGGACAAGTCGACCACGAGACAACTCGGTCGCAAAGACAACTCGACTTCAAGACAAGTCGACTCCATCTATGGCACTGCGATGCTAGGTACGCGCAATGAAACAATAATTACATGTATACAAACAAAAATGTATATGTGAATAAAAAAAATGACAGAATGATGGTAGAAAAATGCCGTTAAAAATGTTCTGCCTGAAATGCTGCATTTATCCAGAAAATAGTCAAACCAATTACCAAAAAAGAAAAAAACAAAAAAATTTGAACGTTTTTCACTTTTTTTCTCAAAAGTGGGCACCGTAAGGTACTGGAAATTTCAAAAATGACTGTTGCTGTATATTTCTTTATATTTTTGCCCATGAATTTGTATTTGATAAAAACCAAAGTATGTATGAAATTGCTTTTAATGTCCAAATTTCAAAAATGTTTCGCTTCGTCTCAAAAGACTTAAACAAAACTTGGGTGTGAGCACAATATGCCCCCTCTGACCTATTAAAACTAGTGATCCATTGAAATTTCTTATGCCTTTGTCATATACGTAGGCCTACGGTCTGACAAACATGTGAAAAAGTATAATGTATTGAGCTTGCACAAACATTAATAGCATGTACAGCGAAAGCAACTTCGGGTATACAGCTACACACACTTAAATTATTAAGTAATGCATGTACAATGTGAAGTGCATACTCTACCTTTTCAGTAACATGAAGTATCATTTTGGTATAAATTAGAGTGTGTCTCACAGCCAGGTGTGTGGACTTTGCTCCGTTATGGATTATTCACAAGCAATGCGCCACCGGTGCCCGTGGGAGGGGGAAGTTTTGCACATTAATGTTTGCCTGATGTGAGAAATAAATCATGGACTTTAGCCAGAAACAAATGAAGACGTTACTATTGAAACACCTGCTTCGTCCGTACCACGACCTAGAAAAATGTGCCAAGCTATACGTCTGTGTTTCTATTCAAAAATACATTGTTATCAAACCAAAGAAGTAAATGCAAATAATGTCTGAAAAATAAAGGAATTATTATGTAACATTCTATTTCATATCATTTGAATGTATACAGTAGAGGATTGGTAACATACCCACACAGAAATGTTCACATATTTACCTATAACTTTCAGGGTATAAAGATGGTGATGGTAGAAACAAACCGTTAAAATATTTCTGTCTGGAATGCTGTATCCATCTAGAAAAGCGTTAAACCGATGACCAAAAACAATTTTGGACGTTTGGAAGATAAAAAAAAAACGGTAAAAAGATTTTTAAAATACCGTGGGCGTTTATCACCATTTCAAAAAGTGAGCACGTCCGTACGGGATTTGGAATTTCACAGATGACTGTTACTGTATCTTCCTTGATATTGTTGCTTATGAATCTGCATTTCTTTGACAAAAACCAAAGAATGATATTACCTATAAAGTTAGCCAGGGCCGGGCAAAACAATCCCACCCTGGTTTAATTTCGTATACCCGTAATTGCAGGTTACTATGTATTGGAACGGTTGGCAGTTTTCCCTCAAAATATGACAACCAAAGTTTGCTGAAAACATGATGATATAAAATACTTTTTTAAAGCAACAAACAAAACTAAGGGACAAACAAAAAGCGCTGATATCTCTGTGTATTGGTTCTTTTCTCAGGTTGCTTGCAGCGATACAAAACAAAAACTGGAAAACCAATTTACGAAAAGTCCGATCCCACAAAGATCAGACATATGTGGCTGGCGTTCCATGCCAATCAATTAATAATGATAATGGCATTTTATTCAATAAATTAGCATCGGCTTGACAGATCTCTTTGTCAAATAATCATCTGTAAATTGACAGGACCCATTACCTTAAAAGCATTTTGTCCAAAGTGAGTTGATGTTTTATCTCGCTGTTGAGCCATACTGACATGTTGATCATTGCTTTCTAATGGAACGAGGATTGTGTATTATTTATTTACTTCGAGCAAGAGTTTTGTTTTCCATGTCTGGCTGTCTTGAGTTGGCCATGCGTTACCAAAGTTAACCATTTCCTCATGATAAAAGGGAGTTCTTATCGTCTATGAAGGAAAGAGGGATTACTGCTACACACTACCGACAAAGGATATGCAATTTCATTAAGCCTGGTGCCACGACGCAGGACGGTAATGACTTAAAGCATAAATATTGAAACGGTACAGGGAATTATTGTAAGGGGAACTGGAATGTGGCGGGCTTTTTACGGTACGATTCGGTCCGAGCTAACTCTTGGCATCACCCGGTCTGTACGTACTCCGACTCGATAATAACTGTGGTCTGCTTCGCATAACAGTCAAAATGACATTTCCATCGTTATGATACATTTCCAAACCATTTCCATTCGTCACGACTTCAATTATCAATCCTTGTCAACTGGTAATTGTGTCAGCTGTTATAGCAAAACTCCATAGTCATGACGATCAATTATTGTAAGCTGGCTTGGCCTGTAGATCAATTTATTTCAGACTTCATCTAGCTCAGGAAACGGCGATTAGAATCAAACACAAATTACATCTTTGGGACAGATGATATACCTATTACGTTTTAGTACAGTCTTCAATTATTTTAGGCCTAAGTATTGGAATTTTTTCTAGGTCAAGCAGAATTGTCAACCCAATTTTCATGTGATGCGACATGCTGCTTTGGACTTTTTGTTGGTTGTTAGTTAGTTGGGGTGTTTGTTTGTCTGTTTGTCTATTGAACTTGAGCAGAAGGGAAGGGGGAGGGGGAAGAGGGGAGGGGAGGGGAGGGGGCTAGGGTTCCAATGCTCACCGTCCATCAATACGGGCTAGTAGTGCGCCACCATGAGTTTGCAACGAGTTGGCCAATCACAATTCAGGAAATTGTGTGGACAAACTGCGCATCTTTCCACAGTTGAGCAGTTTTGTCGACACAAATACACGGGTTTTCACTTCGGCGGCCATCTTAGCTTTTGATCGCAACTTCAAAACGAGGCACTTTCCCGCATGCGCACTTTTCGAAGTGTAAACCCATGTATTAATTCCGCGCATTGTAATTGGCTAACGTGTTGCAAACTCAAGGTGGCGCACTATTGTGAATCACCCGTGTTGTTCTGCACGGTTACTTGTGTAAACCTAAATAATTGTTTTCATGTACAATAATTTTCTTTGGAGTACATAATTATATTTCTGGTATAAAGTGTTGTTAAGTACTTCTTGGAAAAATCCATTCACCTATATATCTGTGTATTACTTTCACAACTTGACTGGTCATTTCGTCTTTTCCCATAGTGAACAATTTTAACTATTTCTCCTCACAAATATTCTTGTAAATTCTGTTTTCTTTTCTTTTTCGTCATAATTATATAACCTTTAATTTTCCCATAAAAACTGTAAAATAAAGTATTCATTTGGATTCCGCGTGGGTTTCTTGTGCTTGAGTAACGTATGTGAACATGTCCTAGATTTCAACAGTCAAATCTATTTTGAGTTTGGGATCAATCCGCCCACAGAAGTCCAATCAATACAGCTCTTCACCTGTGACAAATTTGATGATCAACCTTTGGAAATTTGAGAGAAGGTGGGATCCATCGATAGACCTTTCATAATATGTCATTTCCGTTTTATTATACTGATGCCGTGCTTGTGTTTTTTCTATTCGTTTTGATAACAGGTGTTTTGGAAGGTGTTCAGCTGGGGTAATCTTGGGTGAGCCCAGACATAGAGTTCCTTTAGAGGTAAGAACAACTCTCGAACGATTTCCTTACTCGAAAATGTCTGACTTCTGTCAACTGCTGTTGATTTGTTGATTGTTTGTTTGGTTTTGTTTTCATTAATAATTATTATTATTATTATTATTTTATTCGTCATCATCACAGCAGACAAAAACAAAAACAAAACAATTATACACATAATGACAAGATGACAGGAGTTGAGAAAGCGAACTTTATCACTAATACCAACAGGCAGTCAACCCCAAACAACAAATATATAAAATTACAAATATAACAGGCAAGAATAAAGGTAAACAAGAATTTAAGAAAAAAGGAACATTAAAATAAAGTTTAAGATCAAAATCGATTAAAACAATAAAAATTCATTAAAAAGTTAAGAGAGGGAAGAAAAGACTCCCCCTATCGTACATACAGCATTACATTTAATTTAATAAGAAAAAACAAACAACCATAAATAAGAATTGTACATGGATTGTTGTATAAGCTTACAGGTATTGCACGGACTTATAGGATCTTGGTGAAAGTTTAAATAACTGAGACAATGCAACCTAAACATTGACTCAAAGATGGAGACAAATAAATGTACCGATTATGCATCATATATTGCTTTATTTCGGCAGGGCAAAGATTTCTGTACGATAACTGAATACAAAATGCAATTATCGCATGAAACCGCCACTCCCCCGAGTCACAAGTTATCTCTACAATCTTTCCATACCATACCCTGAAGCAGTTACATTAACCAAATTCTGTAAAGATGTGATGCTTTTCAATTCCATTTGAAGCAAGGGGAACCGTTTAGGCGAATTATGCACGATAAAGTCAGGGGGTTTGTGTGCCTAAACACCATCGATCAATCTCTTTTTGTAACGATATACATTTCTTGAAGGAATAGAGCATGTTGTGCATGCAAAATAGAGTAGATAAGGGCCTGTGTAATATTTCCAGTTCTCTAATTCTGTCGACTTGTTCCATTAAAATCTTCCCGAATTATTACCAATATCAAGATAAGCTAATCACCGTTTTCATGAAGGGGCGAATCTGCCCACATCAGGGCGTTGAATTATATTAGTTTTGAGAAATCTGCTTTGAAGTTTGTTCCTTTTTAAATTGAAGATTTCGCCCACTTTTAGAGGACATGTTGATTAAATTGTTTATACCGGTTTCAAACTGGAGACTCTTAAAGGTAATATCATACTTTGGTTTTTGTCACAGAAATGGAGATTCGTGGGCAAAAATACCAAGACAGATACAGTAACAGTCATCTGTGAAATTCCCAGTCCCATACGGTGGCCACTTTTTGAGAAAACAGTGAACAACGGCCCCAGTATTTCTTAAGTGTTTTCTCTTTTATATTTCATCTTTTAAAATATCAAAAAGATTTTCGGTCGTTGTTTGACTTATTTCTGGATAAATACACCATTTCAGGCGGAACAATTTTAATGGCATGCATGTTTCTATCACCACCATTCTCATACCCTGTAAGTTATACGTAAATCTGTGAACATTTCTGTTTTTGCTTCTTACCAAAGTATGATACTATACCTTTACATGTAAGTACAAGATGTACTGGTTTTAAACACGTACAAATTCGCCCCTTTGTGAAAATAGCACTTAGTTGATATTTGCCCTTTATTGATTTTCATGATCTCTTGATTTCATCTGATTTGGACAAAACAATTTCGCCATGATGGCCGTTAAAATACCCTTAATCGCTTTTTGGTAAAACAAATGTCGAACAAATACTGAGTATTTATCAAATTCGTCCCTTCGTGAAAACTGTGAGGGATGAAGTTGACTCCATGTGTTTCATTAGTATTGGTTAGACATAATTCGTGCGTGGTCACAATTTACACATTGAAAAGCACCACACAAGTTATAGCCCGACACACTGTCGAACTTGTGGCGCGTTTTTCGTTTCAAATTTTCGAACAGCTTTTTCAGCATAGAGCTGATACGCAAAGGCTCACTTGAGGTCTTTTTGGTAGTTTTATGAGCAAAGGTGTCAAATCTTGTTTGTGGAATTAGACATAGGCCTACGTGTTCGGACTGATTTGAGAGCACTTGGACACGTTTTGTGTACAATGTGATTGGCAGAAATGAACTTCGCTATAATGCGTGGAAACACTTGAGCTTGGTTCAAAATGATTCATGCTGTGGATTTTTGTAAACAAGTTAATAAATGATTTATGTTCAGAGAGGGTACTTTAGGATTCGGTTGTCAAATATACCAACAAAGCAGTGAGGTTATAAAACCCGGGCCATCTATTGAATTGTGTTTATCATCAGAAAACTATAGGCAGAATTATTGAGTGTAATTATGTCACTAGAATGACATTGAACATGAGTGGCTCTAAATGTAACAGATGTAACGGTCCACTTGTTGTCGCACCAAATTTGCAAAGTTTTTACCAATGAAACAAAGCGAAGGTTGCCCCTTTTACGTGCTGATTCCTTGGATGATATTTAATGGAATGTGCGGTGCCAGCTATACACTATTTTCCAAGTAGTTTAACGTTTAGAACTGAAATGTGAACTTCTTGTTAAGACCATCGAATAAATTACAGGGGAAACTGACTGGATTAATTTTAAATCATTGAAAATTGATCAAAGAAAAATTGACTGCAGCGGGATTCGAACCAACGACCTCCGGAATAACGTTCCGGCGCTCTTACCAACTGAGCTATCCAGCCCTATGTTGGTGGTGTCCCTAATAGTTAATTACTTTGTTCGTTTGGCAGTCAGAAGCCATGAAACCACACACACACCGCTATATCCCAAGGATCATTGAAGATAAGCGCAGCATTAGCAATGCTACAACCTGAAAACAGTACATGGGGGATCACTCAAAGAGGATAAGGCTTTTTTTTATCTTGTAAAATCAATAGACTTTGATGGCCTCATTAAAAAAAGAACTGCCACACTTTAAATAGGACCAGTAAAAGACAATCATCAGTATGTACAAAAATAACCATCTGACTTTTGTTTTGTTTCCCTTATTGATTTCTGACGTCACAGAACTAGACCACTTCAATCTGGAACAATGAGGATCTGGATAGTTATACTGCTGGTTGCCATGGCAGCGGTTGTCATGAGTGATGTCATGGATGACGATGACAGCGACTGGTTTAATGATTTCATTGAGGAATATAAGAGACGGCCACGCCCTCCACCACGCACGCCAGCACTACAGAGGGTATATAGTACTTTATAGTCATCTAATTGGCATTAATTTAAAATATCACTTAGCTGTATACACACAATAAACCTAAATGCTTACTAGGTTTTTGCCTTATATTTGGAATGAATAATCGCACGCAGACAAAGGTCATTATGACAATAGGGTAATTAGTATATCATTTTCTCTTTCTGCATGTTTTTAATTATCATCAACACCTATGCATTCGTTATGAATTGTTTCATGCCGACTGGCTGATTTTAACAACAACAAAAAGACTGAGCTTTATAAATCAAACCATGGAACGTTTTATAATTATGGGAATCAGTTAAAAACTTTTTCCCCAAAACTGTAAAATCGATTTCGTGCATCATAGCTCGAATCGACTGCTGTGGTCAATTTGCATGTGGACCTATCATACATAATTATTTAGTTTCATTCATGCAGTGCGATCAAAAATAAAGGAAACTGCTATTTAGGTCATTTGCAGCATTAGGACAGAACGTTTTTAGGCTTTCATGATTGCCAACGATAAGAAGAAACAGAATCGTTTCGTCATGTTGCATACGACGCTTGTTTCACGGAGTTGTGTCAAGTCACACGGAACATAAACGCTTGTTCCTTTTTCCCGCCAAAAGAGACTTATATAGAGGGCGCTCTTATCATCTCAGATTTTGCGAAATTCAAGAGCTATGTGCTCGCAGAGGGCGCACTTCAAATCAGCACTCTTGAACGGCAACACACTAATTCCCGCGCATGCATTTCGTTTCTTTATCAAATTAGCAATAGAAAATGAAGCATTTTGAGATGCAGCACTATATAGAACAAGACAATAGTTTCATTCACTTGCATGTTTTGACAGTGAATGTTTGTTTTTTCATACAAAAGCTCTTATCGATATTTGTTTCATTTTTTGTTGTGGATGTTTATTGATTTAGATGTGTGTTTTCGTGTATTATTGGCATGGGTAGTTTTATGTGTTACGAGAAGCTAATAGTCATGTGTATGCAAACGAAAAATGTACAGAGATGCTGAGAGCAGGATATTCTATTGGCAGTTCTTTAAAAGTAGTATCATACGTTGGATTTTGTCAAAGAAAAACAGATCCATGGGCAAAAATATCAAGACAGTAACAGTCATCAGCTAGTGTGTGAAACTTTCAGTCCCATACGGTGCTCACTTTTTGAAAAAACAGTGAAAACGGCCACAGTATTTGTGAAGTCTTTATTTTTCTTTTTCTTTTTGATCTTTAAAAGATCACAAATAATTTTACTGACTAGATTTACTAATTTCTGGATAAATACACCATTTCAGGCAGAACATTTTAACGGTATGTTTCTACCATCACCATCTTCATACCCTGAAAGTTATACGTAAATATGTGAATATTTCTATAATGTTACCAATCCTGTACTGGATCTTAAATGGTAGTGACACCCTTAAACCTTAGGCAATGCTCTGTGTGCAACACTGCATTTGCTGTAGTGTATAGCGACATGATAGGAAGAAATTGAACCCAAAGCTAAAACTGCCCATCGTTTGCCAATTGTTCACGTTGCCTCAGCTTCACTGGTTTAAAGGTAGTATCATACTTTGGTAAACACCAAAACAGAAATGTTCCCAGAAATTAGTAAAACAACGACCGAAAATCTTTTTGATCTTTTAAATGATCAAAAATAAAAGTGAAAGACTTAAAAAATACTGTGGCCGTTTTTCACTGTTTTCTCAAAAAGTGGGCACCGTATTTTTTACAGAATGACTGCTACTGTATCTTCCTTGATATTTTGCATATGAATCTCCATTTCTTTGACAAAAAGCAATGCATGATACTACCTTTAAGTCGTCCTGGATGATAATTGTGTACTTCATGTAGCCTAATACGTGTTTGTTCCTTGCTGTTTCTGTTGTGTTTATCAGCCTGTCCGCAGGTCTGAACTTGAGAAAATGAAACGATCCTGCGAAAACCCGTCAGCGCACGGCATTAGTCAGGCAAACTGCATTCGATCTCTAATGAGACGCCTCGTACCGCCATACTCGGTGGGTTCATTTCAAAACCACATGCTATAGCTGCATGCACAGTTGTCATGCCAACTGCATCGCTTATGTCACACGTAACCAAGCAACGTATAATTATATATGCATGACGTCAGCATTGATGTTGTTGTGCATGTATGTCATGTATGTTACATGCAATTGAATAACAGTGGTGTTTAAAGGTACACCAGCGTTGTCTGTAACAAATCAACTCTTCTGATGTATTGAGTTCACATAAATGTAAAAGTACATGCAACTCTTGAGCGTTGTTTGCAATGGGAGACTTCGGAGAACAGGGCCCAATTTCATGGAATCCGTTACCGTTAGCAAAAATTCTTCGCTTACGGCAGCAGAATGTTTTGGGTAACGGTTAGCGTATTTCACGGAAGAGTTTCCTTTTTGGTAACGGTAAGCAAGGAATTTGTGCAGAATGCATACGACAGCGCGTTAGCAGAAAATGATCACGGTTACCCTAGAAATTCTTCGCTAACCGACAGTCTTGCTTACGGATTCCATGAAATAGATTTTACACGTAGCAGTGCCCGTAAGCACAAAAATAGGCCGTAACGGATTCCATGAAATTGGGCCCCGGTCTTCAAGTCAACAGCGTACGCGCACGCAATTGTGAGCATGCGCGCGTTGTTTTGCGCCTGCGCTGTTGTGCATGCGCGTGCGCTGTTGACTTGAAGACCGATTCTCCGAAGTCTCCCATTGCATGTACTTGGAGTCAGTGCGCACACGTACGTCAGTCATGGTTAACTTCGTCATAATAATTTTTGATTGGCGCCCTCTTTTGATTTCAAATAGAAACTCTGGCTTGATACGTGGTACGCGATTTATTCCCGAAAGGAACAAAGAATATTCGGCATGGACAACATCTCCAACATATCCACGCCTGTCTTTTGCTCATGATCAGCTTTCCGGCTTCCCAGATTCCAATAAAAGATGATTAGGCAGTTTTCAAAATAAAAAGTTGCTGCCCGGGCCACCGCAGTTTAATTCTTAATCAAAAGAGGGCGCCATTTAAACACTTGGGTTCGGATTACTGTATGTATGAATGGTTGCATTCGTTTAGCTAACAAGGGTCAACCCTTACTGGGAATGGTCGTGTTTTACTGCACAAAACAAGCGAGAGAATGGGGACGAGGTTGACTGTTGTCGACCCGGGGAGCTAAACGAATGCACCCTATATTATTTATCGTCATTGATAATAACGTATTAATATTGACTGCAATCATTGATATTATTTCTTCACCTCTTTTCCTGAGAAGTTTAATTTCTTCGATCTTTCTACCATCATTAATTCTCACAATCTTTCAGCGCATTGGTTATACTTTTGGTTTCTCTGTGGGTGTGCTCTTTAACTAACCTATTCACAAGCTTTCAATTAATGTTTCCCATTGCGATGCTAATGGTATTTATTTTTAAAAATAATGCTGGAATCCTAAAGTCTGATTGTCAATTGCTTGACGTGTGGCCTATCACTCCTTCATTACAATGTGCACATTTTGACCTTTGTGCATTTCCAGGCCCAATATGTTTTACACCCTGAAAAAGTGCAGTCATGATGATGTGATAAAAGTACCATAATACCCCCCCCCCTTCCCTCCCAAACCCCGCCCCCTCCCCTTCCATATCCAGGCAAATTTAGATGCCAGTTTAAAATAAAAGAACAAAATCTGTCACAAATCACGTGTAATAAAGGAAATTGATTTCTATATGCAAAGGGCCGCAAGCCCATGATATTCCTTCACAATCTTCTTTTAAATAATATTTCGTGGCCTCACACTAACGTTGATTTTCCATCATAATCATCCAACTTTTCGAGGGGATATCCCAAACACAGAGCGAAAGAAAATGTCGTGAGCTAGCTGCATAGTAAATTAATTGTGTACCAGTCATTGGTTTCAGTAACATTGGCAAAATCGAAGTTGAACATAAGTTCCAAAATCTGTGTAAAACAGGTACATTATGTGGGCCGTTCCCCTCTGGGGCCAATTCTATGGATCTGTTAAGCACAAAAGAAATCGCTTAACACAAAATGTCTTGCTCAATAAAACACAACATCATTAAAAGTAATTCATGGTCAGCGACCAAAGAACAATCACAGGTGATACACAACACATGGACATTTGGTTGTTAGTCCTGTGTTTATTTAAGACAGAGATTTCATGGTTAGCAAGTTGTTGCGCTAAGCAAGGTCTTGGAATTGGTCCATGCAGCTTAACGAGAAGGGCCATTATTTACCACACAAAACGAAAACACAACTGCCGTTGACCGCACTGATCTATACAAACTGGATAGGTCGCGGGTGCAGTGATTAGACGGCGAGCCGTGAAGTCACCAGCGGCCATGTTAGGATATTCAGCACAATACTCATTGCACTGCATGACTGCACAGCAAGCAGTGCAGCAATTCTCTGTAAACGCCGGTTGCCGCGCCTGCCAATGTATTGAATATCCCAAAATGGCCGCACGGATGCTTCACCTGCAGAGCAGCGCGACCTATCCAGTTTGTATAGATCAGTGGTTGGCGGTCATCCGCTCGTGATTATTCATTGCTTCTCTCTGAACTCTTGGTGGCAGCAGACATGTTTAACACGCATTGGGTGCATTTGTTTAGCTCCCCCGGGTCAGCCCTTACTGGGAATGGTCGTGTTTTACTGCACAAAACAAGCGAGAGAATGGGGACGAGGTTGACTGGTGTCGACCCGGGGGAGCTAAACGAATGCACCCATTATTTCCCCTCTGTTAAAATTATGTATCGCATGGCTTATAATATTTTTGCTTAATTAACATAAAAGTATAATCAATTTTGCGACATCGGGTATTTATTATGCAATCTTAAGCACACTGATTAACTGCTTAAACTGGCTAAGTGTTTTGTCGTCAAATAGCTTTAAGTGATTTAAAAGAGCGCGTCATCGGCTGTTGGTATTAAAGGTAGTATCATACTTTGGTAAGAAACCAAAACAGAAATGTGAACAGATTTACGTATAACTTAAAGGATATGAAGATGGTGGTGGTAGAAACATACCGCTAAAATTGTTTCGCCTGAAATGGTGCATTTATCCAGAAATTCGTGAAACAACGACAGAAAATCTTTCTGATCTTTTAAAAGTTCAAAAATAAAAGAGAAAAGACTTAAGAAATGATGTGGCCGTTTTTCACGATTTTCTCAAAAAATGGGCACCGTATGGGACTGAAATTTTCACAGATGACTGTGACTGCATCTTCCTTGATATTTGTGCCCATGAATCTGTACTTCTTTGACAAAAACCAAGGTATGATACTACCTTTAAGCCATGATCCTGTGCCATGACTAGGAGAAATACAGTGGCGTTTATAGTTGGCGACAACTTTTAGTGAGCCTATACAAAACGATATGAGGACAAACCCCAGGAATGTTGGGGAGCGGGATTTGATCAAACTTCCAGACAGATATCAAATTCTGAGTGAAAAGCCAACGAGGAAGGGAATGGATTTAGCGCCCTCTGGCGGCAAAACCCAGATACCCCACTGGAGAAAAGAACACACACAACTAACTAGCAGGGGCGTGTTTTGTAGAACGTCTTTCTGACGTCACGGCTTGATGAACAAAAACAAAACGCTTTTGCAAAATGTAAATAAAAATGGCGGTAGGCATGGCGGAAGGATGTAGCGCAAGTGCGTCTGTTCACCTTTCCGCCATATTGGATCGATTGTCAACCAATCCCATCCCTCAGTTCTCGTGAACTAATGACGTCATTGAAGCAGAACCGAAATGGCCAAAATGTCAAACCAATAACCAACGCAGAAACATGTTCACAATTCAGGCCGCCAAAACGCGCGCCATAGATCGCGAACATCACAATTAACCCTAAAAATAGAGACGTGCGAAATAACAGTTATTGTCTTTCTTATTTCCTTATTTCTTTGCACGCAGTGCATTAGCTACGGCAAGGGCTGCTCTATTAAGAACCACCAGCATCAGTGTTGCCGTGGAATGGGCTGCTACAGCGGCTCAGGTAACGACTGCACCTCAAAGACCCGCTGTATCTGCAGGAGACCTCCTGAGCTGAAATACGTCTACTACACGGTGTAAGAATGTATAGCATAGACACCCAATACCAGTGCAGTATATAGTCAACAGTGTCTGTTTTACTGCAACTGCATCCGAGAAAAGAAAAGTTTACATTTGCGATCCACCTTTTTTGGCTAGTACAATACTTTCAACAAACGCATTATAATTATGTGCAGTTTTCTTTATATCCTATAACGATGGGTTTGAAATCGTATTTGTATGATGGATACATATCTGAACAGTTGACATTTTTTTTGTACATTTTAAAATGATGATTCGTTTAAAGAACCAAGAATTGTGTGTTTCATTCGCTAGACCTGTATCTTTAGAAAACCCGCCGATGACATTGATTAATGTGCTGCTTTAAGTTCGGGCTATTCCAAATAGCACGCCATCAAGAGTTTGCAATGCGATGGCAAATTACAATTCACAGAAATTGTCCACCAATATGCGCGTCCGACACATAGAGATACATGGTCTGACCACGGACGTCATAATAAAAAACCTGGACTGGCAATACTCCCTATAAGCCCACATGGTCACTGAAGCCACAAGCATCCGTCTTGGAGGGCCAAATACAAAGGTAATACAAAGACGGGCTCACCATTGTTAGTTAAATCCGCCTGGCAACAATAATTACCGCATTGTATCTGGCACGGTAAGATGGTCGCCGGTGGCTTCAGTTGATACAAAAGCATTGCAAGTCCAGATTTTTTTATATACGTCCGTGGGTCTGACACGAGATCGACAGAATCCGTGCATTGTGATTGGCCAACCCGTTGCAAACTCTTGGTGGCGCACTATTTGGAATCACCCGTATTTGTAACCACGATACTGATTTAATCCTTCACAGGAAACGTCTTGTGCCGAAAATAAAAAGTAGAGAAAATAAGTTAAAGGGTTCGCCTTCTTATAATATCTCCGTATTACATTCCATTCTGGTTTCTAATAAAGCTACAGAAAAGTATGGTGGGTGTGAGCATCGTTTGGATTTTATAACTAAGAGTTTGATAACATTTTCGCAACAGTGCCACATTCCCGATAGATAACACCCATGAAGAGTGTTTGGTATGTAGGCTAGGCCTTAAATGGTGCAACGTGATTTCCAAATCAGACATTTAACAACACACCCAGTTCACAATCTTATAATAGGTGAAGACGTTTGGTACAAAGTGGTGCTTAGTAAAAAACAAAAATACATTCAGATGAGCAGGCTACGATATGCATTGCACAGAGCACAGACCTTCATAATGATGTTTGCCAAATCTTGTTTTGTGTCAATCAATAAGCAAAATGCTGCTTCTTAATTTTAACACTGCTATAAAATCGGCTCCACGATTTCGGTGAACCCCTTACATTTCTCAAAAAAATAACTACAACGATACTTTTTTTAAAAATCGGCCAAAATTAACTTCATGCGTTCTAATTTTTAAACAATTTGCAATTTAAGTAGTTTGTAACTGTTACTAGATTTCTCTGAAATGTATTTAATGAGTGGCTTAAGTGATTCATTTATTTATCAATTAATGTATTTATTAATTGCACGTAGTGAGATTAAGCACGAAAACAGACCTACTGATGAATTTGTAGTATAATTATTGTTTGGATTCACGTAAAAAATGATTACAGTTACTGGATACGAGTTTGAATTATTACTGTAAAGTAAATCAAAGCTTGAAGTTTGAAATTGGTGGACCAGAGGTTTAAAACTGCACATTTCATTCAAATACTTTTCATGTTACAATGTCTTAGAGTGTGTACTAGTTAGGTAATAGCTATTTTGATTTCGGCACTTTATTTTAACGATCCAGTCGTAGCGATTGCGCTTAATTATTCTAATGGGCACAAATATAATTATTATTCTAGTCATAAAATTGTAAATTGACCAGAAATCAAACAATAATATTGACATTACGGTGCACATCACTATACTGAAAGTCATGTACCAAGTAACCAGTGGTACCCCAAACATGGTCTTCTTAATTTATAAATACAAAGCATATACCATAATGGACCGTTCCTGCTATGCTCTTAGAGCCCCGCCCACATTAGCAACGCCACTTGTTTTTTACATACCGCATGTGACCCAGGTAATGGATGACAACGACTGTTAATAGCAACCACTGTTAAGCTTTTGTGTCCATTCAGGTCCATATTTTGATCATTAACATTAAAACAGGTCAGTGACCTTTTGTAATTGATATGGGACCATGGCCAGGGGTCGGTTTCACGAAGCCCTATGATCGATCGTAACTCGATTTATGAAGGATAACCTATCGTATTCTATACGTAAGGCTGCAATACACAATAAGTTTTTGCGATTGATAGTAAGTTACGATGAGTTTGGTTTTGTGAAATCGACCCCTGGGATTAATTTCACGAAGACATACGATCGATCGTAACTCAAGTTACGAAGGATCGTATCCTACGTAGGGCTGCAATACATCATAAGTCCTACGATTGATAGTAAGTTAAGATGAGTTTGGTAAAATCGACCCAGTCCGTTTGCTTGCAAAATCACATTCCTAGTAATTCACTAAAAGTTTGGGCCACGCCCATTTGTGGGATGACCCCTTCCACTTTTTATTGAGCCTATAGGTTACATAATAAGGTAATTATAACATCTTTGAAATCAAACATAACGGATATAATTGTTTTCTTAAATCTTTCTTTGTTGTTAAATTGACATTAAATAGCTGTTATTTTTTCTGTTTGCTGGGATTTTGGGGACCGTGTCCGCTCGATGGAGTTGATCCCTGAAAAACCAAGGAAATAAAAAGAATTTCAAAAAATACAATTCTTCACCAACGTGTAAAACGTTATTGTTCTTGTACATCCTTTATTCATTTAGAATTTGATGTTCTGGAGAGTAAGGAATATTGGTCTGATATTGTTAGATTAAAGGTTTAATGTAATCAAATTTGGGAAGGGGTGAAAGTGCTTTAAAATTATTGCTAAATACATAATTAATGACTATAAATTATATTTTTATGTAAGTGCTTAATTTTGACCAAAAAGTAAAAAAAAAAAAAAAAGATCAGTTCATGTTTGCCCCGCCCACAAAAAAGTCTCCCTTGGAACTGGTCCACGAAACAATAGCTTGTGACTTCACATGATTTTTGATTACAGTAAACCTTTCAGACTATTTGCAAATCATTACAATTAGGCCTATAGACCATTCTTCGTGGACAAACATTCGCTGGTGGTTGGCATGTGCGGCCAATTGTTCCAAAGTTATCATATTGTCTTGACAGAATTATGTGACCAGAACAAACAAATTTAACATTTTAACAAACAAACCATAGCTGTACAAAATGCATAATACCAACATTGTTTATGTTGTGTCCATAATTACATTCAGCAATTTTGTATGTTTATGAAAAGCTGTGTACAAATTGCGGTTATAATGGTTTTGCTCGGGTTTGATGGCTCGCCAGTTTCCACCATTGGCCCAAAACTTGGGCTGTGGGTGCAAAAGAAAGGTCTATATACTTAAACAATTTCTCGAGAACTTTTTGGGACGATACAGTTTGTATTTGTCAAATCGGTGGACATTTTATTCAAAGGAATGCTAGGTCGACTCTACTTGCTATGAATACGATAGGAAATACTGGTATAAAGGCGCACCAGCCAAGCCTCACTTTGAAAATTAAGCCATTCCACGACATTCGGCTTGGGCTTGGGATCTTTGTCTTACACCTTTTGTGAGGAACAGATTATCAAAAATAGACAAAAGGCTATGGCTTCGGCGTAGATAAAATAGCTGCTCCACAATCATTAAAACAAGGCTTCAGTCTCGGAAGAATGTCAAAAGCCCGAGCCGTAGCCTAAGGTGGGGTTAGGAATATTAAGGATGTACACCACTGCCACAAATCACGCCCTCTATCGTTGTCTTATGGTAATATGTACTCGTTTTCATCAAAGACAATCACTTAGGTCGTTTCCGCAATTCTCTGGCTGCGGCTGCAAATTACGCATGTACCTATGGCAGCCACTAGCCAGTGACTGCAGCCATTTCCATAGACTTGTGTGTTATTTGCGGTCGCAGCCAGAGAATTGGGACACGTCGGTCATAGTCTCTTCACCATAAAGAAAAAGCATGGTGAGATTTAAACATTCGAAAAAGAGCCACGTGGTCCCATCAACACTCTGGGAGGAGAGTTTTATGCCGAAGTTGCCCGACACAAGGTACCCAAAGCTCACTCAATGTGAGGGATAAAAGTTAATTAAACAAAATCATCAATAATACTGTAAGAGCATGGACAATTAGACGGAAGAAAGATTATGTTACGTTTAAACTGAGACAAATCATAGGTAACTGAATTAGGGGAAATTGGGTTGCAGGTAGAGAATACCAAAACCCGTTTTGGGGGTTGAAAAGGGGAAAACTGCAATTTCATTGAGAAGTCATGGTTAATATCTACTGAACAAAATATAGGCCTAGAAACACAGACAAAATACCGTTGGTCGGAGTTGTGTAATTATCATGTTTGACGGCAACACAATGGAAAAACCTATACCTTCTGCGTCTTATACGCAGATTACCAGAAACACAAATATCAATGCAGTCGCCAGCAATTAATAGACCCAAACCAACACTGAAATCAATCCTAGATATTCGGATTCAGTTCATTTACCTCTTAATTGTCAACAAAGTTCTGGAAATAATTAAATTCTCATCTCATGATCAATTGCGTGGGTTTTCGATTTTCTATTCAACTCGGGCAGTTTATCCGGGTGGGGCTTGAGGGTAAATTAACACACGTGGTTTTTCACATGATTGCCAGTTACATTATTTGTTCACATAGCCTAAATTATTATGTGGCAGTCGTTTTTGTTTGCTGTGAAAATCATTAAATATTAATCATTTCGATTTGAGAAACCTGTGTATAGTTAGTGCCGTTTGCCCATTGTAACATGAATAAGGTAGCTTTGTGAAAGAGCAAGAGCTGGCTTTTGACTGGCTTTGCCGAAGTCAGACTGAGCGAGTAGGCCTTACGGCGAACAGTCTCAATTCTGTTCTCTGTCATTCACAACCGGCCTACCACATGTCCCACATAGAAGTCATCATTGAAGATTGCTATACAGCTAAGCCCCGCGGAAACCAGACTTTAGATTGCCAGTGAAACTTTTCATAGATCCAGAATTCAGTTTTACTCCAAAAATGGCCGTCTTGGTAGCATTTGTGATAACGCTTGTGTGGCTCAACTCCTTGAATCGGATGGCAGTGGCATGTTCTCTCAGCTACCGTGATTGTATGTTCGTGTCGCAAGAGCACCACTCGTTAGAAGGTCACGCGTTTTGGAGGAGCTTGCACGGAGTGTCTCGACTCCAATGCGCTGTGGCCTGCTTAAGACATGCTCACTGCCTCTCATTCAACCACGATGATGTGGAGGGAGTCTGTGAACTGAACGATTCCACTCACCAAGAATCACCGGGGAGTTTGATATCACTTCCCGGGCGAGCTTACTACTCGAGAGCAGAAGGCATTGACCAGAGTTATGAAACCACGACGGCTTCTACCGAAGAACAGGTAACTTTGACAAACTAAAACTGAATCAGTAGCTTTCCAAAAGCACAAAAGTCTCAATCTACTAAAGACCATGACCTGCCGAAGAAGTCATCAAAACGACTCTCGATGACGCTTTTCTATCCTAACAGGATCTTTTTCAAAGTATTATTTCCTAACAGGATCTTTCTCAAAGTTGAGAAAGATCCTGTTAGGATCGAAACGCGTCAGGCCCTCCTAACTTTAAGCAATTGTACTTGATTTGAAACGAGTTGAAGAATCGACCATGATTCCTTATATTTTTCACACGAATAAATCGGTTTGGTACATAATCAAGTTAATTATCAATCCAATGTATTGATTCAAATTTAACAATTGAAATGGAAAACGAACGGAAAGTATTATAGTGTTTTCTTAAACCATCGACGAGCCAAAATACTGTGGCGACTTCTAACGAAAGCTAAATCAATTGTACATGGCATGCACATTCTTAACTTGTTTTCCAAACTCTAGAGCTACCTAATCCTCGAATCACGATAGTCCTTTACCCATTTACTGATTTGACATCTGCTGAGTTGAGAAATTGAGAATGGATGTGCCTTAAAGGTACTAACTTAGACCTACTTTGGCAAGAAACCAAAAGAGAAATTTCCCCAGATTTACCTGTTTTAAGTTTTAAAGATTGACCTGGTATAAACATACATGTACCTTTAAATTGCTCTGTCCGAAATGCTATATTTACCGAGAAGTGAGTAAAACAAAAGAACAAAAACAAGTTTTGATCTTTGAAAGATCACAAATCCTGTGAAAAGATTTTAAAACACCGTGCAAATTTTTCACTGATTTCTCACAACATGAACACCGTATGCCGTATGGAACTGAAATGTTCACAGGTGGCTGTTACTGTATCTTTCTTGATATTTTTGCCCATGAATCTGTATTTCTTTGACAAAAACCAAAGTATGAAATTACCTTTAAAACAAAATCATCTCATTTGGTTGGCCTGTATAATCGCGTGAACATCGATATAATATTCTTTTTTTTTTCTAATGCGTCTCAGGTTAGCTCGACAAGTCTCAGTTCTCCGACAGATTCTCCGACAGATTCTCCGACAGATTCTCGGACAGAACACTCAGGTATCCATACAGAAAGGGGCCGTCCTTAAAGTACGTACGCACGAAGGGGGGAGGGGGGTTGTTACCGATGCGTACGGCATGCGTACAGGGGGGAGGGGGGTTAAGGCCAATGCGTACCGTACGCAAACGAAAATGTTGCATAGCATTATCGCGCGAAAAGAGAGGTAAAAAACGTGAAAAAAGCACCGGGTTTGTTTTGTTTTTTCCTTTTTTTCTTATTCAACATGATAAAAAATAGTAAAATCCATCTGTAAATGTATATAAACCTGTTAAACTTTAGTCATTTATTTCAGAATTTGAAAGTGACGTCCCAATAACGGTACCGGCCCGGATTACGGTGACATTTTAATGATGCTAAAGCAAGGGACCACGAGAAGTGAAAAACCTTATGTGGAATGCGTATGCGTACAGGGGGGAGGGGGGGGGGGGGGTTAGGACCACTGCGTACGCCATGCATACAGAGGGAGAGGGGGGTCAAAAAAGTCGGCATTTCGTGCGTACGTACTTTATGGACGGCCCCAAAGTTCCCACTAGTATATCTTTATCACTATGAAAACAAATTGCTTGAGGTTATTATACAACGTGTTCCCACAAAAACCGCAACACTTTGTTGGGAACCATTAGTAACAACTAAACCGTTTATTACTTTATAATTCACTTATATGACTGACAACAATGTCTTGGCTATCACCATGTAGAATTTAAGCATATTGGGGCAGAAATTGGCGAAAATATGACTAATTGAAAGAATACTCTTTAAAAACAAATTTGCAGTATTCCAGAATAAGTGTTTAATACACACATAATGTGCATTGAAAGAAAGATGAAAATCGGGTTTTGAGGTTGGGTAATTTAGTCTTAGTTTTCCCTCAATTTCAGTCTAATGCCGAAGAACGTTAGTACATCGTTAGTACATCAGCTGGACTACGGTATTTTATCTAATATAGTACGGCAAACATTTTGAGACTACCGGAGAGCCGCCGCGGGATGATCCATTAACGGGGCGGTGCCGGTACTCAACCGACCTTAACGGAACCATTCTGGAGTACTGCCGAAGATGCTCGCTCCGGCAGCGCATCGGCAAACATTTTTTAGCATGTTCTAATTTAGTCGCCGATGTCCTACCGATGTGCTTCCGTTCAGTTACCGATGTGAAACCGCAGTAATGACATTGTGTACTCCAGTATCGCTCCGGCGGGCCAGATCGGCTAGGTGTGACAGGGCCTTAGAACGCAAGTTAAGCCTTTGAAAAGGATCATGTTAGGATCAAAACGTCAGGCCCTCCTAACTCCAAGCAAGAAGAATAAGGAATACGAATGTATTTGATGGTTTGACTGTCTGTCATTTTGGTGGATTGTTACAGCGCCTACATCTTCACCAGGCGACAGGGAGATACCAGACGTTACCTGTCCAGCAGATATTTACAGCTTCACTACCGATGTCGCTACGCCAGTCCCGGTCATTTGGCCATCTATGCCCATCGCAACCGATGAAGTAGACGGCTTGCTGGTCTGCACCTGTTACCGAGAGGACGGGATGACTGACCGTAGTGGCGAGATGTACCCCACCGGTAACACCACGGTTACCTGCTCGGCAGAAGATGCGGCTTGGAACAAGGGAGAGTGCTCCTTCGTCGTTACGGTCATAGGTAGGCTTTCATAAGGTTGCTTTTAAAGGTATTATCATACTTTGTTTTTTTGTCAAAGAAATACAGATTCATCGGCAAAACTTTCAAGGAAGATATACAATAGCAGTCATCTGTGAAAATTTCAGCTCCATACGGTGTCCACTTTTTAAGAAAACGGTGAAAAACGCTCATAGTATTTCTTAAGTATTTTCTCTTTTATTTTTTATCTTTAAAAGATCAAAAATAATTCTGGTCACTGGTTTGACTCTTTTCTGGATAAATACAGAATTTCATGCAGAAATATTTTAACAGTATGTTTCTACTATAACCATCTTTATACCCTGTAAGTTATAGGTAAATCTGTGAAGATTTCTGTTTCGGTACGTGTCACATAGTGAAGTTAAATTATAGAGAAATTACTCTTAAAACGTATCGAGTGAAACGAAATTGTATTTTTATGTGGCAAAAAAAGAAAAGAAACTGCCGTTAATGTGGTTAGGTACAGAGAAACAGCTTTAACTTATCTGGCGAATGAGCCTCCAGAACCCTGTGCTATTATTCAATGCCTTATGAGGGGGGTTGGGAAACAAAAGATTTTGGCAGTCACGGGGACAGTTTTCTTCGCGGGGTTTGATTGACTTCTAGAGAGAAGAAACTCTTTCGTTTTGGGTTGACGTGAGGACTTGTCTGTGTTTTCTGGAACTGAGGGCCAGCCTGCTGATTATCAGGACGACCTGTTTCCTTCTATATCCAGTCACCGCCACCGCCTGATCCAAACAGTAATTCCTCGTTTATTAAAGTAAAAATTGTATAAAGAAATATAAAAGAAATTATAAAAACCAGGAATCATATGTTTGATAATAGTGTAAGTGCGAGATCTTGGGTAAATTGTGAATTTTGAATTGAAATTAGATGTGCCATGCATGGTAAAAACCGTGTAAATAATTTGTGAATAGTATGTAAATAAATTGTTGTGTGTACTATACTTTGTAAATATACAAACTCTGGTGTTATTGTGGTTTTATTTCGCTTGAAAGCTTAGAGATTACCGAAGGTTGCTTCCCGCGGGTTGGGGGAAAACCGGGGGTTGTGACAGTACGCTACCAAAGTATGATACTATACCTTTAATACCTTGTGTGATTAGACCCGCTGAATAATTAAAATCAAAGAGTGGTAATTATAATTCCTTTGCCTAATTCTGTTCTCCACAGTTTGTGACTGTTGCGTTCCACTAGGCATGGAAAGTGGTCTCATTACCGACACACAGATTTCAGCGTCAACCGTCTTCAACGATGATTCTGCACATTATGGACCAACACTGGCTCGCCTGAATAGCAACGGTAAGATTATACTTGAACTTTTCATGAACTTTTGTTTTACTTTATTCAAAATTCGGTGTTTTTGATCAAACTTTAAGAAATTTGCACGAACGCTAAATAATTGATAAAATAAGTCTAAAAGGAATACCGGTATATATTCTAACAGACATATCAAATAAGATACAAAACAGCTAAATGAATGTTAAGTAAGATATTATTATGAAGTTAGCGGTGAGCATGAGAAATAATGGTATTTTAGTATCAATGCAAGTAATAAACTGCTGCATATGGCTGCTCTGTCCCCCTTTGTTCTGATCTTCTCATATATTTAGCATGTTATCTTCACTTGCATATTCTTGTCGTAATGACAGTAAAGATACATCACTGTCTATTATAAACGGATGGATTTGGGAGGGCCAGACGTTTTGATCCTAGCAGGATCCTTATCAGAGCCTAAATGACAAGGGCATGATTTCCCTGTTTTCCATGTGCCATTTTCATAAAGCTGCTTAAGCATAAAATTTAAGCATGAAAAGTCTGCCATCAAACAGAATTACCAAACAAATGTTTATGTGATATTTACTGCTTTGGACTTGTATATCTGGCCATTGTTTGCTGAGCATGTGTTTTGGCTCTGCTAGGATCGAAATGTCAGGCCCTCCTGACTCCAAGCATTATTATCAAGATACCTGTACTGTCATACTTTGGTAGCATATACCGAAACAGAAATTGGCACAGATGTACCAATAACATACAAGGTATAAAGATGGTGATGGTAGAATAGAAACATACCGTTACAATGTGTCTGCCTGAAAAGCTGCATTATCCAGAAAAGAGTATTAAAACCAATGACCAAAAACAATTGTAATCTTCCGAAGATCAAAAAGTCCCGTCAAAAGATTTGAAAATGCCGTGGGCGTTTTTCACTGTTTTCTCAAAAAGTGAGCGCCGTATGGGACTGGGAATTTTCACAAATGACTGTTACTTTATCTTCCTTGATATTTTTGCCCATGAATCAGTATTTCTTTGACAAAAACCAAAGTATGGCACCACACTGCTGATATTCAAACGCATAAAGGGCTTATGCACGTTTTCCTTGAGTATGTAGAATAAATTATGAAGAGCCTCTTTTTCTTCATTTAGCATCTTGGTGTGGTGAAATCAGTTCTACTGCATGGATACAGATTGATGTTGGCAAAGTGGTAGACGTGTATGGTCTGACCGTACAAGGCCGCGCAGACTCCAACGCGCATGTCAACTACTTCTATCTGAGCCACGGCAATGATTCCATCTCATGGACTAGGGAACGTCAGGAGAATGACCAGACTCGAATGGTAAGGGAAACAGGGAATGAGCCCTGAGACAAGAAGATGCTCGTGGGTAACGTGGAGTCACGATGGGGTACCTTAAAGGTACAGTACAGGATTGGTAACATACCCAAACAGAAATGTATAACTTTCAGGGTATGAAGATGGTGGTGGTAGAAACCTACCGTTGAAATATTTCCGCCCGAAACGGTGTAATTATTCAGAAATGAGTAAAGCAAAAACCAAAACAGTTTTGATCTCGGAGTAAGATCAACACCATTCTTTAAATTTCATAAGAAAAATTGAGTGGGGTTTTCGCTATTTTCTCGTGACTCAGAATGTCCGATTGAGCTCACATTTTCACAGGTTTATCTTTTCATGTACATGTTGGATCAGATTGCCCATGAATCTGCATTTCTTTGACAAAAACTTAAGTATGAAATTACCATTAATGGGACCTTTACGAAATGATGCTTGAGGCTAGGCTTGGTATTTATTTTGCTACTGTCACGCTGTGTCGTCATAGCTGTATAACCTTTCTTTGGCTTCATCGTGTGTTCCAATCACTTCGTTTCGTTTCACGGGCCAAACAATTCACGCCCTCTGGCGGCGATGGCTCGTGAATCCAACAACACGGTACCCATAAAAGCCTATATCACATCTCGTTATTAAGATCGTTTGTTCCTACTTTTCAAAAATAATCCGTCTCGTGTCAATGATAATAGTGTACATTTAGACAGCCACGTTGTCCCATAATTGCCTCTTGACAGCAATAACAGTTAGCTGAAATGCATGTGTCCTTGCCCTCAAATTTACAGCAAGCTGCAGCAGTTGTTCACAGCACAGTCGGTTAATACATCACAGACCATCAAGCAAGATAGTAATAGGCCTGTGGCCTTTACGAAGTTGAAGCCAGGGCCATAAAAAAAATGGTTGCATTGGCTTAACAGAGGTTTGGAAAATAGGGTAGGGCGGGCGGATTCTTTTTTCTTTTTTTTTTTTCCTGGGGTATTAAATGCTTTTCCCCCTGTATATCACAGTATTTGACGTGTCAAATAAAAACAAGAAATGACATAACAACTTCAACCAGTCTTGTTTCCATCTTTTGCTCCTTTTAAGCTTTTAATCTGCATACAAATTTGCGATTTTTATTTAATTTTTTTTTTCCCGATTTTTATTTATTTATTTATTTTTATTTATTTTTTTTTTTGGGGGGGGTTTAAAATGTTGACGGTCGGGGCATATTTTTGGGTCGGGCGGGTTACGCCAATACAACAATTTTGTTTTATGGCCTAGGCTAAGGACTTATTTCACTACCGCCATTTGAGGCCAACAAACCAGAACAAAGGATTGGGTCACATGACGAAGCCGAAGCGGAATTTAGGGCTCAATTTGGACGTCATGTATCTCAAGCCCGTGGAATTATGGGTACAGTGACGTAATACCTACGTCAATAGGCCTAATATTTGGTATCATAGTATGCGGGGGGGGGGGGGGGCTATTATTAACCCACTAATAAAAATGTGGGATGGGTACGTACGAGTATATGTCGTACGTACGACTTATGAATCATATCTCGTACGTACGAGATACGTACGACTTACATCTCGTACGTACGAGATATGGTTCATAAGTCGTGTGTACGTATGATGACATATATGTCGTACGTACTTACGACTTACTTACGTACGTACGATATATAACTCGTACAAATTTATGGGTTTTTTCAGCATGTCCCTAATACAGCTTCGAATAAAGTAGCGTATGGAGCCAATATTTTTTTTTTGGGGGGGGGGGGGGAGGGTGGGGGCGGGGCGAGAAGAGCCACCGCGGTGGGCTAGACTAGACCCTTCTTCTAACATTCACTTGTGTTATGTCTTATTTCCAGCCCTTCAAACAGCAACGTGCAAGGCGTTGCTTATTGTGGGATGGTGTTTCCCTGGGAAAAAATATTGGCTAAATATTATGTGTCCTTTTAATGATGACTGCGGCATAGTTCATTGTACATTTTATGTATCTCCATTGTCCTGAAGCAATATATTAGGTCCATACATAATTCATCTCAGGTTTTTGAAATATATGATTGATGCATTTCCAGGAACGATCGACATGCCAATCTGAATGTTATGCAAAAATCATCATAAAAGTACTAATGTTTTCCGTCATGGTGCACGTCCCAATTGGCCTGGCATTTGAAATAAAATTGAAAAAAAAAAAAAACCAGGAAGATTTACCATTATGTCCATGTACAGTACGCCCACAATAGAAAACATAATGACACCTCACTCCAACCTCACATTAAAGGTATTGTTCATGATTGGTAAAGGTCAAAGAACAGCACTCACACTTTGTCTGATCCAATATGTAGATTAAATGATAAACCAGTGAAAATTTGAGCTTAATCGGCCATCTGAGCCTCACGAGAAAATAGCGACAACCCGACTTATTGTTTTGATCTAACCCCGAGATAACTGTTTTCGGTCCTTGTTTTACTCATTTCTGGATAAAAATATACCATTTCATGCGGATATATTTTAACGGTGTTTCTACCAGCACCATCTTCATACCCTGAAATTGACATAAATCTGTGAACATTTCTGTTTGGGTGTTTCCAATCATGTACTGTACCTTTAAGGGAAATGTATGGGCTGACATTATCTTCCTGTCGCGTGAAAGATCGCAGATGTGAAATGAATGACAATCATCTGTATTATAATTACAGCATTCAAAAGCACACACCCCAGTGAGCCTTGTCTATAGAAGGACAGGAAATTCCACACTGGTGTGCATTGAGCATAGTTGTACCATCGAGTTAAATTTTATTTAACTGTCAGTTGTGCATGTATCATACTCACTACACATTGTGCACGGCTTTGAAACGGTTCATACAATTCGGTGTTTTAATAAAGTTCATATTGCCCATTTATATGACGATATCAAAAAATCTCTTAACAAAATGGCGAACCTCTTCTGGGTTTAAAACCAACATAACGCGTACTTTTCATAACAATCGACAATTATATGTTTGATTGTTTTTAAAAGATTCTGTACAATTTTTTATAGCTATAAGTTTTTAGTTTGCTTTGGTTGCTTACCATTGTTTCCACCATCTTGGTTGGCAAAAACTTGGGTTTAGACACTTTTGGGATTTTACGTATGTGTGTGTTTCTAACATGTGAAGCTTTAAAGGGCATGTACAACATTGGTTACAAACCATCAGTGGCGTCGCCAAGGGGGGGCCAGGGGGGGGGGGGGGGGGCACGTGCCCCCCCTGGAAAACCTCGTGCCCCCCCGCGTGCCCCCCCCCCCCCATTTGAGATTTTGGTTGTCGAAAAAAATATAATATATATTATTGTAGTGCCCCCCCAACAATTGATAGTGCCCCCCTTGTGCCCCCCAGAATCAAAAGGCTGGTGACGCCACTGCAAACCATGACAGAAAATAATGTTCACAGATTTACTATGAAGATGGTTCTGGTAGAAACATAGGCCTACCATTAAAATATTTCCACCTGAAATGGTGTATTTATCCAGAGGTAGTCAAACAAAGACCGAAAACAGTTTGATCTTTGGGGTAAGATCAAAACCATTCTTCATGTTCTATAAGAAATATTGAGTCGGGTTTCCGATTTTTTTTCGCGTAACTCAGATGTCCGATTGAGCTCAAATTTTCACCAGGTTAAGGCCTATTATTTCATGACATGCTGGATCAGACACTAAGAGTGAGTCATCTATGATGTGAGTGCTGTTCTGTGACCTTTACCAATCATGTATTATAACTTCAAATCAACGTTTCACTCGTATATATGTCACTGTATCTCTTTTTAAAAGTGTCTGTGTTTTCTTCCCCAGTTTTACTCGACCTCATCACATCTCCGAGACGTGAGCGTACCGGTCCAGTCCTCATCACAGTCCAGAATCAGTACCAGATTCATCCGCATCGAAGCAAGAGGGTTTCAACTTGAGAAGTGCATGCGTATTGAGCTCATTGGTTGCCTTATTTAAGAAGTAATGTATCATTGTATAGTTTGGTCACAAGTTTTGTCTGCTTAATTAAATTAATTCATTGGTCTGAATTCTCAGTATAGCATATCAAAAGTCGTATCTTAGTATGATCTTTAAAGGTATAATACATGATTGGTAAAGGTGACAGAACAACACTCACACGTTGTTATCCAACACGGTACGTGAAATGATAAACCTGTGAACATCTGAGCTCAATTGGACATCTCAGTCACGGGAAAATAGCGAAAATCCGACTCGATTTTTCTTATAAAACATAAAGAATGGTTTTGATCTTACCCCGAGATCAAAACTGTTTTTGGTCTTCCGTTTACAATGGATAAATACACCATTTCAGGCAGAAAAATCTTAATGGTATGTTTCTACCAGCACCATCTTCATACCCTGAAAGTCATATGTAGATCTATAATGAACATTTCTATTCGAGTATGTTACCAATCCTGTACTGTATACCTTTAACCCTAACGTCATTCATATTGTCAAACTTGTCAGTGCGTGCCATTTGGTGATTAGCGAGAGACTCAAATTCTCTCCTATTATCACATGATTATACAATGCCACTGCACGGCGTGACGTCCCCGCCAAGCCAACTGTGAACAAACTAATTACAGCCAACAAAAACAACGAAAGGATCGACAAAAATGAAATTATGATTCAGAATGCATGCTGCGGACACGACACCGAATCTCGTTTATAATCAGCATATATAGGAAACACCACTTTGGAACACGATGATAACATCAAGACACGCCATTTATATTCTAGATAATCTAATTCAACTGGAATCAATCTAAGTGCTAAGGCAGCATCTCCTTCACCCGTAAGCTAATTCAATATGACTTTGTTTCTGCCTTCATGGTCGAAGTAACCATTTTTCAGAGATGGGAGTGAAAACAAATGGCACGTCGCATCTATCTAAACAATCTGAAAGGGTACTTTGTTATTAAATTCAGTCAGTTGTTGATAGTGGAAGTAATTTCATCAGAGACAGGCGTGCTTTCTATTTTCTGCAATGTCATAAAAAACGCAATACGTGCTTACATAGTGAAATTGTGGATGTGGTAGGGTTTTTATGAGTAAAATACATGACATGATGATGAAAACGTGTCCCTATAGCTGTCGTTATTTCTTTGTTTTTAGGCTGTTTTGCCGTAGCCTAAATTGTAGTCATAATATAGATATGGAGATAAGGCAAATTGACTGATGATGAGACTTTAGTAATTATTGTATGATCACTTATTGCTTCATCATTACAGTATAAATTGCATGATATCTTGAATTATTGATTCAGGATCATTTATTTGCGTGATAAGAGGTCCATTAGTAACAACTGAGTAATGTCTATGCAGTCTGTATTTTTTAGTTGATGCCATATCAGCACCATGATAAGTTCGCTGCTTGGTATTAAAGGTATATATACATGATTGGTAATAGGTCACAGAAGAGCAACCTGACTCAATTGTTCTTTTACAAAACATAAAGAATGGTTTTTGATCTTATCCCGAGGTCAAAACTGTTTCCAGTCTTTGTTTGACTAATTTTTGGATAAATACAGCATTTTAGTATGTTTCTACCAGCACCATCTTCATATCTTGAAAGTTATACTTAATTCTGTGAACACTTCTGTTTGGGTATGTTACTGTACCTTTAACGAAATGACTTGTTGGGCAGAGCGCCAAAAGAGTATAGGCCCATCCCAACCATCGATTAGGTTAAGTATATCTATGTCAAGGGCATAGACCTATTGCACAGCGTGACGAATGGGCATTTTCAAGTCTAGAGGTCTTCGCCCGACGCCATTTCACATAATGATGTCAATTTATACATCTATTTTTTGTTTGTCGCCAGTTACACAATCATCAAGTAGGATTTGTTCAAAGTCTTCTTGCCTCAAACATCAACGATTTTCAGTGCATTAACGGAATGACGTTGTGTGCAAGTTAGGACTAACCCTGAATGTCAAATGTCAATTTGTAAAATTGCTTGTTATCGGGACGCAAGATCACGGAATTGACATCTTGGGAGACGGGGACCTCTGACAGTACGTTACCGGGACGCACTCTCTGTCTTGGTACTCTCGATGGGTACTTGATTGGTGCTACTTGGCAATGATGATAACGACATGTCATCAGGAGGCAGAATCATCACGGCACCACTACAGCCCTTCTGCGTCCAATGAGCCGTATAATTGTTTTCCTGGAGGAGATGACGTTGTCATAGTAACTGCATCTGTTCGTATGGTACTTTGTATCTACGGATTCAGCAGCCACACATAAAAAGAGGAGAGCGGAGCGGTATAGATGCCATTTTATCTTGGAGAGACATAGAATCTGATTTTGGACGACTGTGGTACCATTGAATCTCCTGTATTCGTCTGAAGTGATTCCAAACTCGACACAGGGATGAATGCATCGGTAGACCTACTGATGAACGTTACGGAGACGGGATATGAAGATGATGAACCACAATGGCTGACGATTACGGCGTACGTCCTGGCGACCCTGGTGGTTATTCTCATCTTGGTCTTGAATCCCATTGGACTCGTCGTGCTCCGTCGCATCACCAGCCTCCAGGAGACGACCAAGCTGTTCATGGCTTCACTGACGATGTCCGACCTCTCCATCGGAGTATTCTGTTCCGTTCCGGCTTTAGTGGAGGTCTACATGAGGCGATGGCCGCTGGGTGAGTTCCCCTGCCTCCTCTGGGGAGTGGTGTACCCAGCGCTCATTTTACTCAGTGCTTTGTCACTCTTACTGATCTCCATCGATAGGTTTGTCGCTATCGTGTACTCACTACGATACAACGACATCATGACGCCACGGAGAGCCAAGATAGCACTCGCTATTACTTGGAGTTCAGTCTTGACGCTCTGCACAGTCTTATTTGGTATCGTCACGCCATCCGTGTCGGTCAAGGAGACCGATTACATCTGTGACTATCTTGATGTGACACTGTACCAGGGTGTAGCCGTGACAATGATCGTATTCACTCAGGGTCTAGTCCTCTTGATGTACTTCCACATCCTGCACGTTGCTAGAAGCCAGGCACGGCGCATTGCAGCTGCTGAGAACAGCATCGGTGGAGCAGCATCATCGGTTGACCGGCAGAATCCACCACAGCGCATCAGCACCAAATCGGCGACTACAGTGGTCATCATCACTGGTACCCTGTTCCTCTGCTGGACACCAGCGGCCATCAATACGCTCTTAGCGGCTCTTTCTGTCCACCGACCAACCAGCTTTAATGTGCTTATTAAAGCCATCTTCTTCTGCAACAACTGGTTGAATATTGTCATTTATTACTGGAGGAATAAGGCACTCAGGGAGACTCTGAACAGATCGATGGCATCATTCTGTAGATGCACATCACATTGAAGGACACTTGTACCAATCTACAAACAACTTTAACTGAAAATGAATTGCTTTCACTCCTAAATCGGAACTTTACTGTGTAATAAAAATATGAAAACGGCTTGATTTGCAGGGACGTGGTTATACCTAGATTTTCACTAACTCATATGACCGCCTGAGTTATCACGAACGTCAGGGGCCAATTTCATAGAGCGTAAAGTTTAGTTGCTTGCAGCAAAAACCTTCGTAAATAAAATCGGTATGCCAGCCCATACTCCCTGTGAATGTTATGCCCAGCAAACAATGGCCGATTACAAGTTAAAAGTAGTAAAGATCATATTTGTTTGATCAAGGAAGACTTTTCACGAAATATATAAGGCTTTGCATGGTGACAATTGGTATGTGGATCGGTTTGCGGAAACACCATGTAATAATCGTTCGTACTTTCGCACTTCTATATCGTTCGCACTTCTATATCGTTCGCACTTCTCGCAATAAGTTCTCAACGTTTCGACTAGTCTGCTCTAGTCCTCATCAGGAGACTTTTCATGCTTAAGCAAATTTTGTGCTTAAGCAGCTCTATGAAATTGGCCCCTGGGCTTTCGCTGCTAACTCCAGTCAAACTGAAATACCGTAAAGGCCTATGACCGTTAAAGCAGGCCTTCTCAACTATCTTTGTTGAAGTGCCACTTCTCGAAATTAAGTGAGCATGAAGTGCTATATGCACTAAGGTCTAATGCGAGAGAACGAAGCGTGTGCACTGGATGGATGAGGTCCTGCATGGGATGTACCTAATTAGACCTCCTGGAAGTTTTTGAACTAACTCAGAGTGATCTAGTTTAACCTTTTCAAAAATGGATTTGGTTTTAATTGTAAGAGTTTTGTTAACGGGAATCTGACTTGTAGTCAAGTGATAATGGACGGTATGTCGTCGCTTATGATGTGAGTTTCACTGAGCTGCAGTATTAGTATTTGTTGTCGATATATATTTTTTAAACACTTCTGGTTTGTTATGAGGCATAATAAAAACAACTTATATCATTTTCGGGATTGATGTAAGAAACACCACTTCTTTGTAAATACTATTTAGGCCCTAACTGTTTCAAACATAATGGTTATTAAAGGTTGTATCATACTTTGGTAAGAGACCAAAACAGAAATGCTCACAGACTACTTTCAGGGTATGAAGATGATGCTGGTAGAAACCTACCGTTAAAATATTTCCGCCTGAAATGGTATATTTATCCAGAAATTAATAAAACAAAGACCGAAAAAAGAAAACACTTAAGAAATACTGTGGCCGTTTTTCACGATTGTCTCAAAAAGTGGGCAATGTCTGGGACTGAAATGTTCACAGATGACTGTTACTGTATCTTCCTTGATATTGTTGCCCATGAATCTGTATTTCTTTGACAAAAACCAAAGTATGATACTACATGTACCTTTAAACCCATTTCATACCACAGTAAAGCATTACGGGTTTTTTAATGGTGCTTGAGTCCTTGGGCAAGCCTTACGCTTTGTCACATATTGCTCCTCTTCATCCAGGAGTAAATGGGTACCCGTGAGGGTAGAGATGGCTTTGTGGTTTGATTAGCCTCTGTGCACTGAAAAGCCAGGGCTGTATACTCCCCAGGGAGTTGATATGGTTTCAGGAATGTAAATTATGGCCTGATATCAGGGGTAATAATTAATTTAGGCCATGAGGGCCATGCTTGGCGGATACCGGTCCATTATTATTATTTTTATGTTTATAGTATTACTGTGGTATCCTGAATACCACAGTACACCACAGTGTGGTTTGTGTGGAAATGCGTGATTTATGATCTAGTCCCCATGTGGGGACTGTGGTATTGTGTGGTAAACAGCACAGCACAAGGTTGGGGTTAAAGCTTCATAATGGTGGATGTAAATACATTATGTAATTATAAGAAAAAGATTGTATTTATACAAGAACGTCTCACCGTTCTATATACCAATTTCATAGAGCTGCTTAAGCACAAAACTTGCTTTAAGCATGAAAATATCTCGCACAATAAAACAAACCAACATTGAAAATTCCATTTGATATTCATGTTCAGCGAACAACAGTCAAAGAACAATCACAAGTGATACACAACACATGGAAATCTGGTAGTTAACCCTGTGTTTATTAAGACAGAAATGTCATGCTTAGCAAATTGTTTTGCTTAACAGTTTTATGAAATTGGCCCCAGGTAATGTTTATTGCTTTTGACTTCCATTCGGCTATTTGCAATGGGTTTTGGCTGGCATACTGATTTCATTAACCAAGTTTTGGCTGCTTAAAGGTAATATCATAATTTTGTTTTTTGTCAAAGAAGTACAGATTCATGGGCAAAAATATCGAGGAAGATACAGTAACAGTCATCTGTGCAAATTTCAGTCCCATACAGTGCCTACTTTTTGAGAAAGTCGTGAAAAACAACCACAGTATTTCTGATGTCTTTTCTCTTTTATTTTCGATCTTTTAAAAGATCAAACAGATTTTCGTTCGTGTAAATACACAATTTCAGGCGGAACAATGTTAACGGTATGTTTCTACCACCACCATCTTCTTACCCTGATATTTATACGTAAATCTGTGAACATTTCTGTTTTGGTTTCTTACCAAAGTATGATACTACCTTTAAGCAAAATACTTTTGCTGCTTTAATAAGCGGCTCAATGAAATTGGCCCAGATCGTATCTTCTTCACTGAAGGCAATTCGACGTGACGTACACAGGGTGTGGGCACAAATTTCTTAGGAAACTGTTGCCATTAAAAAAAAAACAGTTCTGCAAAGTTATGAAACGGACAAATTCAAGTTTTGTCTGACCAAACTCATTATCTTCATTACAAAAGGAACAAAATATGAGACACAAATGCGGCATTTTATTAATAAATAGTTCATTCATTGTATGTTTATTATTATTATTATCAGTTATATGATTTTAAACCATTAATTAAAACCCCGTATACATTAATTGTATTATGTTTAGGCTTACCCACAATTAGATAATATCAAAGTATTTAGTGAGTTTTTGTTTAATAGAATCGTAATAAAATGGTATACACGGTCAATGTGAAAAAATATACAAAAATAGAGTGAAGAGTACATGTTGTCAGGAGACAGAGGAATGCGCGTGATAATAAGCGACGAATGGGGTGATCAATTTAAGCCAGAATTATTCAGAATTCCATCGAAAGAATTCCTCTTTTTTCTCGGTAGTCCCCGAGAAGAGAGGTGATACATTTCCCCGTCTGGAAATTACATGTATATTCCCCATTTTTAGAATTTTAATCATTTTTTTTTACCATTTTTATTTATTTTTTCAATTTTTTTTTCAAAGACGGGTGTTAAGGACCACTATTAAAAACATTATTGCTTGTTGTCAGCAAAGGAAGCAAACCAACAAATGGATTTTAAAAGAAATCAACATTACCACGCGATAATCATGTATAATGCTAAAAACTAAGGACAGACATGATAAGCCTGTCGGCAATTGGAGGGGTGGGATTCGGCCAGCTTGGCAGTCTGCCAACCGCACTACCAGCCAATTTACCAGCCAGAATACCGGCCAGTCTACCAGCCAGTCTACCGGCCAGTCTACTGGCCAGTTTACAGGCCAGTCTACCGGCCAGACTACCAGTCAGTCTACCGGCCAGTTTACAGGTCAGTCTACCATCAATTCTACCGACCAGTTTACTAGCCAGTCTACAGGCCAGTCAACCGGCCAGACTACCAGCCAGTCTACCAGCCAGTTTACAGGTCAGTCTACCATCAATTCTAACAGCCAGTTTACTAGCCAGTCTACCGGCCAGTCTACCGGCCAGTGTACCAGCCAGTCTACCGGCCAGTCTACCAGCCAGTCTACCAGCCAGTTTACTTGCCAATGTACCAGCCAGTCTATTGGCCAGTTTACCAGCCAGTTAACCAGCCAGTTTACAGGTCAGTCTACCATCAATTCTACCGGCCAGTTTACCAGCCAGTATACCGGCCAGTGTACCAGCCACTTTACCAGCCAGTCTACCGGTCAGTCAACCAGCCAGTTTACAAGCCAGACTAACGGCCACTTTACCGGCCAGTTTACCAGCAAATCTACCAGCCAGTCAACCAGCCAGACTAATGGGCACTTTACCGGCCAATTCACCAGCCAGTTCACCAGCCAGTCTACCGGTCAGTCTACCGGTCAGTCTACCAGCCCATCTACCAACCAGACTACCGGCCAGTTTACAGGCCAGTTTACAAGCCAGTCTACTGGCCAGTCTACCGTGGGTTTACCTGCCAGTCTACCGGCCAATCAGGAAGTCTGCCAGACACACTCTTATAATTGGCATCATAATCAGCTGCATTTTACTATTACTACACTGGCCATTTCTTGGGAATGACAACCGGAAACAGTCAACAAATTTGCGACAACGAGTCCGGTGAATAAAACAACAGACTACGCAGGTATTCGATATCACATTGACTAAAAATGATTCAAATAACCACAGTTTTGCCCGATTTTGAAGGTGCAGTACTCCTTATAAAAGGCACTCTTAAAGGGACATCTTATATACAAGATCGACTTCTACTTAAAACTGGCCCAATAATTAATTTGAAATGAAATTCTCTAAAAGCGCGCGGTGAACTCGATCGAACTGATAGCCGTAGGACAAAAATAAAATCAAAACAATGTCTCGCAAAGATAATATTTGTTGCTTAAAATGTGCATAATGAATGATATAACCGAATAACTACAGTAATTGAAAATAGAGCCAAGTTGCCAATATTTAGTCATTCTCTGGTTAGGCTACTAGTGCAACCGCCAAAAAAATTGAAAATGCATTTCCTTCAAGCTGAAACGCAAAGCGCACCTCAAACAGGCCTATGAATGTCTCCTTTTAATTTCAAAAACTGCCTCATCCAATCAAAGTTTGGCACTTCTTTCGGTCTGGTATCCAACTCCCGTACCGCAATACATAAAGTCTAAAATCTTAAGAAGAAAAATAAATTGAAAATCTAGTAATCTAGTTAGCCATTTGCATCCACTAACATACTGTAACATCATACATGCATAGAACTATAGAAAAAAGTGCAGTAAGGAAAAAAAGGTAATTATATATATGCATAGTGATTTTTGTTTTCAAATGAAATTCAATTTTAAAGTTCATTCAAAAAACAATACAAGAAACGATTAATTTGGCTTATGTACAGAATTTATATGGAAATTTACATAATCAACTGGCAACTGGCAATAAAATGAAATTAAACAAAACACAACTTGGACAGGGGTTGCAAAGCATGGAACAAAGAACAGACTGCATCAGTAGCATTGATAGATGATTAAGTGGTGGTACTATGACTACATTTGGCAGTACTGGCACATCGCACGTTTCAACACAGCAAACGACCCGAGAACGCGTCTACCCCACACACAAGCCCGTTGTTTTTTCGTTGTGAGGTGGAATGTTCCACTTCATTCGTGTGTGTGGGTAATTTGGGGGGAGTCGCGCGTAAATAATATCTTCAACCAAGACAAATACTATCCTGGTACTTTGAAACAGCCTTATGCAACTGTAGACTTCTAGAGGCATTATAGGTTCAGACAAGTGGCAGGCATGCAACTTGGTCTTTACAAAAACCCAGGAAATTCCAATCTTTATCATACTTTGTACAGAGTTTTTCACTTTTTAATGGCATAAATGAGAAATGAAAAAAGAGGAAATCAGCTGATCCAAGGAAATGTTGCAAGCCTGATATTTAGTGGTCGAACTGTCTCAAGTTGAGTTGTCCGACAGTCAACTTGTCTGATATTCTGTCACTGCAAGCAACTAGGCTAATGCTTATGCTCAGTGCTTGCACTCGTTAACAGGGCATTTAGGCATTCATGTTAGGGCCTAAATCTCTTTAATAGTAACTGATGACTGCAGAACCCAAATAAACAAGTAAATTCAGTAATGGCATACATAATAATACAATCTATCCCATTGCTTTACCAAATAACAACCTTCATTGGCCCTTTATAAGATATAACACCAGTACATATGATCAAATCATAATGAATATTCATTAAGTGATTATATGATCCCGCAACACCAGTTAAATGTAAACAAAACAGTAAACAATTGTATAATAATTACCAGATTACAAAGTTTCAAGTCTTTTTTTTTTCGAATTACCCCAAAATGTGTATAGTACGTGCTGTTGGAAAAATATTTTAGTATCGTTTACATTTCAATTAATTATTTATCAAGCTTAAAAAGATTATAGTGTTATATAAAATCACCCCAAATATTTTTGAATAGCAATACAACAGTGTCACCTGCACCTTGAATATGTGTACATATTTCATAAACTGGTATTTAAAATTACATTTCTTAGTATATTTTCGAAATATTTATGATATATAGGACGAGGGAGTATAATGAAATAAATATCTTCAAAGAAAGCAGCTTTACTTGTCAGGATGATGTGTCAAAATTCTCCATTCCTACGCAGTTAATCCAATGGTTGGTTAGTTTGAGTATCACCCATCCTACTCCGTGTCACTACATACGAACGTCTGATACATGCATACATGTAAATTATATGCAAAGCAGCACATCAGCCAATCAGATCTGTTTTGAGAACATTTTCGTCAGGATCGTGATGGAGGATGTTGATTGGTCAATTTTGCGCGTCCGCGGGCAGTAGCTATCTACGTGATAGACGCGCTCACCAAACGTAGGATAGTAGATGCCCCCTGATTGGTCAAAACTTAGGGAGGTCAGTCAGTGCTGGGTTATTTTGCATAATTAATCAGGAAATTTGCATGCTTGTGATAGATGCTTGCTCGCTGTATATGTACGTTGAGTGCGTCTATCACATAGACTAATGGTTGGATTGATGCTAGCTGGATAATCTTGTTAAGAGCCCAAGGGCATCACCTTGCATGACCAAGCGAGGGCGCTGTTTCATCATGCCACAAATTGGTTGTCCTCTTGAGGGCAGTATTCAATTTCACTTTCAGCTTCTTCAGACGTTGCAGGCTTATTACGGTATTTCATCTTACAGCTTCTTTTGCTTGGAGGTTTTTCACTTGGTAAAAAAAAATCGAAAAAAAAAGAAGAAAAACTGCGGTAGGAATGTGGCAAGATGTTGTCGTTACGTGAACTGCAACCGACTGACCATGTTGGGTCGGAGAGTGACTGTTGAATCTGACCATTTGCCAGGATTTTTCAACATTTGTTCCCACAATCTAATCTCCTCACCCATCGCGTCATTCCAACTGGCTGGTTTCCTTTGGTATTCACCTGGTAAAATAGAAAAAAGACGGAAAAAATATGATGTATTTTTGTTTCTCTTCCTTGCTTTTATGGAACACAAGTTGAACCACTTCTATCTATGGGCGTTTATGAAACAGAGGCTCAGGCTCCGTCTCAGGCTCCGGCTCCATTTCGTGAATACATTCTAAAATAAGGGGAATCAAAATAGAGCTTTTTGATGGCAGCGGTTCTGATTCTCTGGTTTGAAAAGGAAAACAGAGTTTTAGCTTCAGCTTCAGTGAAAAACCACAATCTATATTTTCAGCATATGGATGTCAGAGCTAGAGTCTGAGCCTGAGCTTCAGCCTCCGTTTCGTAAATGCCCTATGGATCTTATTGAAGATTCCTGTTTTCGGCATTACTCATGCCCATGCAAAGGACAGTGGGTAATCTTGTGGCATTTGTCACTCAGCGCTAGCAACAATTTTACCCCAAATGCTTTACACATACCTCGTTTAAGGCCGGTTTGGGCTTTCTTAGATAAGGAACACATCTTTCAAGATTTCTTCCTATGGGTCCACCACAACTTGAAAAAGTCTGGGTTTTTATTTTCTGCCATAAAGTTGGAGGATTTTGAGATTTCAGGAGAGATAGGGGGATGTTCTGCTCTGAATCTAACGGCAGGCGCAGGTCTAGAGCCAATATTTTTGGGGGCTAGAAGAGCCATTCTAAATTATCGGACAGAGTTTCTGTCGCTGCTT
Organism: Astropecten irregularis; assembly: GCA_963971285.1. Classification (NCBI taxonomy): domain Eukaryota; kingdom Metazoa; phylum Echinodermata; class Asteroidea; order Paxillosida; family Astropectinidae; genus Astropecten; species Astropecten irregularis. Next base: position 721,849 of record OZ020249.1, on the reverse strand, counting down.
GGAGCTCAGGAGAACTTAAAGGTCATACGTGATTGGTAAAAGTCAAAGAACAGCATTCACACTTTGTCTGATGTGAGCTCAATCGAACATCTGAGTCACAAGAAAATAGCTAAAACCCGACTCAATGTTTCTTATAGAACACAAAGAATGGTTTTGATCGTATCCTGAGATCAAAACTGTTTTCTGTGTTTAAAGGTGGTATCATACTTTGGTTTATAGCAAAAATATCAAGACAGATACAGTAACAGTCATCTGTGAAAATTTCAGTCCAATACCGTGCCCACTTTTTGAGAAAACAGTGAAAAACAGCCACAGTATTTCTTAAGTCTTTTCTCTTTTATTTTTGATCTTTTAAAAGATCAAAAAGATTTTTGGTCGTTGTTTTACTAAATTCTGGATAAATACACCATTTCAGGCGGAAACATTTTAATGGTATGCTTCTACCACCACCATCGTCATACCCTGTAAGTTATATGTAAATCTGTGAACATTTCTGTTTTGGTTTCTTACCACAGTATGATACTATACCTTTAACACCAAAGCATGGACTTTGACTGTTTTACTCACCAGTGCCAAGGTTTAGTCTGGTTCCTCCCAGGAACTCGTTGGAAGAGAGCGTCTCATGGTCCCACACTGTCAGTTCCAGACACCTTTCTTTCAGGGAGTGCAAGGTGACATTATCAAACTTCATAACGTGCTCCCAGACGGGGTTGCACGTGCCACGTAAGACTTGAGTTTTGTGCTTCCCCGTTTTTGATCTGTCGGGCTCCAAATACCTAGGGGAATGTGCATTTCAGACAAAGATGATTAATCAAAGTATGGTATGTCATTATATATCTCCTGTCTCTTTTACAGTGGTTGAAAAAGATTTGAATTCTGCCTTTTTAATCTGGCTGCAAATATCTCTGAATGCAACAATGGATTTGAAAATCCGTCAACGAAACTGGGATTCCTAGTTTCGTCGCACCGGATTTGCTAATCCGAAGATTCCAAGATTTGTTGCAACACGTCAACTTACCCCTTGACGAAAGGATTGGATGAGCCGCCCATTCGAACACCGACCAGATTCTTAGCTTGTTTGATTTTGACGTGCAACACGCCCTTAGTGTCAGCTCTCTTGCTGGGCTTCTTTGACTTGTCTTTCTTCTTCTTCTTCTTAGCGTCTTTCTCCTCAGGCTCCGGAAGTGCCCCGTCAGAGTACATCAAAGAGAGGAATAAGTCACCTTTGTAGGCAACGGCGCCCTCTGCTGGCTGGGACTGTAAAGTTTACCAAACAAAACAATCTTGATGCAATATTTCTTTGGGTTTGTTTTGTGTGAGACTTTCCACTTGCACTGGAAATGCATCTTCTTGACTTCACAAAGCTTTATGATTCATTTATTATGTTAAAATTGTAAATGTCACCATTTTACAAGATTTTTCATACTTTGGTTTTTGCCAGAGAAATACAGATTCATGGACAAAAATATCAAGAAAGATACAGTAACAGTCATCTGTGAAATTTCCAGTCCCATATGGTGCCCACTTTTTGAGACAACAGTGAAAACGTCCACAGTATTTCAAAAATAATTTCACCGTTATTTTTGATCTTCCGAAGATCAACATTGTTTTTGGTGATTGGTTTTACTCCTTTTGATAAAAACAGCATTTCAGGCAGATGAATTGTAATGGTATGTTTCTACCAGCACCATATTTATACCCTGTAAGTTAGGCCTATATTTCAGTATGACAGTATCCAAGTTTTCTGGTATTAGAAACAGATGTTCATTTTGCAGAACAGCCTCAGTCTTTTGTGTCATGAGTGTTGTGTTTATACATGTAAAGCCCTGTCCGGTGTCCGCACTGGACTCTTTTTTTTAGGGGGTTTCACTGAGCTGATGTGTAAATGAAAAACGGGCAAATATTACCGGTGTCCGCACTTGGACTTTTGACTCGGGTAACTTAACCGTGTATGCGTGGAAGAATTACCAAGCTGTCAATACTAGGCTCATGAGGGTACCCGACTCGCACTGTCCGCACTGGACTTTTCGACTTGGGAATTCTTCCTGGGCAGAAGTTGGCCAGTAGAATTGCCCGCGTGGGTCGGGAAAAGTAACTGAGATGAAGACTTCCTGAGACATCTGCACTGGTCTTAAAATGGGTAAAGTACCCAGCGTCTTGGTAACTTTGCCCAAGAAAAGTCCAGTGCAGGCAGGGCTTTGAGTTGAGGGCTTTGCAATCGTACCTTGTTACCCAGCGGATGCCAGTGGGGCTTGTAGTCGTCAAGCTGCACGGAGTCCATGTTGACCAGGACCTCACCGAGGAAGTCGTTGCGTCCAAAGGCATCGTTGTTCCAAACCGTCAGACTCAGGGTCCTTGTCTCCAGCTCGCTCTGTGAGATGTGATACCTAAGGGCCACGTCATACTGGGGATTCACCGTGCCCTTACGTATGAATGTCTTACGTTTACTGGCTTTGGTCTTGTCCGGAAGGAGGTAGGTTTTCACGTACCTGTTGGGTTGTTTGCAATAAAGACACAGAAATTAAGTCAAGCTTACTTGAGGCTTATGCGAAACAAAGATTCTTTTCGCAAGACAACTCATATTGGCTTCAAGCGAGCTGATAGTTTCAGCCGGTGCCTCTTTCAAGTTTAATAATGGCCAGCAAAGCATCATTCACTCAAACTCTCCAGGAATGCCAGGGGCCAATTTCATAGAGCCGCTAAAGCACCACAATTTACATCAGCACCAAAAACCTTGGTAAATAAAATCAGTATGTCAGCCAAAACTCCTTGTGAATGTTATACTCAGCAAACAATGGCTGAATACAAAAGCAGTAAACATCAGATGAAAATATGGTTGGTAATATAACCAGCTTGAAATGAAGGTAAGTTTGCAATGACACCATGTAATCTCTTCTGTGAGAGTGTGTGGTTCTGAGAAGAACCGTTGGTATTATCTCGACGTTCCGAACAGTGTGCTCTGTTCGTCCTCAGGAGAATGACTACTTGATCGAGGAAGACTTTTCATGCTTTTAAAGCAAATGTTGTGCTTAAGCAGCTCTATGAAACTGGCCCCAGTAATGACAGCCTGGATGTTAGAGACAATTCCCCTTAAGCTTACTCCTGAAGCACCACCTGACATTAATGAACTGTTTTCAATTTCACATGGAAAAAGGAACAAGGAGAGTACTGACTAATCTTGGCAGTTCCAGGGCTCATCTATGAGGAGCTGACCGCTCAGGGGACCTGTACTGTACAGTAGGAAGCATCAAGGGACATGTGTCCAAGAGCCTAGTGGTGGTAGACAGAAGTGTTGGAGTTGAATCCTCAAATTCGAGTACAGAGTACTCAGAGTTCTTCAAGGTTTGAGTACTGGGCTGAGTCTGAGTACATTGCTGTCAAACCAAGTCCTAAGTATAGAGTAGGAGTATATTCAAGATCCGAGTACAGGGGCGAGTCCGAGTACATTGCTGACGAGTCCGAGTCTAAAGTATCAAAAACGAGTACAGGGCTGAGTTTGAGTACCCAACAAGTCTGAGTCCACATCCGTATACATGCACAGTACCAATAAATGCCTTTAGTTTAAAAAAAAAAACGTTTACAGTGGACGTTGTGCCACTCTTATAAATTCTTGTTTTGCAAACCTTGCAAATGACACTGTGCTGCTTACTCCATTTGATACTAAACTCCCGATGATCTTCATACTCCCATTGTATTATTTATTGGCAATCGCTAACATAATCAATCGTGAAATTGTAACAAAAATAAAAAATAGTGTGAAATTTTCAAGTATTCCCAAAATTTGAGTACATGCAATCGAGTATGGGCCAAGAGCATTTATTTTCAAGTACGGTACTATTTCAAGTACGTTTCCTGATGAGGACAAGAGCAGGCTTGTCGAAACGTTGAGACCTTAATTGCGAGAAGTGAGATCGATATAAAAATGTGAACATACGGTACTATTTATTAACTACGGGCCAAGTATTTGCACTATTTGAGTTGTTCTTGAGTATATACGAGTACTCCAACACTGAATGACTGATACATAAATCTTTGAAATATCTGAACAGCTCAATGTCTTACGGGTCTGATTTGATTCTCTTAGCATCCACCGGGGCTAGGTCACGGCATGCCTTGACCTTGACCTCAAAGACGTTGGTCTTGTAGTTGTAACTCATCCCAAAGTTCATGTCACCCGTGATGACATATTTCCCATAATTCTCCTCACCGGCTTGACTGTACAAGCTGGTCATGCTCTGCGAACTCCCCTACGAGAGAAGACAAATATCACAAATGGTTCAAATCAACCCTCAAGGCAAACTCCCCTACGAGAGAAGACAAATATCACAAATGGTTCAAATCAACCCTCAAGGAAAAACCAAAGGTACACACGATCCAATAAAGAAACAATCGTACAAAATCTTGAACAAAAGTTTTGAAACAATCATGATAAACTCAGTCGAGTGGAAACAGACAAACAAGTGGACAAACTGACTGGAAGATTGGTATAAAGAAATGACAATGGAAGAGTTTGAATCTGACGTAGCTAGTATTCAGGAACTAAGAGTGAAGGTACGATGGAGGTGGAATAAAATGGAGAGGCGATTTGGTGACTGTGATAAAATTTGTAACTCGGACAAATTGCAAGAATGATAGAAATCCAAGTATGCTCTGACGATGAACAGAGGTGTAGCTCTGTCATTTCATCATTGGAAATTTGATGATATTATTAGGGTCTGTTTTTAATACAAGATCCGTGATCCTGCTGATCCGGATCCCATTTTAGCGTATCCTGCATGGGACGTAGATCTGCAGATCATCACGGATCCCGTGCACAAAACAGGCCCTTACAACAAAAACTTTATCTGAATATTCCAAAAATCTCAGTAAGATCCTGATTTAGGAGGCAGCAATAATTGAAAAGGGGGAAAAATATAATCATTCTTTTTCACTAACACACAAATATTATTTAAAGACTTTGGAAGACAACACAAAAGAGAGCAATGGTCTTGAACAAAATGGCCGCCGTAAAAGACACACAAACAAATACATATTTCCACTTCATTTGCACGTCAAACTCAATGTTAGAGTAAAATTTACAATTCCACAGCAATTGACGTCTTCTGTCAGTCGAATCTATTCTTTAGAATTATGAACATAGAATTTCATGCATAAAATATTTTGGGTAGACAATGCAGTTCAAAACACAGTGGTTATCTTGAAATCAAAGCCACCGTCACATGCACACACAACACACAAGATCCAAACAAACAAAATTTTTTTAATTTCCGAGAGAATCCTTTCGAGCAAAACTAAGGAATAGGAATAAATTTCGAATTTGATCAGTTTGACGGTGAGTACAAATAAGTACTCTGTTAAACTACTCATGCAAGGAATTTATGTGGCCATGCAAGAATACAATAAAAATTCATGAGGTTTTCACAACACTACATAAAAATGTCAATTCCAAAAAAAGGAAATTAGTGCAAAAATATGATAAAATATAAAAAAAAAAATCAGGGGTGACGAGCATTACCATGCAATTTAGAATAGAAAAAAAAAAAGTTGGGTTAGTTACAAACCATGGCATGAACAACAAACTTATATCATCGCTCATCAACAAAGTCAAGAGCTCTCTAACAATAGACCACGATTTCTCTGAATAGTCCCGAAATTGAAGCAGGTCGACCGACAAGACAAGAAGAAGACGTCATAAGCACAAAATCCAAGATACTGGATGAATTAGGAGGCAAACACAATGCATTCAGATGCAAGACTCATATCTGCCATTGATGACGCTCCATTAGCCAAGTTAACCAGGCAAAAGCGGTCAAAAAGCATCAATAGAAATGTGTTAATAAGCGAATGCATCTTCCCACGCAAATGTGAGTTTGCATTTATTCCCCACAGAACTCCCGTTGTTGATGCGCAAATGGCAAAAGAGAATGAAACCCATGGAGTTTTAGAAAATAGATAAATAGATAAATGGTTGCTAGGCATCACAGACATGCCGTGAAAACCGAGACAGACACATCCAATTACCAGAACCGCTCAAATTTCACTCCAGAGGAAAATTGAGAATAAACTAAAAAGGCAACCACAAAAAAACCCAATATTTCAAGTAGCACTCGAGGGAGAAAAATACTAAGGGGCCGTCCATAAAGTACGTACGCACGAAATGCCAACTTTTTTGACCCCCCCTCCCCCTCTGTACGCATGGCGTACGCAGTGGTCCCAACCCCCCCTCCCCCCCTGTACGCATACGCATTCCACATTAGATTTTTCACTTCTCGTGGTACCTTGCTTTAGCATCATTAAAATGTCACCGTAATCCGGGCCGGTACAGTTATTGGGACGTCACTCTCAAATTCTGAAATGAATGACTAAAGTTTAACAGGTTTTTATACATTTACAGATGGATTTACTATTTTTTATGTTGAATAAGAAAAAAACAAGGAAAAAACAAAACAATCCCGGTGCTTTTTTCACGTTTTTTACATCTCTTTTCGCGCGATAATGCTATGCAAAATTTTCGCTTGCGTACGGTACGCATTGGCCTTAACCCCCCCTCCCCCCCTGTACGCATGGCGTACGCATCGGTAACAACCCCCCCTCCCCCCCTTTGTGCGTACGTACTTTATGGACGGCCCCTAAATGGATACAATTGTAGAGAGAAATAGCCAGCCCCATTAGATGTATCAGCAAATATGAGCACAGTTGAAAAGAAAAGAAAAAGCAATCATTGACAAGCTTTTTGGTCATAATGGGTAATATCATAATTATGTTTTTGTCAAAGAAATTATCCAGTCCCATATGGTGCCCACTTTTTGAGACAACAGTGATAAACACCCACAGTGTTTTAAAATCTATTCACAGGAGTTTTGATATTCATGAGATCAAAATTGTTCTTGGACATTTGGTGCTAGTCTTTTCTGGATAAATCCACTATTTCAGGTGGAAAAATTGTAATGGTATGTTTCTACCCTCACCATCTTTATACCCTGTAAGTTATAGGTAAATCTGTGGCTCAGTTGACTCATATCTTGACTGGTCCTCCAATGTTTTGACTGGTCCTCTTTTTGTGTGAGTGAATTCATACATGTTATAGTATTTATTCCTATGTATACTTGGCAAGATAAATTCTCTCACCATTTCCTTCACTTCTCAATCATTTAGGCACGTTATAATGGAAAGATTTTCAGTTCTCAGTATTATTTTGGACAAATAACTTTCAGGTCAATTTGTCGGGTTTGCTGAGTTACAAATAAATGAAACAGTACCAAAAAGAAAAAACGCTCAGTCGTGGCAGAAACATAAATGTGGCATTATGATGTGTAAAGGGGCAAACATGTGCAATTATTTTGACTGGTCCACCGGACCACTTCAACAAGGGTTTGACTGGACCGTGGACATTTTGACTGGCATTTGGCCACCGGACCTGTGTTATGTTCGAACCAATCAAATTTTCATGTACAAAATGTATTTAGGGATTTGATATGGTTCTGAAAAGGCAGATAATCACGCTTACCCTAATCCCGTGTCGCCGTCGGAGGAAGCACATGGAGTGGCACTTGGCCTGAGTTTCTCCACATGGAGTTGTTTAGAATAGTGATTTAATTTTTATATCCTAAGTTAAATTACATGTACCTAGTTAAACTGACTTATCTAATTACTTGGGACTATTAAAACTATAGATGAAGATATATATACACTATATCTGAAGGTTGATAAGTTGGCTTTCCACAGGGACAGTTGCTGTATAGGAGTGTACACTGCCAAATCAGTTTCCACCCCTGTTTCTGGCCAACTATATGTATCTATACTAAAGTGTGATGAGCTATTAAACTTAGGTGTTGCTCCCTTGATGAGTAGCTGAAGACTGACTTGCAAGGCAGAAAAAGCAATGTGCTTTTTCTCCCCTCTAAGCAAATAACAATAAGGCTATTGAGCCCTACCAGGCTAACAATAAGGAGGATTTACACAAGTACTGGTACTGGAGTTGCCTACTTAAGTCTCTCCCTAGCCAGGGTGGGGTGAATTAATTAGCCTATCTACTCTATAAATACTTACAACATTTAAAGAATATATAAAAAAGGAAAGAGGTTAGCCCCACTTGCCAGCACTCCTGGCTTGGGAATAATGCAATTCACTACAGGTACAAGCATTGCTTGAAATAAATGACCACTATAATGGGCAATTTCTGTAGATCTTGTTGTCATGGTTGTGTGTTATATACAGTCCACTGCATTACCAAATTGGAAATAAATGTTGCAGTGAATTGAAATGAGATGAAATGTGATATGAATTTATGAAATGAATTGAAATGAAATGACCCGAAAAAAAGTTGGCACGACTAGCCATTAGCCAACTAGATATTTGTTTGTCATTTCCAACCTCTATGCTCAGTCATGTTTTGAACCTACAAGAGTTTCTATAATCGAGAGCTTTAAAATCTCGATGCAAGGTAATACTCATCAAAAATCCACTACAAAATTACCCCAAGGAAAAAAATCCAAAATCATTTAAAAATTTCAAGAAAATGTTCACTTGTGAGAAACAGCTGACATCTAAATTTGTTAGTACTGGGGTCGATTTTACGAAATCCGACAATCGATCGTGAAATCGGCCCCTGGACTCCAATTTTTCAAATGTGCAAGATTAGGAAAATAAAAAATTGACTAGTGAACAAAGAAAGATAGACTGGAGAGGGATTCAAACCTGAATACCGTACAGGTGCTCTACCAACTGAGCCATCCAGCCCTATGTTGGTGGTGACCCCAATAGTCAATCATCTTTGTTCATTTAGCAGTCAGAAACCAAGCACACACTGCCATATCCCAAGGATCATTTCATCGATACGCACAGCAATGCTGCAACCTGAGAATGGTACATGATATGGGGGATCACTAAATGAGGATACAGCTTTTTTATTAATTTGATGACTATTAAAAACTAAAAAAACACTTTCCATTATCAAAAAGGTTTGTTTCAACAGTTGGTGAGTGAGATCAACTACTTATTTCCTAGGTTACAAGCTGCTTTTCCAAGAACTGTGCAAAAGAGATTTTGTCATGGATGCTTCCTAAAAGAATCTTGGAAGGGAATTTCAGGAAGAAGGATGAGCCAGAAGTTAAAGCATGCGGGAGAAGAATTGATTCATTAGCTGTTTTGAGAGACCTCAGCTAAAAAAAATGCCGCCAATGAAAGATGAGATCGTTGGTCAGTTCCAAAATGGACGAGGCTAAAACATTAACAAGCTGATGGGTGCTGTTATTAATGGAAGGAATACAAAGCAAGATGCATTTCCCTTGTGGAAAAAGCTGCAAATTCCCTGAGCACTGATTAGAAAGGATGAAAAGATTCCGCACACAGAAACGGCAACCGTGCATTTTCACACCACCAACTCTTAGTGCTGGAAGCCATGATTAGCAATGTTTGATTCTTAGCGATACCATTCCCGAAGCTGTGCGATCCCAGCAGACTCTCCTAGCACCCCTTACTGGCGTATCCGGTGTCATGTTTACCTTGCTGAGGTTACTTCCAGGAGACAGTCTCCTCTGGAGTGAGGACACTGAAGTATGGGACCGGCCGTCGATGCTACCGCTCTTGGTGAAGCTTGGCGGGCGTGTTGCCGCGGGTTGGGTAATTTTCGGGGTTGACGCCTCGACGGCTGTCAGGCTTGTGTCGGAGTTGATGCTGGCTCGTGCTGCACCGGCAGCCTTCCCATTACCACTGGGCTCATCATCTTCTGGACTTCCCTTAATGCCACTCAAATCACCCTGGTTCTGAGACTGTAGGGACGTGGTTTTGCCATCGGTGTGGCAACTGTCGGGATCTTGCTGGGATTTGGTGTTGCTATCAATCTAAGTGGTTGGTATTGGGGAATGGACAAGCATGAGAAAGTTGACGGGAACAGCAAATGATAAGGATGAATCCGGCACCACCGATGGCAGTTCTTACTGAAAACTAAGAAGCAATTTTTCAGAATGGAATGAAACTATTAAGTCAAATAAAAATAGGAATTGAAAGATTAAAAAGGCCTTTAGGAGGTCTAGACTATAGAGGCTGATGGGCTCCCACAAGGAGTGCGGCTGCTTCCCTATCTTAAAAAGAGCCACTTCAATAAGGCAATGGGGTCAGAAAACCAAGGCAACAAACGCCATGGCAACGGAGCCCACGACAACAAAGACCATGGCAACAAATTAAGGCCAATGAAGGCCATTTGTTTCATGAAATCCAAGTCTGTTTTACAAAATTCTCTCTTGAATTTCTCAAAAACAGAAATTGCAAAAACTAAAGATGGGTTGGGAAACATTCATACATTGATTAAAAAAAAACCACATTATGCACAAACATGCCAAATTAACATGAATTCAATCAGACATTTGCAATGAATGGCTGTGTAGGCTTTGCAGTGTGATTTTCTACGCTTTCGCATGAATCGTGCGAGCCAATAAAGTATTCAACATTTATATACAAGGAAGAACTGGTACACTAATAGGAACGATATGAGTTGCATGCTTCTTTATTAATACAAAACAACCACATCAATATCAAGTTTCACTGTTTGAAAAGGACTAAAAATGGATGTCCGTTTTGGCTAAACCGCTTTAGCAATTGGGAAAGGAATTAAAGGTATTATCATACTTTGGTGGCATACCGAAACAGAAATCTTCACAGATTTACCTATAACTTAAAGGGTATGAAGATGGTGGTGGTAGAAACATACCGGAATTGTTACATACCGTTAAAATTTTCCTGTCTGAAATGCTTTACTTATCCAGAAAAGAGTAAAACCAATGACCAAAAACAATTTTGATCTTTTAAACATCAAAAATAACAATGAAAACTTTTTGAAAATACTGTGGGCGTTTTTGTTTGTTTTTTTCCTCCAAAAAGTAGTCACCATATGGGATTGGACATTTTACAGATGACTGTTACTGCATCTTCCTTGATATTTTTGCTCATGAATCTGCTTTTCTTTGGACAAAAACCAAAGTATGATATTACCTTTAACCAAAACCAACATGAAACAAAAACTGACATTCTCCGAGCAAGAACAAAGTTTGGAATTCCAATTCAAGGAAGGCTGTATGGTTTTCACCAGAGGGGGGATCGATCTCGTTCCAGCTCCCATGCAAGAAGGTCTGTGTGCACTCACCCCGTATTTATTCTTAGTATCTGGGGTCAGGCCTCCATGTACCATGAAATGACGGTCAATATCTTCATCTTCCTCGTCTGCGTGGCGACGATCATCCTGAAGGAGAAGAAGGTGATCGCATCAAAACACGTTCAGAGAATGTCTCTGCTCTTTTCACCCAACATAACTACCGGCAAAAAAAAGGATTTTTCTACCTTGCTTCAACTTTAGAGATTTCTGGCAGTTCTTTAAAAAAAATCCCTACAATCTGTAAATTCCAGGTGGGATTTAAAGCTGTCAATACTAAATGGGTGGTGTAAGGAGAGCCAGAGGTTTTGATTCTAGCAGGATCATTGACAAGCGCATGCATTCCCTGGTCACTCTGTCCCCTTTGTTCTGATCCTCTCATCCATTTCAGGGCTCGAAATTTGTGAAAAAAAGCTCTGGACATCAGGTCTAGTAACTGAAGAATTTTACTAGACCTATTTTCACTAGACAAATGGCGTACGTATACATGAGAAAAACATCATATGGATGCATCGCAACACAGGAATAAGTTGATTACTTTGTGTAGGGAAGTCTAAAGACATCATTACACAAAGGATTGATCAATGATGGCAGCTTTGAAAATGACATTGCTAAGCTTGATCGATTACAGCAACAAAACTGAGAAGAAAAGTCAGGTGTCAAAAAAGTAAGAAATGAAGCCACAAAATCATAAATTTAGGGACTATTTTAATTGTGCAAGGAAAACAAAATCACTGGACAGCCGGACCAGTGCAGTACACACTTTATTAGACCGACACTGAAATCACTAGACTCGGTCCACGGTCTAGTGGATATTTCGAGCCCTGCATTTATGTGTATCTTTACTCGCATGTTCTTGTCATCGTATCATTTAGCCTTTGAGAAAGATCCTGCTAGGATCAAAACATCAGGACCAGCATAAATAATACGGCGCTCCACGAGTGCCATTCCACTTAATATCCAGATAACCATATAATTGTCTATCTTGCCAAGTCGTCGTTTGGAGAGGTAAAAATCTATTTCATCTCAACAAGATGACTTTTAAGTGAAAAGGAGAAGATGACTTATCCTGATAAATAACTTCAGTTTTAGTAAGTCGTCTTTACAAGGTAGACCTAAACTATCTGGACAAGTCATCTTCCTTCTTCCAGCAAGTCGTTTTGGCGAGATAAATTATCAGGATATGTTGACTTTTAATAGAAGTCATCTCGCACCCAATAATTATCTTGATTATAAGTCGACTTTTAGGGCTTAAAAGTACAGTACAGGATTGGTAACATACCCAAACAGAAATGTTCACATGCAGATTCATGTATAAGTTTCAGGGTATGAATTAAGATGGCGCTGGTACAAACACAACGTTAAAATATTTTCACCTGAAATGGTGTATTTATTTAGAAATTAGTAAAACAAAGACCGAAAACGGTTTTGACCTCGGAGTAAGATCAAAACTATTCTTCATGTTTTATAAGAAAAGTTTAATCAGGTTTTTGCTATTTTCTAATAAGACTCGATCAGATGTCTGATTTAGCTCAAATTTTCACAGGCTTATTATTTCACGTACATGTTTGATCAGACAAAGTGTGAGAGCTGTCCTGTGACCTTTACCAATCATGTATTTTACCTAATAAATGAAGTTATGTCTTTGACAGAATCAGGGTGGCCATAACATTGCAAAACTGTGTTTTAGGGAGAATTTCTGGCTCAAAGTGCTGCATTTTGCAAATTAACCTTCCTCCTTCTTATACAAAATACAACACTCACACAAAGAAAACAAATGTGAGTTTTATTTTCTATGGACACCAGGCATTTTAAAGGTATAATACACAAATTGGTAATGCATGGTCACAGAACAACAACAATACTTGTCTAATCCAACATTTACATAAAATAATACACATGATGTGAAAATCTGAGCTCAATGGGACATCTTATAAAAAATCCCTTATACAAATTTATTAAAAATTCCACTTGCGAACACTATGTGTTATGCGCTATATAAAAACTGCTTATTATTATTATTATTAAGAAAACTAGAACAGCGAAGCTGTCATGGCTCGCTGCAGCCTTATGTGCAGTTACAAACATGATAGCAAACACCCATCCATCACACACACACACCCATCCCCAAAAAAATTCAACATTTTGAAATAGAAAAAACTTAAACATTTTTCATTTACAATAATAACAACATTATTTTGGATAACACACCCATCTAAAAAAAAAAAAATTTAAAAAAAAGTAAAAATTTTGAAACAATAGAAAAACTTCAACATTTTGAAACAATAGAAAAAACTTCAAAATTTTTCATTTACAATAGTAACAACATAATTTTGGACAACGCACCCATCACAAAAAAAAAAAATGGCGGTTCAAGCTCATACTAAAAAACTTTAACATTTCACGCGGACGGCCGGAACGACGGACAGACGGACAGCTTCGCTTTGCTTCGCAGCTCGCCAAAAAGGAGAATATTGGGACAAACTTGACCAAAATAAACACACTTACTGCTATGTGGACTGCAATAACAGGCGCGGGCGTTACTGCATCATCCTCCTTGTCACTGACATGGGAAGTTCCATTTGCCTTGATGTAATAATCCTGGTCATCTTCAGCTAGGCCACCTGGTATACAAGAGGGATCTTGCTCTGAACAGACACATCCCATATCCTCATTGCCTTCCCCTGTCACAAACAACAATATCAACAGGATTTAGTGTATCTCGTTTTGACTTGTGTCCACAAGTGTCCACGAGGTAATGGCCTGGATGGAACTATCGAAGGCTGCCTTCTTGTTAGCTCCGTTTAGTGTATTGAGAATCAACGCATGGCTTCAACCTCTACTGCTTTTAATACAGGGTTACAATAAACTAGAAGAACACTGTAATTTGTAAACAGCATGAGCAAAGTTTACAGCAATGATTTCAGCACTTAATTCTTTGGTTCCTAATTGTGTCCGTCTCGTCTCACTGGAAAGAGTGCTGAGACTGTAAAGTCAAATTCTGGAATGCGAGTCTTTGTCACAGTTGCTGCAGATGTACCGTGTTGTTACAATGATCTCAGCACTGAATATGCCACAAAGGCATGCAGTACATTATACCAGAGAGGAAGGAAACAGAACCGCCTTCCCAAGACTACCAATGAATGAATTGCCCTCACTTTGGGACGGGGAGGTTCCACCTTGGGGCGATAAAGCACATAGAGCTAGCAAAGGCCAGACGAGGTCACATAACCAGTGACTAGCCACAGGTCTGAAATTAGACTTACCGTTGAAAGGAATCTGTATACAAAGGCTTCTAGCTAAATATCCTGTGAAGTCCTTACAATAATAACTCACTTCTGCATGTTAGAGCATAGAGGGATCTGGTCATAATGGGTTTTAAGAATCAGTTTTGGTTGGGGGCCAGCAATGGATAAAATGGACAGTATGTATGCACTACAGTTTGCATGCATACACATTGCTGAAAACTGCTGGCAATCTGGATACTTTGGTTTTTATCAAATAAATCCAGATTCATGGGTAAAAAGATCTTTTAAAAGATCAAAAAGATTTTTGGTCATTGTTTTACTATTAATTTTGGGATACACCAATTCAGACAGAAAGATTTGGACAGTATGTTTCTACCACCACCATCTTCATACCCTGTAAGTTATACGTAAATCTGTGAATATTTCTGTTTTGGTTTCTTGCCAAAGTATGATACTACCTTTAAATCACAATTACACATAGTACCCATGAGAAAGATTGAAATATTATCTGTGAGTGTACATGATCACCATGCATCTTCATACCCTGAGTGAAAGGTGATAACTTAAACAACTAAAGTGGGGGTGTCCTTTATGTTTGTTCCAAAAATCGTTTGGACAAACGATCTTTTTAAAAGACACTATAAATCTTGAAAACCCAGCATCTGATGAATCAAGATTTCCCATGGTGACTGTTTGCACTGTTTACGAACTGTTGATAAGAGTCCATATTCTGTCTCAAACTCAATATTTTTTTTTGGGAGGCCTTGCAAATATTATATGCTCCCCTTTAAGTGAACAATCATAAAAGTTTAAATTATTGAGGTTTCACTGCACTAACAAACCTTTTAAAGGTAGAAATGTATTCCCATATCGGTTTCCACTTTCCAACCCTTAAAAAACGTATGTCACACTCTGTGTAAACCTTTGCCAATCATATCACTGCTGTCACCATGGTAACACTGTCGCAAAACTGTGGTGTTCATACCATCTTAAATTCATGTTTCTCCTTATATTAATAGATCCAAATACTCTTACTTAATTGCTAGCATTAGCTTCAAATATTCAAAAACACAATCCTAATAAAATTTGCACTCTGTATTTCTTGCTTGTAGTCAGTCGGACGATTTCACTAACGCTTTACGATCATCGTAAAGCCCAAATCCATTGCTAAACAGAAAATTGCTACGCAATTGTGATAAATTTTCCGTTTAGCGATGATTTGGGCTTTAGCAATGATCGCAAACCGGCCCCTGGAGTTGATTTCATGAAGCCCTACGATCGATTAACTCAAGTTACGAAGGATAACCCACCGTTATCCAACGTAGGGCTGCAAAAGTCCTTTGGTAAAACAGACCCTGACTCTGCAGTATAATTTGAACACAAACTTAAAAACAAAACCGAAACCCAGTTGGAATGTTGACTGAAAAAAAAACAAAAAAAACATGCAGGAGTCTCTCCAAGTGACCTCCAACATGAAGCTTAAGGCAAATTAGAGGTCACAGGGAAAAGGTCAAGGGTTATTATATACAGTTTTTTATAATCTCGATCCCCACAAAAATTATTACCTGAAACAATGAAATTTACGCTAAATCCATTCCTTCATTCTCTCTTTAGTGGGGTAACTATGTGACCCTGCAGCCACTTTTTAATTTAGGGGGTGCAAAAAAATGCAACTTAGACAAAAAAAGAAAAAAAAGATTGTTGAAGTAATTGGAAACCTAACTAATCTGATCAAGTTTGAATAAAGAAAGAAAGATTCAAATTTCAAATTGCCTGATATTTTTTTTCATTGGCATCAGATGTTAGAATTATAGGGCCACAATATCAAATTATTAGCACTTGCCCAGGAAACCGTTTTCCCTAGATACGCCATTGTACAGAATTTGAAGGGCCTGACATGTTTCAATCCTAGCAGGATCTTTCTCAAAAGCTTTGAGAAAAATCCTGCTAGCATGGCTAGGATCGAAACGCGTCAGGCTCTCCAAATTCTAAGCATTTGATATATTTCAGGTCATTTTGGCTGATGAGCAGTTTGCAGCAGTTTATTACTTGTACAGAATTTGTCAGACGAACAGGTGGTTGCAGTTGTTGGGCACAATTTGTGGATTTGTTGATTTGTCAATCAATTTTCAAAATCAGAATTGTAGTCGAGACTCGCACAAAGACATCATTTTCCTTAAAGACACGTAATTTATTAAAATATTGCGTGTTTATTACAGTATGTCTAAATTCATAAAATGTTTACAGATTCGCCCCCAAAATATATAAGTTTACAAAAAGATAGTTTACAAAAAGATAGTTAATTAGTACCATGTAGTTACAAAAAGCCTCTTACACAATTAGTCATTCATAAAATAGGCGGGAACATTGCCAAGAGTTTGTTCCTCGGCAGCATCAGGCAACAGGCACATACGTGTAGTATAAAACTGACAATGTCAGGCAGCAAGAATACATGTACAGGTATAGGATATATGAACAATTAAGGCATAGTACTTTGAGAGTTAGGACCAAAGATTATATAGCGCTACGTGCAAGATAGAGAACTCTCCACTGACACGCGTAATCGCCATGGGTGACATTCTGGTGTGAGGGCGGGTGCTCCACGTACGGAGTTTCCATAGCATGATATGAGCGATGTGTGCGGTACTTGCAAAAGTAGGTCCAGAAAACCACAACAAATCGCCGTTTTCATATTCAGCTGCTTCACATCAATGTCAAATATTTCTATTTACAATAAGCAATAGGTTTCAATCGAATTCGGACCAAACTTTTGCCTAACACTCCCCTTTTCTTTGATAAACCTAGCAGGATCTTTCTCAAAGTGTTTAATTTCAGTTATCGCAAGGGAAATCAGGTGATACATTTTGTTTTCCTCAGTTTTCAACATCATGTTTTCTGAATTAATAACAGCACAACATTTAAGAGGGGAAATATTTCTTTCCATTTATTGGCTCTTGTAGGACTTAAAGGTATAATACATGATTGGTAAAGGTCACGGAACAACACTCAAACTTTGTCTGATCAAACTTGTACATGAAACAATAAAGCTGTGAAAATTTGAGCTCAATCGGACATCGAGTCACAAGAAAATAGCAAAAACCTGACTCATTTTGTCTTACCCCAACAGCCAAAGATCAAAACTGTTTTTGGTCTTTGTCAATCAAATTTCTGGATAAATGCACCATTTCAGGTGGAAATATTTTAAGGGTATATTTCTACCAGCACCATCTTCATGCCAACCATTTCTGTTTGGCATGTAGTTGGGTTACCAATCCTGTAAGTACTGTACCTTTAAAGTGAACCTTGAGACCTAGACTTATGTTAACATGCTTCTGATCCTTGCTATAAATTCTGTCTCGAATCACAACACAAGTTCATTTTAATTTGTCCTTCACACACCTATGACATACCTCAAGGGATATAGGCCTAAATCAAACAGTTACCTTAGTAACTGGCACATTCCACTCTTCACCTTACGCCCTTGTAACCTGCAGGAAACCTTCCCTGTGCCAGGACCGGCCCATCTAAATCAAATCTATTGGCAGATTGGTGGAAAGTGGAAAGTGTCTGCTTGTGTGGGATATTCCTTCTGGGACAACTAGCTCATGTACAGATGTACATGTACAGTGCATTAGGTGTATGCAATGGGAGACTTTGCAGAAACGGTCTACTAGTCAACAGTGCACACGCACACACACGCATGCAAAACAATGTGTGCATGCTCACAATTGCGTGCGCGTGCGCTGTTGACTTGAAGACCACGACCGGTTCTCCAAAGTCTCCCATTAGCAGCTATGGCTTTGGCTGTTGCTAGGGTGTTGCTATGCACAGCTTTACCCAGCATGCAGTGCAGACATTATGGCTGCGTTCGAGCGAGCTACTCGTGTTAACACGAGTATACTCCTGAGCGCTCGAACGGCCGGAGTGCGACACTCGGGTCAGCGAGAGTATACTCTCCAGCGTTGGGGAGTATACTCCTGCACCGGAGAGTATTGCGCGCGCATCACACTCGTGTTACCGGGAGTAACCGCTTGAACGCAGCCTATATTTCGGGTAATTTCATATCTGGTTACTGATTGCCAAAAAAATCAGGTTAATGGTTAACCTATGTAATTATATGCTACATGTACGTGTGTTATTTATGGTACCGGTATATACGTCTTCTTCAATGTGATTGTCACTTTCAGAATGCTTTTTATGATGTTATTCTTTAGATCAAGCATTTAGATCAAGTACACAATGTTTCTTTTAGATCCAGTATGTGAAAAGTGTGATTTCTACTTGGCAAAATGGACAAAATAACTGACTGAAATTCAGCACCACACATGTGTATAAAAATCAAACACTAGCATTCAAGATTGTTTAACGTATACTTCAGCTGTACCTGTGCTGAAGATATGGGTACACGACGTGGCTACAATGCAAAGCGAAGACAAAAAAAACAGAAAAATGTCTACACCAAAGTTGCCGTCTGTATAGCAAAAATCATCCTTTCGTTTCAAGAAAGTCAAAAGCACAACTTATAAACTATGCCAATATCTAACTCTCAAAGTTGCAACATAAAATAAGGTTGGAATCAATTGCAAATCTGATATGTGATTAAATGGTTGAATGTGTAAGACGGAATTCTATCCACTAACAACCAAGACAACAGAGAATTTGTTTAGGACAATCACAACCATTTAACGACCAAATTTAAATACTCGAAGGTAATAAGCCCGTCTGATTAGAAACCAAAAAAAAAAAACTTAACGTAACCTTTTCTCTTCACCAAAAAAGCCACTACCGGTAGTACAAATACCCTGAGAAATTTAAAACAACAATAACAACAACAATTCTGAAACAAGGAATATTTCACAAATTGGAATATTTACATACATACAAAGAAAACTTCATAACCCCTGATTACATTTACAAGGCTTCTTAAAAAGACAAGGACCAGTCCTCTATACATGCCCTTACATAAACACTTTGGGTGGATCAAGAATATTTGCTATACGTGTACACAATATACATTTTTTTTTTTTGTATTTCATGCAAATTGCATAGAAGCCAGACCAGACTTCAATAACACAACAGTTCAATGATCATTTTTTGCATATTCATATCAGCAATATCTAGATTTAAACCGGTTGAATGCTTAACTTCTAGATTGGGTTGATGTTTTGTTCAGTGAGCACCAAAAGTTGCTTCAACACCAAAAAACCTTGGTAAATAAAATCAGTATGCCAACTAAAACTTCTTGTGAATGTTATGCTTAGCAAACAATGGCCGAATACAAGTTAAAAGCAGTAAACATCACATGAACATTTGGTTGGCAATCCTGTTTGATCAAGGAAGACTTTTCATGCTAAAGCAAACTGTGTGCTTGAGCAGCTCTATGAATTTGGCCTGTGCAGCCCTGTGAAAACAGGAGAAAAACCAACAGGGTTCTCATACTTTACATGTATATTACGTCCACCATTTTGTACAAGGAGCTGTCAGTATAACATCAATTTTGTTTCTGCATTCAGTCAAACTCCTTTTGTAGGAAACAAAAAGAGAGATTTCTTCCAGTCCACTGGTTTCTGTGTAACATACCCAGACACAATTCAAGTACTGCTACCATTGTTGAATGCTGATCATGCGTATTGTAGTGCATTCATTTGGGATCTGGGATTTTTCTACAAGTTGCTGTGAGTTCTGCACTGTAAGGCCCGGTTCAGACGTCGTGCTTATGCCGTGTCGAATACAATTCAATTCGGCGCGACGTAAGCACGGTATAAGCACGGCAGTGGTTTCAGACGTCGAACTCAATACAAACGTGTTGCCGAACTTAATGCATCCAAAATGGCGGGCCAGGAAAACAAACAGCGCTTCTTTGTATTTTCAATAACGCATGAACAAGAAGAATACTGCTTCAACAGGCACTAGTAACATTAAATAATACATGTAGTTGAATAATTTAATGTACTCAGTGGCTTCATTTTCTTATAGCTCAGTGTGCAAATCTTGGGGATGTAGAGCAGTAAATACGCCCAAATCAGTCCACGGAGCTCATTTCCATGCCCCAGAATCTTTTATTTTAAAGCATTTGGTGAGCGCTACGTGGGAACTGGGAAGCCTTGTAGAAAGAATGGATGGAACTTGGTCACCATTTTGACTTTTAAATTTGAGATGTCAAGTTGGATGAAATCAGCCCCTAAATTCGCTCTTATTTTGCAATGTAGTTGACGAGTGCTATCTTTTAGTCTCTCTCAGCTAAATTTGGCCGTTTTACGGGTATTTTTCTTTGCGTGGACTTTTCAGCCACGTTAACCTATACAAAATTGAGAAGAAAATGAAAATTGAAGAATTCAGCTTTATTTTGCTGTATCGCGTCGGTTGATTGCATCAGAAACTCGAGAGTATTTTTTTTTTCAAAGTTTCAACTTTGCGTGGTAGCCTATAGGAAATGATTTACTTGTCTGCACGCCGTTATGTTTGAGAAATAAGCTTGTTTGTTTGTTTGCTTTTTATCAATTCTTTTGTCACACACATCGCGAGCATGCGCATTCCTAAATATGACCATTATTCAGGACCAACTGCGAATTGACATTTTATTCGACACGGCATAAGCACGACGTCTGAAACCGCGCCGTGCTACTGCCGTGCTAAATGGCATAAGCACGGCAGACCCTGTCGAGCTTAAAGTTTCTGCCGTGCCGAATTCAACTTGCCGAGCCAAATTGGTTTCAGACGTCGTGCTTATGCCGTGCCGAATACAAAAATCCAAGTTGATTTGTATTCGACACGGCATAAGCACGACGTCTGAACCGGGCCTTAGTATCCATACGTTCCCCACATAGAATATTTAGGCAAAGTAATAGTCATTCATCTACATGTACAAACTGTACTGTGCCAACATTTCAAATTTAAAAAATGATACATTTGACAACATTTTGTGAGTATTAAAAAACAACTTTTTTGCATAGATTCGGTGTTATAAATGTCAAAATTCCCCTAGAAATATTGTAAAAGTATTCAGCATTTTGTCATTTCAGGGCATTTGTCTTGTTCAATCTGTTGATATCATGTTATTTCAATCTTGACATGAATGTGCATAAAATTATTACATATCTGGAAAGGTTTTGCTGATATTAATATTCAGGTAATGAAATTTAAAATGATTTACAAAATTTCTGCGTTAATTATATTATCTATTGCGTTAATTACCTGAAGCATATACATAATGATACAATCTTTTGTCAAGGATAAAAACATTAATAGACCCAATTTAATTGTTAAACGTACAAATAAATAAATATATGAAAACAACTTGAAATGATGTTCAAACTTTCATGCCATTTTAAGGGTTACCGGTACTTTAAAAGTTGCATATAGTGGACAGTATTGATAAGATATATGAAGACTATTATTGCTGGTGTTACCAGGGGTCGATTTCATGAAGCTGTACGGTTGATCGTACAGTACAGTATAGTTACAAAGGATAACCCGTTGTATCCTACATAGGGCTGCAATGCATTATAAGTATAAAACGTAGTCCTATGATCGATAGTAAGTTATGATGAGTTTGTTGAAATCGACCACTGAACACATTTTGTGTTACAAAGATAGCTTATCGGTGTGTCAAAATAGCTTATCGGTGTGTCGAAATAGCTTATAACTCCTTACAAAACGCCACCTACGTTCCTGGTCTATGCAAAATAGGCACGCCTCACCAAACTCTACTTGTATAAAAGGCCGTAGCAGGCGATGGGGCGTTGGTCACTATTTACTTTCCTTACGTCGGGGTATTTCGTTTGGTACTTTTTGGTTGCCCCGTTTATTTGTGTTCATTTTACACATTATGTGTGTGTAGCCTCCAGCCTCGCGCCTGCTCTGGCCTCCTCTGACTTTAACTGTAAGTGTTGTCGATCTTTAATTTGTATTATTTAACTTGAAGTGCTCCATGTTTGTCTTGTATTATAAATATTAATTATGTTGCATTAAAATTATCTGGGAGGCGCCCCCGAGATTTGCCTGCTCTACGCACATTTCTTTGGTTACTTTGCGTCAATGTCAGTCTTGTCTTATCATTCATATTAATATTTTCACATTTGGTTGTTCAGTGGCGGGACCTGGTCCATCCGGACCAGTCTTGTGCCATGCCCCGCCTTGCTCGGCCCGTTACAGGTGTGTCAAAATAGCTTATCGGTATGTCAAAATAGCTTATCGGTATGTCAAAATAGCTTATCGGTGTGTCAAAATAGCTTATCGGTATGTCAAAATAGCTTATCGGTATGTCAAAATAGCTTATCGGTATGTCAAAATAGCTTATCGGTATGTCAAAATAGCTTATCGGTATGTCAAAATAGCTTATCGGTGTGTCAAAATAGCTTATCGGTATGTCAAAATAGCTTATCGGTATGTCAAAATAGCTTATCGGTGTGTCAAAATAGCTTATCGGTATGTCAAAATAGCTTATGGGTGTAAGGCGTAGTACAAATGCTGTATCAAGTAAATAACAAAAATGACATGAGGTGTCAAAGTGACTGACTGGAATTGGTAGTGATTTCAGCCTGACCAGGGTTCCAATCCGAGACTTTACCAGAAGTGACCGATACAGGTTCACTTCCCTCCACTGCACCATCTTTAGAAGACGGCGTGACAGCAGTCACAGTTGTTTGACTCAGTATCACCTTAGGCCATCCCAACTTGGGCTCATACTCCGGGCCCAGCAAGTGGGGAGCGTCACACTCATCATCTGCGTCTTCCTCTGTGCTGCTCTGACGTGGTGCTTGCTGCTCGCTGACGACGACCGTAGGAATGACAAGTCTCTCTAAATCGAAGGCTGCAACCTTCTTGGGGGTATTCTCCAGCGAGAGTGCCGACTGGTCCTCCTCTGACAACTCTAAGATGGTTGAGAGTTCACTGTCGGAGCTGATGCTGCAATTGTAATTCATCCGAGTTGAGCTTCCCCTTGAGGGTATGTTCCTTGGATGCGTCCTCTTTCGGGTGATGGACTTGCTGTCAGAATCTGTCTCACTCTCATCTGAGCTGGAGTCCGAGATGGAGCCTTCGTGGGATTCCGGATTCAAAACATACGTGCCTTTGTTTTTCTCGGTGATTAAAACCGGCCCGTGACTGAAGATTTTGGGCTGGTGGCTTGCGGTGGACTTACCACCAGGTCGTTTCATCCTGAAGGATTTGGGGGCAGACGAGGAGGTCTTCCATTGCTGGACTTTCATCGCAGCCCAATCTGGTCTCGGGATCAAAGTCTTTTTGGACAGAGGTTTCTTCAAGACGGAAGGCTCATCTGAACCTTGATTACTTGGTGGCACGGCGGTGAAGAGGGGTAGTCTTGCCGGTGGGTTCTCATCAGAACTGGAATTAGAATCGATCCAGGATGACACTGAACTTGATAAATCAGAATCTGAGAAAACTTTGCCACCTGTGTCAGACAGCCAATTTTCTCTGTAGGTAGACTCCTGCCGACGATTCAATGTCAATGTTTCCAGACCTTTAACCTTAGATGGTGGAAGCGAGCCACGAGGATCAGGACGCACAGACTCCTGAGATGAATCTTCCCGACTGCTGCTCCTTAGGAACACTCCATCATCGGAGCTCGTTGAGTTGGATCTGAGGAAGAATTCCGGCGGCGTCTCCTTGTGAATCTCCTTCATGAGTTCTTGCATCAGGTTCTGGTTCTTCTTCAGTTTGGTCTGCAGTTGCACCTCCTGAAAGTCTGGAGAGGAACAACGGAGGTCCCAGTCCAACTCCAGCTCACAGAAAGAGTCACCTTCATCCGAGGGAGTGGTGACAGAATCACTGGATGAATCGTCCAGGATAACATTTCGTTGAAATGGCCTTCTTCCGTTCTCAGATACTGTTGGATTTGGCACGCTGTTTCTACCCTGGTTAGGGGGTTCAAGAGGTTTAACGGTCATGGAGTCCACAGCTTTGTCTGTCTCCGTCCCATCCTTCTTAAATTCATCCCCATGCTGCCATGTTTTTAATTTTGGATGCAAAAATCCCCTCTCGGGTCCTTGATAGAGGCTGTTGAGCGAGTACGACACGTCGACCTGATGAGAATGAGAGCTCTCTGTAAAAACTGTTTTCGGGGGGCCATTTTGTACCGACGGGCTCCTGGCTGGCTTACGAGTACTCGGCAAGGTTTCGACGAGAATCCCTGTTTCGTTGTCCTGTGAACCATCACGGTAGAAGTCCAACAGGTTGGACAGATTTTGAGTGCCGACATACAGACTTGGCATGCTGTCAATGTCTACTTTGGAGGACTCATCCTCGCTCGATGCGGGACTGAAAATGCCGTACAAATCCATGGGGCCGGTCTGCTCGCGGCTATCGGTGCTCACATCCGAACCAGACTCATCATCAGAGCCGACAGTTCCAGAGGCAAGCGGATACAAGTCTGATGAGAGCAGCTGGCCTTCATCGGAGTGAGAGTTCGGAGGTATCAACAGGACGTCACAGGGGGAAAAGGTGAGCGCATCGGGAGAGCTAGTACCAGTCTGACCACTGCACAGTGAATCCTCAAGTCCGCTGTCCGAGAAAACCACCGATCCCTGCTCTCTGCTGGACATGCTTTCGTGGTGGGCCTCGTACGCTGGTGACAAAACAACGAGAAAAAGAGTAACTTTGAATGGTGTGGCTCCCTGTAGACTCGCTTCAGCACACAAAGGATTAGAAATTAACAGTTGCATGTTGATCCTCTGAACGGTTGGCCTGATCGTCAGGAATACAGATGATATGCAATCGATGAAACTCTTGACACTGAAGAAGTTTATCACTTGCTCAGCCCATCCAATTCTGTGCCATTTTGCTGAATAAACAGAAGTTTGACGACTTACAAATTTCTCCCTCCACATATGTGGGTTTCACAGTCATCCATTGTATTAATTCATTTATACAAATCTCTCAGAAACAATGAAACGCGTTTAAAGCTTGAAAGCTAGCTCACCCCAGAACCATTATTTATAATCACACAACATGTCAAAAACATTGTGCACCGTACGTACAACAGTTCAGTCAATTTGCATGTATTTACATCTGTGCCCAAAACAAACATCAGTACTTCTGAGAAAAAACAGGCAAGTTACAAACGATCATGGTGGCTGACAGCAAACAGTATCTAGTGTTTTGTGCAGGAAGGTTTTACTTCGGCAAGCGAGGCCTACCACATTTTTCCTCGCCAAACATAAGAATTTAACCTCACTTTGTGTTTTTGAGCATTAAAATCGGGAGGGCGGCAACGTGAATCTACAAATTGATTGTGAATGGCCTGAATTTAATAAAAATGAATTTAATTACGGTATTTTTCTGAGTCTTTTGGAGAGTTTTTGGACAACCGCCGTACTCAAAGTGCGTACCAAAGTATTAAGGAGACTGGTAGTTTGCTGCCCTCTATAGACAGCCCTCTCAAAAGGCATGAAAGGTCTCCCATTACTCAAATATGAAAAGAGGCAGCTAGGCAATGACCAGGACACCAATGCAGTTGCCTTTATTGTCCCCGATCAATAATAGTGACGACCGTTCCATGAACCGCACAAAGCAACTAGCTCCTACAGATATAATTCATTTAGCCAAATGCACATGTACAATGCATTCCTCAATTACTGTAAAATAATGATTCAATTTGCCAATTTGTGTCGGAGTGTAAGAGTACAATATAATACATGTAACTCTGCACTGAAACTAATATAACTGATGCCGTCAAACCTTGGCTGAAATAAAACTCAACCACTACGGGAAAACGATGGTCTTATCATCTTATGACTTCCATCAGGTTAATATCTCGCCTACAGTATGTAGCTATCTCTCTAAATTATCATGATTATAGGTCCTAGGCTCTTAGTCTGCATCAACTTCTTGTCAACTTAGCATCTAAATTTTGTCTATCAATTTCCCCTTTTCAAAGCTTTATTACTTGGCAAAACCTGCACGAAGGTTCATTAATCATTAATACGTACTGCCTGCTGAAAATCCTTCTGATCACAAGTTTCAAACTACTCAATAGGGCTCCACGCTCGAGCTACATGTACATTCACTCTATGCCCTTTATATCGACAGCTATAGTTATCTGGATGTTCGGACAAACTTTACAACGTTTACGTGTAAGTTAATTGGGCAACGTGCGACTTGTTTGTCTGAACATCTGAATGTGACGTCACCAGCGCGGAGCATTTTATAGCTGTCCAATTTATTATATTTCTCTCCATTAAAGGTTATATCATACTGTGGTTTGTCACAGAAATACAAATTTATGGGCAAAAATATCAAGACAGATACAGTAACAGTCATCTGTGAAAATTTCAGTCTCATACGGTGCCAACTTTGTGAGAAAACAGTGAACAACGACCACAGTATTTCTTAAGTCTTTTCTCTTTAATTTTTTATCTTTCAAAAGATCAAACAGATTTTCGGTCGTTGTTTTACTAATTTCTGGATAAATACACCATTTCAGGCGGAAAAATTTTAACGGTATGTTTATACCAGCACCATCTTCATACCCTGTAAGTTATACGTAAATCTGTGAACATGTCTGTTTTGGTTTCTCACCAAAGTATGATATTACCTTTAAGCATTAAATGTACATTTATGTAATATCATACTTTGGTTTTTGTCAAAGAATTGCAGATTCACATGTGGGAATAAATACCAAGACAGATGGATACAGTAACAGTCATCTGTGAAAATTCCCAGTCCCACACGGTGCCCACCTTTTGATAAAACAGTGAAAAAAACAGTTTGAGTCTTTCTGCCTCCCTATAGATTTTTTTTCTTCTTTCGTTCTTTTTTTCTTTTATTTCGGCTGGAAGAAGGAGGGGAGGGGCCACACCCCCTGGATCCGCCCCTGGTATCCTACAAGTAGAGCTGCAATGCATCACAAGTACGTCCTACGGTTGATTGTAAGTTACAATGAGTTTGGTGAAATTGAATCCAGGAGTCCTACGATCGATCGTAAGTCGATGGTTATGAAGGCAGATATAACCCATATTGTATCCTACATAGGGCAGCTACATGTATGTGCATCATAAGTCTACGACTGATGGAAATACATTACAAGAAATTGACCTGTATGGACCTAAATCATGGGGCAGGTGGATACACTTACAAGTAGTCATAACTTTAGACCAATATGCAGCCTACACGTATACCTAAACAAAATGTGGTTAAATTTCCCAGCTCTCCTACACATGCACTGTACGGACACCGCAGCCAGGCCAAACGTTAAATGCACACACCATGTGGAGTGTACACAGCTCCAATTGCGTGCCTTATGAACTTGAGACAAAATATGTTTCCTGGTATAAAGGAAATAGGTTTGTGTGTGAACTAAAGAACTGAGCTTCGATGCTAAACAACAATATAACTGCATGGACAAATGTGCCTATTTTGCCCACTCGATCGGTCATAACATTTTACATGCTTGATGCATGAAGTTGAACATAACTTTGTTAAAAGCCTTAAAGGTAATATCATACGTTGGTTTTTGTCAAAGAAATACAGATTAATGAGCGAAAATATTAAGGAAGACACAGTAACAGTCATCTTTGAAAAATTCAGTTCCATGCGGTGCCCACGTTTTGAGAAAACAGTGAAAAATGGCCACGGTCTTTTTTAAGTCTTTTCTCTTTCATTTTTGATCTTTAAAAGATCACAAATAATTTTGGTCACTGGTTTTAAATACTCTTTGTGGATAAATACAGCATTTCAGGCAGAACAAATTTAACGGTATTTTTTTACCATCACCATGTTTATACCCTGTAAGTTATACGTAAATCTGTAAAGATATCTGTGAAGATACCAATTAAAGTATGATAAGTTTTTGTCAATGATTTTGACATGAGACTTTCATTTTGGGATGAATTATATACACATATAACCAGATATATAATTACTTACCAACAGGTTTTAAACAGGATCAATATAAATACTCCATATTTCACCATAGTGTTTTTCCAGTGTGAGTCAGGAATATACATGTAGGCCTATATGCATCAGAGAAAGTTGTTCTTTTGTGTGGTAAATTCTCAAGGCTGAGCTAGCTGGCCATATGCACAGCACAGGGTTTACAGGTCAACCACAGAGCTATGAAATCTGTTTTATCGCTCCACGGTTCAAGAAAAAAGACTAGCAAGTACACACGTTGATTCTACTGTGCCCTGTCACCGCCATGGTGTATAGGCCTATGCTATAATTCCACTTCAATCACATTCATATGTCGGCCCATGCATGATCTGACAATTAAACTAAGTGATTGCATTGAACGGAGTTACATGAGTTAGTGCTGGAATGTTATTCTGCAAGTCACTATTATACTCCGTGTTATAATTATATAAGCAGTCAACAAAGTGTATGACGTGCATACTTTTGGCACTGTGTGGGGCTATATTGTCGTTCACTATCGGTGAATAGAAGGATTTATCCAGCCACGTCAGAAATGTATGCATACCCAACTATAGGTCTTGCGGACTACAACTACAGTACTAACACTGGAATCATCCATGCATGGACATCTTTTCACTACACGTCAGATATACTTGCTTTAAGTGACTGGTGGAAGTAGTGCGCCATATGGTGACTTGCATTTGCAACCAGAAGTTCGGCTTGTTTCAGTTGTTTCAAAAGACATTTTGCTATTTACACTAGGCCTAGTTGTTAAAGGTAGTACCATACTTTGGTTTTTGTCAAAGAAGTACAGATTCATGGGCAAAGATATATCAAGGAAGATACCATAACAGTCATCTGTGAAAGTGTCAGTCCCATGCAGTGTTCACTTTTTGAGAAAACAGTGAAAAATAGCCACAGTATTTCTTAAGTCTTTTCTCTTTTATTTTTGATCTTTTAAATGCCTGACGCATTTCGATCCTATCAGGATCTTTCTCCAAGGCTATAGGATATGTCCATTGAATTACTTCAGCTGAGCCTAAGATTGCTTTTAAGAGAATGGGCTGTGACTATGTGCCGGGGGTATTCACAAAACTACTTTAAGTTACAAAATGATAAGCACCCACTTAAATACCCAACTTATACAACTCTCACTGACTACGGTGAATGGTATTCACAGCTTTTGCGCTATAAAGTGCCCCGCTTACTTTCGACGTCACGTGTGACGTCACACGCTATTGTTGCGAGGATCGGTTCCAGGGGGACTTTTTTGGGGGGCGGGGCATACATGTACTAATTTGGTAACTTTGGGGTCAAAGTTAAGCACTTACATAAACATATAAATTTATATCGTCATTAATGATGTATTAAGCAATGATTTTAAAGCATTTTCACCCCTTTCCAAATTTGATTACAGTAAACCTTTAAGCGCCCCACTTAAGTTAGCAGGGTGCTTGAGACTTAAGTGCAACACTTAAGTACCAGGACCCCCCCCCCCAATACCCCACTGCCCAGGTCAATACAAGGACCTTTATGAAGTGAGGCTTGAGGCTACCTGGGATTTATTTTGCTATATACCTGTACCGTTATTTTGTGTCCTAAATGAAATAATTCTTTACCAAGTTTTGATACCAGGTTTAAGAACTTGATACAAATATTTAAACTCTTCAATTGTTTTGGTAAAGCATTGCACTAAGTAGTACAACATTAACCATTTTGGGGTTGCCAATAAATCAATCATCTATCTAAAATAGAAAAAAAGAAGCTGATAAAATGATGAATCCCAAGCTCAAACCTGTTTGATTTCGAAAAATGACCAATAATTTCCCACTAGCCTATAGGCTAGTGGGAAACTTATTGAGACTTAATTGAAGCACCTCCATACAGGCATGATTAGGCCTTTTCAGTCTCTATTCAAAATGGACACAAATCAAACAGCAAAACATTTTCCAACCCTTTTCACAACCCCGAGCCAACCCGGGTAGGACGGCCTAACAAGATCAAAATCAACCCTTGTAAGGACCAGGGTTCAAAATCTCAACCCAGTTCCAAAATGCATTTTTTTACCGTGATGCGTGTCGTATGAATACAGTTCACCACACACAAACGTAGTACAGTGTATAAAGGTTTGCGTCTCTTTGATCCGATAAAAAAACTTGCCAGGCAGAACCGGGGCTGATCCGGCGGGTTGGTTTCAACGCAGACTGAAAAGGAGATTGTGGAAAGGCCTATTGAGACCTTAAACATACAATGCATGTGGTAAGCACAAAAGACTCCTAGAAGTAAATTTTATACAATTTACAAGGCCAACAGTTGTTTGAATAGCATGTATACAATTGTATGCATAAGATTTTCTCGAGTCCAGTAATAGATCGTACATAAAGTAGATGTGAGCAACAAAGCCCGACAAGGCAAACATATTATTATTCTCCTCAAATTGGCCGAATTCCATATACTTCACCAATTTTGTTGTGAGATGCATTTGTCTGGCAACAAAGCCAGAACGATCTAAGCCACGTTGAATGATGGAAAGTGCACTGTAGCCGTACATGATTCCAGGATCCGCATCAGACCAAACCCATCAAAAACTCAACAAATATGACCTTATCAAAGTCAAACAGAGTCCAGTTCTAACAAAGTCATCTCATTGGAGCCATATAGAGAAATCTATTTAGAGGCATGCTCGGACACACTTTCCTGTTGTGTCCACAGACTCCCACAGAGGATGAAAAATCGCGACCCAAATCGCACCAATTATACGCGGTTTCTTAATTAACCTCCGCAAACCCCAAATCTCGAAGTTTGACCTGAAGTTGACCTGCATACGGAGCTACAACTTAGCGCAACAAACTGCCTTATATTTCTACCTGCATTAAATCCATGTACTAATGAAGTAGAAATACAATTTCTTTTACCTTAGAAAATATACTTCAATTGAAAATCTAAAGACTTTTTTTTACATCAGGTGTAGCCCTTCATGGTGCAAAATATAGTTCTCAACTTAATTTGCTTGATTGTCTTTACAATCTGGGATTTTTATACGAGAATTATAGACTATAACTCCAGCAACTTTTCATTATTAAAGTACGTGTGTTAAATGAAGATTGTACATGGTACACAACACAGAGAAAGACTATATCTTGCACACAGCAATGAATGAAAACGGTCAAAGCTTGACCATACACTTTACCAGTATACACAGTTTGGCACAGCTTCAAATTATGAACTGAAGTTGTAAAATTCCTAAATTTGTGCCTTTAAAAATATGCAAACCAGTACACAATTTCCAACATAGTTCTCACTGTGGATATGGAAATGCTAAGCTCATCCGGTCCATACTTGAAGACGACTTTACAAAGACACAAAATGGACGGTTAACCAAGTTACCAACTACCGTATATAGACAACATGTACCTATGCTACATGTACATACACCACCAGATGTCAGACAGGATGTTTAACACTGAACAATGAATGTGTGCCAGTTACAATAGGCAGAATAATGACATGAAAGAACACAATTACAGTTACAAGCTTACAGATCACAAGGAAATAAGAGCTGACAAAATGGTCATATTACATACAAATACTGACCTATAAACAGGGCAATATTATGGTATACAAGTCCTCACACAAGCACAGATGATTCAAAGTAAAATGGACACAGCACAAAGTTGTACAAAATGTACAACCCAGCACCATACCAACCCACACACACTTCATGACAACTCCATCTGCATACATGTAATCATTCTTCCATTTTGAAGGCTACTGGCAGACTGGCGCGCGTGCAGCATGGGATCCTATACCAGTCACCAAATATGTATGTACTTCCCAACCTGGTCCCGTCATACTGGGATTTAAAAGCATTGTAGAGGTGGGCGGAGTTATCAAGGATCCCAGCCATGGAATATATAGGCCGGGTTTAATACATGGCACATTTTAATGTAAGATGACGGTGCAACAAGTTATTGAGCTGGGAATTCTATGAAGTGGTAACATAGTAAGTGGTGATGTAGACAAAATAGCCATCAAATCTCTACCCATTTGAATGCTATTAAAGGTACAATACATGATTGGTTTTATAAGAAAAATTGAGTCGGGTTTTCGCTTTTCTCTCGTGACTCAGATGTCTGATTGAGCTCAAATTTTCACAGGTTTAATATTTTTTTCAAAATTTTTAATTACATGCTAGATCAGACAAAGTGTGAGTGCTGTTCTGTGACCTTTACCAATCATGTATTATACCTTTAAGGTCTCTGATAATATTAGAGAATATCAAACATCACTGGATACATTTAGGCTCCGCTGTTTTGTGGAGCAACCCCCAAAAATTAATGAAAACAAAAATAGCAGTGGCCATGAGAAAATCTAGAAATGGCATTCCACCTGTGGCATCTACTGTGCACATGTTGTCAGCATTATAAAATGGGTAGGGGTGGTCAACAGGTGTCCTACATTTAACCTCACAAAGGGAAACATTGATGCATTTAACTCAAAATCTCCTTGAAAGTGTTGCAGGTTTTGTAAAAAAAAAGGGCAGAAAAACCACCTTAACCATAACAGTATATGAGAAGTATAGTTTTCTAGTGCTGACATCTACCTTCGTGGTTTTTCTGCCCTTTAGAGGAGACCAGGGGCCGATTTCACCAAACTCTTCTTATGTTAGGATCGATCTCAGGACTTAGGATGAGTCCTAGCCGTAAGATCGATCTTAGCTATGACGCGTCCTAGGATCGATTTCACCAAACGCGTCTTAGCCAAGATCAGTCTGCCGTGCTGATAAATAAAATGTAATTTATTGGACGAGGATGGCCTTTCCAAATACAACGGATGCACCATGTTTACTTGATTCAATTTGAGCGAGTGCATGCAACAGCCGTAGTTTTATGCTTGCGGTATGCGCGCGCAGCATGAATGAAGTATGTAAACTCAAGATGGCTGATTGGTTGTTGTTCCGGTGAAAAGTTTTCGTCTACAGAAATAACGTACTCACATGGGCGACGAGGTCAAATTCATATGCCAATCTGTAAAGTATCCCTGTCAAACAATAGAGCTGTATCCTCTACTTTTCCTTGTCATTTTAAATTATCGAGTGGATTTCTCCGGTCACGGAAATAATTTTATTTATTAACTCGCCTAGGCTAGGACTACCTCCGGCTCCCTCAGCAAGAAGCGTAAGCGCCATTGGCATTGTTGCTATTCAGTATTTAATATGTACGTGTTCGTGCAGATAAGACAACCCTCAGACCCGTCCTAATTTAAGACGAGTTCAGCCGCGTTGCTATGGAAGTTGAGATGCACTGAACGCGTCTTAACTTTGGTGAAATCGATCCTAGGACGCGTCCTGACATAGGACGAGTTACCCTTACTAAGACGCGTCTTAGTGTTTCGTGAAATCGGCCGCATGTGCAATTTGTCGGAAGAGGTGCAATTTGTTGGAAGTGGTAAATATCTAGGAGTAGCTAGCACTCACCTTGATCTGTGGTGTCCCTTTCCCTGTCCGCCCTGGGTGACTCCTTCCCCTTCTCCGACCCTTTACGATCTCTCCTGAAAGACACTCGTTGGAAGGTGAATCCTGAGATGGGCTCGACGACAGCATCGACCTCAGACGAATCCGTCACTGAGTATTGCTCAGAACCAGAGCTGGAAACGAAAAGGCCACAAAAAACGTCAATAATCTGGAAGGTCTAGTAGCATATGACACTGGTAAGCAGGAGGTCATGGGTTCGAATCCTACATGTACCTGCGCAAACATATGATTTTCGTTTTTTCAGCACGAAGGATGCAGTGCAGATACACGTCGATGAAACTGAAGGGTATAGCCGGGCCAATTTGAATAATAATGCTGACCCAACCAAAATTCTTTTAACAATGATTGACAAGATGGCTCGTTTTCACCAAACTCATCATAACCTACTATCAATCATAGGACTCATTATGCATTGCAACCCTACGTTGGATAAGCCCCCTATGATGGGTTATCCTTCATAACTCAAGTTACGATCGATCGTAGGGCTTCATGAAATCGACCCTAGGTCAACTGTCCAAAGAAGAACTACAACAATCAAGATGCCGCTAAAGACCTGTCGTCGAAAGCAAACTTAAAACTAATGTTGAAACTATAATTGGTAAAGAGTCAAATTCCGTTACCAAGGTAATGCAATGGCAGACCTACAATCTTTTATCCAACATAACAGCTTGTAACAGGCAGGTTTATTACTGTATATAAGTGCTGACTGATAACATTTCAATTTGACAAACAGTTACATACACTACATGCATGTGAATGCCATACCTGTAAATAATATGAACGAATATTACTGCCAAAAGAATTACGCGAGTCCAAAACTGTATGCCGGTATGCTATGGCTAGAAACAATGCCGGAAAAGCACCGATTCCTCAAAGCTCCTGCTCCAAATGTAGGTGGCGACCAAAACCACAACTGGTTTACGTGATAGGAGCCTGTTTGTTTCAGGCACGTGATTAGTGATCTTACAGATCCACGTCCCATGCAGGATACGCTAAAATAGGATCCGGATCAGCAGGATCACTGATCTCATGCCTGAAACAAACAGGCCCTAGGAAAATACCTTACTTTGCTTACATCATAACAACTGATTATAAAGTAAGGAATTCAGTAATCTGCTTATATTGTTTAGCTGTTCAACAGTTGCCTATAAGCTGCCTGATATCATATCTAGCATACAAACAGGATTAGCGTTCTAGAGTACACATATTTTGAGACTAGTGTGAGAAGAAAAGCATTCAAAGTATGCATATTGAGTACCTGTTTAACCCTAACCCGCCTGCATATACCACAGTTTACCACACAGTTTTCATGTGGTAAGTTTGGTATCCTGAATACCACAATACACCAAAGTATGTTTTGTGTAGAATACATGGTTTATGACCCAGTCCCCTGTGGAGACTGTGGTAATGTGTGGTAAAGAACTCTTGTCTAGTGTGATAATTAGTGCATGGTTAGTTAGGGTTATAAATCGAACAGAAACCAACAAATGAAAACACCTCACCCAATCAATGTGCTTTCATTTTGTCAGCTGGGTCCTATAGGCTATAACCACTCTTGCCGCTTACCGTAACTACAGAATCCCTTTGTAGGTGGGGTAATTGCATGCAGCTGCAATATAACTTCAGCCCAACATTGAAAAGTTAAGGGAAAAGCCATAGAGCATATACTGCACGTCCATTCGTTCACCTAATCTGTCCTTTTATAAAGCTGTATAATCAATTGGCCTTTACCAGAAGCATTTCTGATGCAATCTACACAGAATGTTAAAGCTGCATGGTATCGTCCAACCGAATCTAAATTTCTTTTCAACTATTGTAAAAGGGCAGAAGCGACAGAGCAAGGCAACCAATAAAAGCCAAGCTTTACACCTGAATAAGTGAAGGTTCCAATGAACCCTGTTGTCCATGACCATATTGTTTGCGGGATCAACGGATCCTGAACGCAAAGGTCTGATAGTATAACAATCTGGTGCTCTTACTAGCAGCTAGATATAGCTGGCCTTAGGCATAAAAAAATATGTTATGTTGGTGTAACCCGACCGACCCTAAAAATACAGCCGACCCTGGTTTTTTTTTTCCAAGGGAAGAAATTTAATGATTAAAACCTATATGAATTAGTTATAAATACTTTTGAAACCATTTCTGACCGTTTCTCATTGTTGTATTCCGTGGTCTTATGCTACTGCGCGTAGAACTTTGGAGTCACAGCGATCGAATATTCAGTGGATTGCGCAAGCCCTATACATGTAGCTCAACGCGGAGTGACATCATTCCAACTTGCCCACCTTGGAGCGATGAAAACAAAGCATCAAGTTGTATCGTTTTTAAGACATACAGCTGCCAGAATTGTTTAATCTTAGCATACGGTACATCAAAGAAGGATTATTGTCCGAGGAAAAACTATGACTCGACTATAAGGATAAGCCGTATCCTCTTTGAGTTATCCCCCATGTACCGTTCCCAGGTTGCAGCATTGTTGCGTGTATCATTGAAACGATCGCTGGGGTGTGGCGGTGTGTGCATGGTTTCATGGCTTCTGACTGCCAAACGAACAAGGATAATTGACTATTGGGGTCACCACCAACATAGGGCTGGATGGCTCAGTTGGTAGAGCGCCTGTACGGTATTCAGGAGGTCGCCGGTTCGAATCCCGCTCCAGTCAATTTTTCTTTGTTCACTTTTCAATGACTTAAAAACTCAGTCAGTTTCCCTTGTGGTTATTTCACAAACTGATCTATATAACTTAAACTATGTCAGTAAAAAAAAAAAAAAAAAAAAAAGAATCCCGACCTACCAACCCTATTTTTGGGGCCCGTTATGCCAATATAACATTTTTTTTTTAGGCCTTACTAGTGTCAGAGTCAGTTCTAGTGTCAGTGACAGTCTGAGCATAAACTGATCAATGGAGGGCAACTTATGTCACACAATGATTCAATTTACAATCTGAAATGAAGCAGTCCGAGATTACATTTAACTTCATACTTTGTTTTTTTTGTCAAAAAATGTATATTCATGGAAAAGGAAGATACAGTAACAGTCATCTGTGAAATTTCCAGTGAATTTGCCCTCTTTTTGAGAAAACAGTAAAACAAAAATGGTCATGGCATTTTCAAATCTTTTCATATACAGAAGTTTTAATTGATCTCAAAGATCAAAACTATTTTTTGTCTTTCATTTTACACTTTTCTGGATAAATACAGCATTTTCGGCAGAAAAAGTTAACTGTATGTTTATACCATCGCCATCTTGATAGCTTGTACGTTATAGATAAATCTGTACCGATTTCCATTTTGGTATGCTACCAAATTTTGAAAGTACCTTTGAAGACTGCACACAATAGTCATATTCAAAGGGATGTATCCAAACTTCTGCCCTTTTTTCTCTTTGTCTAAAAGGTTTTTGGTTTGTTGTCAGTTCAGTTGAAGTTCAGTTGAAGCAATCAGTCCAGGGTATAAAGATAGACCTGGTGCAAACATACCGTTAAAAATGTTCCGCCGGAAATGCTTTTTTATCCAGAAATGAGTAAAACAATAGACCAAAAACAGTTTTGATCTCCGAGATCAAAGCATCACAATTACAATTATACCTCACAATTTTAATTAACCATTGCAACATTGTCTGAGCTGAAAATTTCACGGGTTTGTTTTTATTCCATGACAAATGAAATTATGAGCGGACCGTAGCTGTTCTATCAACTTTACCAAAGTATGGTAGTACCTTTAACTGTTTAATGGACTGAATCAAATGTATTGATGACAAGGGTATGAAAGAATTTGTAAGTGATATGCTTTTTTTCATCGTCACTTCTTATCTGTGCAACATATTTTTAAAATTCACTTGTTGAATGAGACTGTGTGAGCCTTTAATAAACCAGGCCTGAGGCTAGGCTTGGAACTTATTTGGCTACCACCATTTGAGACCCCAACAAAAATGAAGGGATTGGGCCACATGACGAAGCCAAAGAAAGGCTCCAGCTTTGCCGTGTATCTCAAGCCCTTCATTTCATTTAGGACATTTGTGGGAGCAAAACAACTCCCAAGCCTATCCCTAAGCCTCATTTTGTAAAGGCTATAGGATTCTTGGGAGTTGTTCTGAGTGTAGAGACTTGAACGATGCTGGACATGAGATGTCTAGAAAGTGATTATGAGATGCTAGGATTGATATTATGGGACTGTCAGGTGTCACTCCGTGTACCTCAGACTACGACTATGTGTCTTGTTGAGATGTGTCTAAATATCTGTTGACCTTCCTTTTATAAATCCTCTCTCTTTGTAGCGAGTCACGCCCGACTTCCAGGATTCCTTCAAGCCTCCCCGGGTGCGTCCTCTGGTTCTGAGAGAACCTCAGAGGCGGCGGCATTCCCGGTGAGGCTTGGGGAGACCGAAGAGGAGGAACGTGCTTGAGAGGAGGGCCTGCTCGTTGGGAACTACCACTACCACCACCACCACCACCACCACCACCACCACCAGAGGAAGTATGGTTCTCATACCTTGCGCTCCGTCGACTGTTCTGCCTTGGGCGGCTAGAGCTGCTGTAATCCGAGGATGTCCGACTGTCCTGACGATGGCTCCGTCGCTTCCCCTTCAGCGAGGACCTCAGGTCTGATGCGGTCAGGACGGGGACCGTGGTCGGATCGGTGAGGGAGTGCTTGGCTTTAGCCAAGGAGGCTTTCACGAGGTCCGAGCCGAACAGAGGCACTTGATCCACCTGCAGCTGGGAGTAATGCCACTCACCAGTTTCAAGCTGAAGTTGCCTGCACAGAAAAAAACAAACCAAATTCAGAGATACATGTTATATTTCCCATGTAAATGTATTGATTGAGAAGAATACCATGTGTGTTTATATCAATATGGAGGATGCATTACCATAGCACAATAGGAGAGGACCTTCATATGTACAAGATCAATACGAATTACTGCTGCTTAAATGAGCCTAGTGAATAACCAACCAGACACATTCTATGTAACGTATACAGTATAGCAAGATAACTAGTGCATCATACGTCTATCTAAGTCAGTCAATATCGCTGTACACAGAGGACATTCGCAAGTATCCCTGACCGACAATTCACATTTCTCAGACTCTCGATCTGTCTTTGGCAAATCCCAGGTCTTCATTGCTCGTGCAGCTGCTTGCCTTCAACTTACCCAAAAGGTTACGATAACACGATAACAACCCCCAAAACCCAGCAGTATACACGTTCGGTTCTCGACTAAAAATGTCTGCGCTTTGAAAACGAAATGCTGCCCCAAGTTTGACCAGATGGTGAATGATGAGTAAAATATGACATTACATGTAACACTACCAGTATAATGCCATATAATATATACAAACCTATATCAATAACACCAAAGAAAAATAATAATAATAACAAACTATAAGGTCGTACTTGCAGCGGGTATAGGTTTGTAATTGAGCAGGGAAAAACAGATGTCAAAATATTCAGCCATGAAATTCAATTCTTAGCTGTCTGATCAGCTACGATTCATCAACAATCCTTCAAAAAACAAAGTTGGTAAGCGACTACTCAAAAATGATCATGACGCACTAATTGCTGCCAGCTTTCATTCAGTTGGAGGGTCGTGTACATGTATGATACCGACTTTCTCTGGACCAAAATGTTGGAATCATCTTCCATTGTCACTAACAAGTTGCCCGTCACTCAACACATTCAAATCTAAACTGAAAATATTCCTTCCCAGCACCTAATATGATTCATATTATATTCAGCTGTGAAACCATTTTGCCATTTTGTTAATGTAGTTGAGTAATGTATATAAAAACTATATACAGTAGTAGTCGCCATGTTTAAGTATCGATCATTATCTTTATAAACTTAAGTAATATTTTATTTTGTATTTTACGGCACAAGCCTCGGCTTTTAGGATGTTGCCCCACACCGTGGAATTAAATGTCATTGAATTGAATTAAATTATCATTCAATAAAAACTTAGTTAATAAATTTTGGTTCGCCAATTGAACTTTTTAGTCTCATTATATGAAAACAAGTAATAAACTGTCGCAATCTGCTCATGAACCAAACTATTATGACCTGAAATATATCAAATGCATGGAGTTAGGAGGGCCTGACACGTTTTGATCATAGGCCTAGCAGGATCTTTATCCAAGGATGCTGGTAAAAAAAACCTCTATCAAAACCTCTATTTAACCATAACATAAACATAAGGAATGGTTTTGATCTTACCCCAAGATCAAAACTGTTTTTGGTATTTGTTTTACAAATTTCTGGATAAATACACAATTTCAGGCAGAAATATTTGAACGGTATAAAGGTTTCTACCAGCACCATCTTCATACCCTGATGATACATAAATACCCTGAAGTACATAAATCTGTTAAAATTTCTGTTTCAGTATTACCAATCCTGAACTGTCTTTAATCTATGAAAACCCACAAAATCCAACAAATTCTTTCAAGACCCCATCTCACAAGGAAGGATTTTAGAGGATTCTGAATGGTCACGGGTCATTAAAGTAGCTTTTATAAAGTTTTCACATAAATCACCACGGTTGTGATGAAAAAATAATGATGGGGAAAAGACTGTCACTATCTGAACTACAGAGGGCAGTATTCAACAAAAATGGTTTATCATGGACCTTATCGAAAATAGCCTGTTTTCCGCGCTGCGCGTGCGCGCGCAAAGGACAGTGGGTAACATTGGGTTTAAAGGTTTGACCACACGCGTCGACACGCGTATATTCGTATAGCTGCCGACTCGCGAATTTTAAAGTTGTCTTTTTTCCTAGAAGAAAGCCTTGCTTTGAGTCGTTATACATAACGATGCTGCACAACGGTCCATGGAATGTTACTGTCGAGTCACTTGTTCCAGCGGTGTAAAGTTGAGTACTTATTTATAGTTGAATTTTCATGTCCATACGTTTTATGCACTCAGCGCTAGCCCTAACAACCCTGCGTTTCCCAGAGTGCTTTGCGCACAGCCAATTTTTGGCTATCTCCGATAATTGGTCCATGATCAGTAAATAAACTGCACAAAAAAAATGTTTGTGGTTTTTTACATGGGGCGGGGATTAGAATCCTGTGATGACATCACAAATAATTCCGCCCACTCAGTTCAAAATTCTAAAACACCTGTGCACATGCAGTGACTATAATCAACTCAGTAGTCCCAAAGGCCAATAGTGTAGGCCTACTGGTTGTGAAAATTTGAAAGTCAAATTTGAAAGCCGAGAGTAAGTGGGCTATGAATCATGTGACGTATGATGACAAATCAATCCAAATCAATATGCTGGTTGTAAGTGTGAGCGCTAGGTCATTCAATTGTTTTCCTGCATCAAAACCTGTCAACTTTCTTGATGTTTCAATTGGATAACTGTTTATTTATGGTAGTATATATAAATCATGCAGTCACTCAAGTGTTTGTGCAAAAATCGGCAAGAATATTGACGGTACCTGTAAGAAATATTTGCGCCAGTAGCTAGAAAATTACTAGCAATTTTCAAATTTTCACTTCTGGTATACGTGAACATTTTATACCGATTAAAGCATTTGTCCCTTTGAGTGTGTGGGGGAGGGGGTGTGGGGGAGGGGGTGCGGGGGGAGGGGGGCGGGGGAGGGGGGCGGGGATAATTTGGGCATTCTATTACAAAGCTTTAACACAAATAATGAATGTTTATGAGTGGAATGGTCAGAATAATTTCATGAGGTGACATATGAATGTTCTATGGAACAGTTCATCAGTCATCGAATACAAATATTCGTTATCAACCATTCCACGAATGTGAAACATTCTTTATTTGTTTTATACAATGTCCACATAAATCAATAACTGATATTTCCTCTTCTGGGGCCAATTTCATAAAGCTGCTTACAGGTAAGCACTAAGCACCAACATTTGCTTAAGAAAACCTTGTTAATAAAATCAGTATGCCAGCCAAAACTCCTTGTGAATGTTATGCTCAGCCCAATACAACTCAAAAGCAGGAAACATCAAATGGAAATTCGGTTGGTAATCAGGTTTGATCAAGGAAGACTTTTCATGCTTTTTAAAGCAAATTTTTTGCTTAAGCAGCTCTATGGAATTAGCCCCTGTTTAGCAGAAAACGTGAGCACCTGCACCAACCATTAGAATAGTGCCAGTGAAGTTTTTATTAAACGGTATACCCGCTAACAAATATTTTGGTGACATGTGATCAAGATCCACCAATCATACGACAGGGATTATATATCAGGGACATTGCATGTGCTGTATGCGAGTATTCCAAAAAACCACCTGCAAGCATTCAATATACACCCACACAAGGGTTATTAGCTCCGCCCCCCATTCTCCTTGAATGAAATGATCTATTTTATAACAATACTAAATGCCACTACATGATTTCTGAGGTTAATACTCGCGCATACGTAGGTAGGGGAAATCATCTTCCTTGAATCCAG
Organism: Astropecten irregularis; assembly: GCA_963971285.1. Lineage (NCBI taxonomy): Eukaryota > Metazoa > Echinodermata > Asteroidea > Paxillosida > Astropectinidae > Astropecten > Astropecten irregularis. The sequence continues at coordinate 679,638 of OZ020249.1, read as the reverse complement.
CTGGCAGCCAGCATATCTAAGGAAATGTCCATTAACACAGCTTCCATAGACACTCAATCATGTCATTGGATGAATCTAAAGCCTCAAGGGTGAGGGAAATGGTTCTGCTTGTGGCAAATTATTGCTGAACGTGTTGGCTTTTAAAGGTATAAATACATGATTGATAAAGGTCACAGAACAGCACTCACACTTTGTCTAATCCAGCATGTATATGAAATAACACACCTGTGAACATTTGGGCTGAATGAGATATCTGAGTCACGAGAAAATAGCGAAAACCCAACTCACTTATTCTTACAAAACATAAAGAATGATTTTAATCTTACCCCGAGATCATAACTGTTTTTGGTCTATGTTTGACTAATTTCCATGATTTCTGGATAAAACTGTTTTTGGTCTTTGTTTTACTAATTTCTGGAAAAAATACACCATTTCAGGTGGAAATATTTCAACAGTTTTTACCAGCACCATCTTCATACCCTGTAAGTTATACATAAATCTGTGAACATTTCTGTTTGGGTATGTTTCCAATCAATCCTACGTACTGACGATTGTGACGAACACTAAGATTTGGGACTCAGTGAAAATACCCTACACATTTCGTTCTTTTTGTCTGGCATTCGTCGTGTATATTCGTCGAGGCACACACACCTGCAACGACCTCAAACGTGATCAAGCCAACTGGAAGAGGCAGCCTGGCAAACTAGGTCATCATCAAACAAAGAGACCATCATGATCACTTCAAACAAAATAATTGAATTATTGAAAACGAGAGCACTTGCATATGCTCAGCAAACAACATTTGATAATGTTGGCTTTAAATTTTTAGCATTTGACAGTTTAATGCAGTGAAGATGCAAGGACTATATATGTCACGGATGGACGTTTTCACTGAGACATCACGGAGCATACAGCACAGGTGTATCATGCGGTCTAGCGCTCTTGGCAACCTCCATGGTGATATATCCATGGCAACGCATGAAGTCCTGTATGCATAGGCCCTATGTGATCTCACAATGCCTGAAGGAAATTGACTTGTGAATCGGACACTGGTAAACCAAGTTTGCTATTCATCTTCAGGCAATTTATCGCAGAGAACCAGTGGCTTTCAATGAATGGGCCGTAACTGGTCAAATAAAATGAAAAAAAACCTGAATTGCATTGAATGCGCGAACATTATGCAAGGACAGGAAATGCTGAGGCAATCTTTACTATCCCAACTCAACATGCTCAAGGGCAAGGGCATTGTGTGTTGCTCTCATGCATGTAACAGAAGGAGCAAGGTACCGATCTGACACGACAGACTAAGGGCCTGTTTGTTTCACGCAAAGGATCATGAATCCTTCGGATCCAGATCCCATTTTAGCGTACCCTGCATAGGAGGTGGATTCGAAAAATGGGATCCGGATCCAAGGATTCGTCCGAAACAAACAGGCCCTAAGTCTGTTCAAATCATGCTCGTTCAATCGGCATAACCCCATCTTCTGTACTAACTAGGCACTCACGTGTTTCATTTACACCACAGAGTGTACATGTATTAAGAGTAGAATCTGTGATTGATGGAAGCAGATTCCCTTGATCTGTTGGTAAATGTACCACGATAACTCCTCACTCTTAAAGGTAATATCGGTTTTTGTCAAAGAAATACAGATTCATTGGCAAAAATATAAAGGAAGATGCAGTAACAGTCATCTGTGAAAATTTCAGTCCCATACGGTGTCGACTTTTGGAGAAAACAGTGAAAAACTCCCACAGGTTTTGTTTAATCTTATCACCATTATTTTTTGTCTTTTAAAGATTAAAAATATTTTTGGTCATTGCTTTTACTAATGTCTTGATAAATTAATACAGCATTTCAGGCGGAAAAAATGTTATTGGTATGTTTCTACTAGCACCATCTTTATACCCTGTACAGCGTAAGTTATCTAGGTAAATCTGTGAACATTTCTGTTTTGAGAGAGTCACTCTCCTGAGGACGAACAGAGCATACTGTTCGGAACGTTGAGATAATACCAACGGCTCTTCTCAGAACCACACACTCCCACAGAAGAGATTACATGGTGTCACCTCAAACATACTTTCTTTCATTTCTGTTTTGGTTTCCTACCAAAGTATGTTACTACCTTTAAACAAGGGTGATTTCATTCTAAATTGTGGCAATGCGCCCAAGATACAGAATAATGTCCATCAGTGCATTTGCCTACAAAACATACATTTAGGGACACGTCACAAATCTTGTACCAACCCACTGTGTATGAACTAATGCTCAGATACTGTGAACTTAAATATTTGGACGTCATCTGGGTTCAAAAACTGGAGCCAAATGCAGACTCCATGTTTTTAAAATCCCCGCCAAAGCCCCATTGATATAAATTTGATCCTCTGGTACCTGTATGTTAATCTGTCGAGCGCCAAGTTTGACTGCCTAAAGAATTTATCCAAAACAAAAATTTCCCTTCAAAAGAAAAAAAACCAACCCAAGGTTCCAAATCAGTACCCTCCATCGGTATGCAGCGCGTTATTCAAGTGACTACAAAAACATTCCAGCGCACGCTCTTTGCAAACTGGGCGCACTGGGCCAGCCGTGCTGTTCACTATTGTCCGTCGAGCCGTCCCACACTGAAATTTGGTTACAGTTCCCTGCTCGGCAACAACACGTTAAAAGCTTTTTTTCAAATTCTGTGAACCATGATTTGATTTTGTTGATGCTTGCCTGATACTTGGCACTCAGTGAAAGGGCACAGCGGTAGACAAGGTAAAGCAAGGGGACCAAGGATAACTGGGGCCATGGTCTCCTTCGGGTTTTGAAAAAAAAATACCCAAATGTATAATATTATTATAGATAGTTGTTGGCCGTGACGCCAAAAGTCACACACTTCGGCCACGCTTCTTTGCTGATGATGAACTTCAAACTGAGCCAATTCAATATCTACCAGAACTGTTACTTTGTCAAGGCCTAAACTCAATCATGAATTCTGTTACCGCCATGTTTTCAATAAGGTGTGCTAGATGCGAATCGGCCTTTTTCATTTTAGAATTTTGATCTCATAACTTCACCTCTGTGAAAAAAGGGGTCATCTGTAATTCGGGTTCTGTCAAATGACACGGTTATAGATCTTATATTGATCCTTGGAGCGGGCAGAAAGAATAAAGGTCTTATTATTTGTGCAAGTCCAAATCACCCCTAATAACCCTGCCGTGTGAGGAAAGAGAGGCTACTACTACTAGCTTGTTTGTATATGGCCTGGCATCATAGGCATAGATATGCATGCAGTGTTTTCACAATGCAACAAACTCATGTTGAAACAGCTGCTTGGAGAATCCCTATGTGTAATTCATTCAAATGCATAAGAAGGTTTCAAGACAGTTCATGAGAATGTTACAATACTTGTGCCTTTATACGTGAAAACCAGACCTATCTACTGTACTCCCAAAGTCTTGAAACAAAATTTCACCAGAAAAGGTGTTCTATAAAGGTACAGTACAGGATTGGTATAACAGAAAATCAGGTATGAAGATGGTGTTGGTATAGAAACATTAGTCAAACAAAGACAGAAAACAGTTTTGATCTCGGGGTAAGATCAAAACCATTCTTTCTGTTTCAAAAGAAAAAATTTAGTCGGGTTTCCGCTGTTTCCTCGTGACCCAGATGTCTGATTGGGCTCAAATTTTCACAGGTTTATTATTTCATGTACATGCTGGATCAGACAAAGTGTATGTGAGTGCTGTTCTGTGACCTTTATCAATCATGTATTATACCTTTAAAGGCCAAGACTTGTACCAGAAAGATTTATAAAGATCCAACAATTTCTTGAGGTCCTCTTGCTATTACCTAATGCTTGCAAGATTTTGCCTTTTACGTGCGTCGATTGGCATCCCTTGTTCAAAATCTTCTGGCTACATGTAGGTCTAACTTTGTCACTATGACCAATGAAGGTGTTTGCTCAAAGTCTGTTGGTAGCATTAGGGATCGGGCGACACACAATACAGTATTAAATGGAGCCATTATGAAGTATGTTCCTAGGGTATTAAGCCTCTATTGAATTGCATTCCAGACAAGCTAATAATATTCTACAATAGTCTGAAGCACTAGTTGCAATCTCTGTACAAATGAAATGCTCATTTATGAGCCTCGTGTTTTGATCCTAGCAAGTTTTCTTTCAAAAGGCAAAAAGCTTTCTCCTTTAGCCTTTGAGAAGAATCCTGCTATGATTGAATTGTCAGGCCTTCCTATATAATTTTGGTAGTTGAGCAGTTTGCAGCAGAATTGATATCTGTATTATTATCATTTTTTTTTAAATACGACAATGACTTGGAGAGAATGTAGTATGAGGAAATAGAAAACAGAAGACATCTGTGTACAATAAGGAGGAATATTGTGTATGACGTTGACTGGTCTACATTGTAACTTGAAGAGTGCAGCATCAAGATAGGCATTGCGTACAAAGAATTTGTGTCTGAAATGCTGAAAGTGCAAGTGCATGGAAAATAGATAGGTAGCATGCTTTTGGGGCTTCGACATTTTTCACCACATCTAAAACAGCTCTGAAGCCAACCTTGACAGACGTCGTAGGTCTGTACAAACCACGGTAGACACTCACATATTTTTGTGGCATATGGTGCAGAGCCATCGGGTTCCACTGGGTAGCGTCACCTTACAGTTCTTGCAGACCTTGTGCTGGCATTTGGGACAGCTTTCGCCCGAGTTGAACACCAGTCCAAGCGGCTCTCGGCATCGGATGCAGACCCGGCCGTTGCCGTTCTCATCAGCTGCATTGACGGCGCTCTTCTTGCGTAGATCATGGAGTTCACTCTTCAGCATCCTGAGAAGAAACGGAATAAAAAAGGAAAGTGGAATAAAAGTTTGAAAATCAAAAACCCAAAACAATCTAATCATTAGATTGTTCATCAAATAACCACAAGGGAAGCTGACTGGATTAATCTTGAATCATTGAAAGGTGAACAAAGAAAAAATGACTGGAGTTGGATTTGAACCCGCGAATCCAGGGGCTGATTTCACTAACGCTTTGCGATCACCACTAAAGCCCAAATCGCTCAACGGAAATTGTTACGGAAATTGTTATGCAAAGTAGTGATAGATTCTCCATTTAGCGATGGATTTGGGCTTTAACAATGATCACAAAGCGTTAGTGAAATCAACCCCTGGAAAACAGTACTGGCGCTCTACCTACTGAGCTATCCAACCCTACTATGTGTTAGTAGTACCCATAATTGTCAATAATCTTTGTTCACATTTCAATGATTTAAAAACAAAAAGATTTTCAAATGACAAATGTCTTGAAATAAACAATTTCCACATGCATGCTGATGAAAAAAAAGAAAAGAAATAAAATGTTTGAACAAAATTGATAGCTACTTTAAACACTGAAACCAAAAACCAAAACCACAAATTAAACAACTACAGTTGGATGAATAATGATAACAAAATAAAGAAGGATAAGTCATTGAAAACAGTTAGTAGGAATTGAAACTTGAAAGTCAGGACAATTGTGTTAAGTCTACACAGTACGTGTACATTCATCAAACAAATGAAACAATTTTATGTAGGCCTACCAGTAAGCTTATCAGCTTAATTATTTTCCATGGTAAAGTGGGTTATCCTGAATACCACAATACACCGTTTGTGGATATTGCATGGTTTAGGATCTAGTCCCCCGTGGAGACTGTAGTAATGTGTGGTAAGCAACTCATTTGTCTTGTGTGGTAAATGCAGAGGGTTAGGGTTAATACATTTATTTTTCCATGAAAGAGATACAGGTTGGGTAAAAACATGCACGAGTAAAATAAAAATGCGGAGAAATAAAGGACTCAATTTGTGGCAGCAAAGCCTTCTTCGGTTTCAGCAAGACATCACGGACATCAAACGCAATAACAGCCACGTCAAGCATCGCTAACACATGATACGCTCAACCATATGTCATAGATATGTGCCGTGATACTCGACACCTCTATTGTGCGGACATTTTACACTGTGCGCCGTTTCAACGGAGGTGCAATTTTCAACTCCGACTGAAAGGAAAGTCGAGCAAATTGGACGGCGATGTCAAATATAGGTTTATCTCTCCCCCACTTTTACCTGAATGTGCACGTACATGTATTATGTACAAGTCTTAAATTTAGACTTCAAAAAGGAGAAATGAGGGCTTTAAAAAGGAGAGATGACAAAGGAAATCAGAACGAGGTAAATTTGAAAACACATAATTGGGTTTGGAGGTGAAAATGTGCAGCAAAGAGGAATAAATATACAGAAATTTGTTCCCCCATCTCATTTCTGTAATGTCTGACCCAGAAAATCCTTTCACTAAAAACCATAAAAAGGGAAAAAATGGATTAATGGGTTATTTCCTTATCACTCAATCCACGGAAAAAAACCAATCCATTTCCAAAATGAGGCCATGCGGCCCCCGCTCATGGCCAATTTGATCTGATCATGTCGCCATGGCTACCATGAAATGCAGGCCTCCTAATACCAAAAACCTTGTACCAGAATTCCATAATCAATATTTAACATGCTAGTATCGCAAACTTCAAGCACACACACATGCATACAAAATAATCAGATTATTATATTTTATTGCACAGTTAGGTAATAGCTTTTTAGTTTATTTATGAGAATCTGTTAAGTTTCGGGACAGACAAGTATTTGGAAGAACCAGAAAATCTTCCCAGATACTGTTCTCTAGGTGGAGGCTCTAGTCCCCCTAACATTGTGTCTAGCCCCCAAAGAATACTGGATTTTTTCAGTTTGTGTCAAATACTTGAAAAATGTGATGTGTAGGCTAGTACTTGCTTTTTTACTGCTAATAAGAATTAACAGCAGAAGCAAATGTTCAAAGATGACGTCACGCGCAAAGGGTCTAGCCCCCAAAAAATATTGGCTCGAGAACCGCACCAGAATCTGCTACTAGTGATTCTTTGAGAATCTTCTCTTGCTTATGAAGAAGACTCCATGCTTCAACTTTATATTTTGTGTTTTGCACAATTACATGCATTTTGGGCATTGTTCTTCATACATACAATAAAAATGCACAGATACAACCACAAGATTTTATGCATTAAATCTTTGGTACAGGAATTCTAAAATATTGTACAAGTTTGCTAAACTACAATTCTACCTGCACCAAAAGGCACGTACGTTACCAAACAACAGGCAATAGAAACGACATGCATTAGTCATAAACATTTCAAATTAAATGAAGTAAAATAATAGTAAATTTTCTTAAAAAAACAAAAACCAACAAATAAACACCCAAGCAAAGAAAAACGACCAGTCAAAACACGTTTGGAGAAAATGAAAGGTTATTACATGCTGTCTAAAGCAATAACATGGTTGTTTGTCAATGACTACGGCAAATTCTCAATACGTGCACAGGGTCCAACACAAACAATCAAACTGAGACATTGATTCCCCAGGGGGGGTAAATCACCAGGCAACCTCATGAATGATTGCTAGCAACACTGGAATGGAATATAAAAATAACCCGTTTCCTTGGTAACCAAAACAAGTTGCCAAACACAATTTCTCTTCCATTTGTTTCTTTTAAGGAGAGTTACCAGTCCCTCATTTGGGATTTTCAATAAGGGTAAATTGTTGTGCCTACACTATAAATGATTTCTTATAAGTCACCCCCCCCCCCCATTCTCGGCATTAGCCTGCGCGATGTCCCCTACAGCGCTCACATTGACATTTGAAATGCATGATACCATCGATCTAGATACCAGGAAACTATTGCCATGACAATTCAAGGATGCGGAGGAGTACCGGTTCATCACAATGACCTTGAAACACAGACACACAGAGAGAGATATACGGTTGCATTTACGGTTCAATGGGACCAGCTCACAATTCAGTACGATACAACACAATGGTACATCATAGAATGATATTATTAGAAACAGTCAAATTATCGTTGTCACCCTAACGGCGACATGCCGTGCCTAGTCATAAAACGGTTTCAGATTTCAACAGAGGAAGACAGCACCACAAAAGAGTGTAATACTACTCTTTCTCAGCCTGTTTCCGTGGTAATAATATCTCAATTTTGGACTCTGCGTGCATCTGTATCTGCCAAGACAAGGGGCCAATTTCATAGAGCTGCTTAGCACAAAAATTCACTAAGCATGACATTTCTGTCTTAGTTAAAACAGGATTAACAACCAAATTTCTGTATGTTGTGTATCACTTGTTCTTTGGCTGTTGTTCGCTGACCATGAATATCAAATGGAATTTTCAATGGTGGTTTGTTTTATTGGGCGAGCTATTTTTGTGCTAAGCAATTTTTGGTGCTTAGCAGCTCTATGAAATTGGCCCCAGATGTTAACACAATCAGAGGTCCTTCTAAATTAGACAGGCTCTCCATCATTTCTTAGCTGACACGGTTTTAGTTTTCAGATGATAATTACGATGACTAGTGATCTAGGGTTAGAATGAGGACAAAACGGAAGGTGGAGTATATTCATATAGTAGCTGTGCAATATAAATGATTATATAACACCTTAGTAGATCCTTGTCATTTGATTGGAGGATTGTATGTCACGTGATATTTGATAAATAGACCAATTCATGGCTTACGTCACAACCGTTGAAATTTGTACCATCCACCGTGCATTTTTGGTGCCATCCGATTTGTACCATTGCACGCCAGGGACCCTAATACGTGATTGGTCAAGCGGCGTTCCATTTATTTGTCACTGCGTGCGCGCGTACGCGTTGGTGTGCAACGCGCGTTACTGTAATAAGAGCACGGTTTGCCAAGATTTTAAGCTTTTTTTGTCTCGCTAACTCTTAAAATGTTATCCTCCAATCAAAATCAAATGACAAAGATCTACTTAGATGTTATATAAAACAAATAATGTATGTTTCACATTCGTAGAATGGAAAAAATAATTTCATTCGGTGACAGATGGACTGTTCCATTCCACTCGGCTTCGCCTCGTGAAATGGAACAGTCCATCTGTCACCTCATGAAATTATTTTTACCATTCCACTCATAAACATTCATTATTTGTATACCATTATTATTACTTTTTCAAAACAAACAAACAAACAAACAAACAAAAGGAATAAAATATTTAAAAAATTATAGATGTTTTGAGAAAAGGAAGTAATGAATGAAAATGAGGCCACAAAATGCATGCACACGAGTCGTTCCACCAAGTTACGGCGATATTACTGAATTTCATCGTAACATAGGTACACATGAATCACTTGTTATCCTATTGCTAAATGATTAAGTGAGTACAATATCAGGTCTTCCAAATTAGAATGTAATGAATCTGTACAATTACTGCAATTATAGTTAGTGGTCATGACCATTTATTACAGCAATATGGGACAGGCAGCTTTCAGCAGAACCTGTATGCAATTTCATGGCTGCTGCTGAAGCCCCAAAATGCGCTTAGCATCAAAAGAAAACTCACTCAACAAAATTGGGTTGTAAGCCTAAAACTTGGGCCCAAATTCATTCCCGCTTATGGTTCTCATTCTCTGCTAAAATGGCTAGCATCGAACTTTTATGCTAACCGAAAAAAAGCGAGAAATCCTTAGTTCTGCAAACTTTGCACGCACACAACTGAAAATTCCTAGCTAATTCCATGAAATTTAGGATCTTGTAAGCAAATAATTGTTCTCCTTCCATAAGCGCCAATTCTACGCTTAGCAAAACCATGAGTCCAGTATGTGTAATGTCAAGCAGCTAAGCAAAATCCAGTTTTTAATTCAAATTCATCAAGGACGCACTTTCACGCTTAGCATATAACAATTTTGCTTAATAAGTAAATATAAAACAGATCTTCGGTGGAAGGACTCGTGTACGACTCCAACCGCAATCAAATTTTCTGACTATGGCTTGAATTTAGACATGCTTCCCAGCCGTAGGTAGTTTGTTAGGGCACGGCCGAAAGACCACAATATCTAAGGCCATGTCTAAAACAGGCTTCAAGAGCTACGGCTATGGTCTAGGTGTCTGTGTGTATTTCCAATGGAGTGAGGACCTAGACCTAGTTCTAGCTCTAGACAACAGATTTGCATGCAATCAGCACTACAGTATATGACATAATGATAATGTACGTCACACAGTTAGGTACATGCAGTCATGTGCAGAAATAATATGAGTTATGAAAAGTACAAAGATGTGTACAACATGATATAAGGGGGATTGGTATATGATACACAACACACATGCATGAATGATCACAAAACCAACTGAGCATGCAATGACATATACGTATGTATGAAAGCGCCATGGAACCCCTACCTTGATCTTTTCCTATTAATGAAAGATGACGCCATTTTGTTTCCAAAAATGGGAAAGAAAAGGAAGGAAAAAACAGACAACAAATTACACCACATGTTGAAATATGTCCACTAAATTCTAATGATGAATTATACATAAATACATGTACAGTGTATCCCAACATGCTTCAAATGCCCTTTTTCAAAATGTTAAGTAAAACATTTGAAACAAAGAATTAAAATAATCATAATCAACCATCCGCTGGAATTAAAATGGCCAAAATCCTGAAAATAGGGATTTTCTTATACAGTTTGTGCTCATTTAAACTTTGGCCAATACTTACCCACCACGGGCTAAAAACATAGTTTAGATATTTAATGGACATAAACAGTGGCGTATCTAGGGAAAACGGCACCCGGGCCAAGCGATAAAATTCCACCCTAATTCAAACGTCTGTTGCAAATGAAACAAAAAATCTGACAATTTGAAATTGGAATCTTTCTTTGTTTGTTAATTGTAGATTTCAAATAACTTCAACAGTACATCTACAGTGTGCACCATGGTTTTCCCTTTACTGTGTAAACGCTTTTTTTTTAAAACATCAATGGTCATAAAACACATAAATGGGAAGCAATCTTCAAATTTGGTAACAAATTTCTTAAAAGATTCTTTACAGGGTGTCCCCCCCAAAAAAAAATGCAACACTTTGTGTCAAGAAAAAAAGAGGAAAATTAAACTGTTTATCACTTCAAGATTCAGATATGTGATACAGCCATGTCTTGGCTATCACCATGTAAAATTTGAGCAAAATTGGACTGAAATTGATGGAAAAAACTAAGACTGAATTACCCAACCTCAAAACCCGATTTTCATCTTTTTTTCAGTACACATTTTTTGTGTATTGACCACTTATTCTGCAATACCGCAAATTTGTTTTTAAAGATTACTCTTTCAATTGGTCATATTTTCGCAAATTTCAGCCCGATTTTGCTTAAATTCTACATGGTGATAGCCAAGACATGGTTGTATCATATAATTGAATCTTGAAGTGATAAACAGTTTAATTTTAACATAATGGTTCCCGACAAAGTGCTTGGATTTTTTTGGGACACGCTATATTGAGCTCATACTGCATTAGACAAACTACACTACAAGTCCACCCTCATAATATGGTCGGGCCAAATTAAAAGCCAAGTTCCACGCTGTGAAAATCTCTCCCATTAATTTTTTGTGACACGAAAGTCAAAATCATTCCAACGATGACAGAGTCATGCATTGTTGCACAATTCCCAGCCATTTGTCAGGGTTTGAAATTAATGGCTCAGGAATACATGTATATTGCACCGCGATGTTAATAAAGTATGCAAATTTGAGAGAGTTCAGTTAAAAAAATGTCCAACAGTAAAAGGGGATGAAGCATGTGCATTGTGTCATCAAAATAAACAAATCCCAGCTTATATATCAATCAATAAATGTCAATAAAAAACACAAAATTCAATATGATTACTGAAAATATGTATTTTGTGAGACATTCCAGTACACTTCTGCACTATAAAAAAAAAGTTTAAATTTAAAAGTTCCTATACTTTTGTATAGAGCAGGCGTACAAAAAAGCTGAAATTCAGAGTTAAAATTTAAACCAAAGCGGAATTCAGATTAAAAACTGAAGTTACACATCCCTGTAATATGCAATTTAGAAAAAACCCAAAAGGTACATGTACACAGGGAAAAGTTAAAATAACAGAGTTTCCTACATACAAATTAACACAACACTATTATAATATGCAAAGAATGCGATTTGCTTTGCAAAATAGAAACCCACAAGTTTATCGTTCCGGAAGATTGTTTTTTAAATACCCCACGCATGTTTGGTTATAATTGGACAAGGTTTGTGAATATTGTTGTTATATACCATGCTACTATAAATTAGATGAAAATAACACATGTACACAGTACATATGCACTGTACATATGGAAGTGTACTTAATAATGTATGGCACACAACTTTTACCAAAATATAGACACATTCTAGGAAAAGAAAGATCGACATCAGAAATCTGACCACCCTTTTAAGGCTCTAATGTGTTACCATGACGAGGAAGAAGTTTAAAAGCCCCCCATCCCACCATATGGGCTCAGTTGGTATACTAGAGCTCCTGTACGGTATTCAGGAGGTCGCTGGTTCGAACCCCGCTTCAGTCAATTTTTCTTTGTTCACTTTTCAATGACTTTAAATTCAGTCAGTGTCCCTTGTGGTTATTTATATATACATGATATATATTAAATGGATGTCAGCAGCGCTGGAAATTTCAACATTATACATGTAGTTTCATCCCATGGGCTTTTGCAGATTTGACCACTTTTTAGTCGCCAGCCATGTAGCAATACAGAAGAAATGTAAATGTGCCTGTGATATGTATCAATCAATAACAAGAGGAGCAATTGTATGACAAACAAACAAACACTTTGCCACATCATTATCACTTCATCTTGTTCTACAAACATTAAAAAAACAGTTGGAGTAAATTCCGAGAGTGTAATCTTATTTGCTGAATGGGTTTGAGTGCTGGGAAGTGTATTCAGACATATTCAGGTATGATAAGATCACTAACCAAGAGATTGAAGAGACGAGGCCTTAAAATAGCAAAACAAAAACTCTTAATGTTGCGTTTACACCTGACGCTGTTCAGGAGAATTGGATCCTGTGGCTATTTAAGGATCAGATCCTCACTGTATTAACACTAGATCCTTATCGTGTGATGAACAGCGGAAACGATCCCCTAAAGGTTTCATTCAATGACAAGCAGTCCTGGGGCCTTTCTCAAAGCTCGGCTCAGGCTCAGGCTCAGGCTCTGGCTTTGTCTCTGTCAAATTCATGTGCAGGCTGAAAATTATAGGTTGTGGTTTTTTATTGAAGCTGAAGCTCTGTTTTCTTTTCCAAACCATAGAATCTTCTTCCAAACCACAGTCAAAGCCTCTTTTGTGAAACCCTTTATTTTAGAATGGTTTCACGAAACTGAGTCAGAGCTGGAGCCGGAGCTGGAGCCGGAGCTGGAGCTGGAGCTGGAGCCGGAGCTGGAGTCGGAGCCGGAGCCAGAGCCGGAGCCAGAGCCAGAGCCAGAGCAGACCTTTGAGAAAGGCCGCCGATGAGCACAAATTGATAAAAGTAGTCTGAAAAGCAAACATTTGCTCACAAACAGAAAGGCTTTAGAAGCACTATGTTAAGATTCATGAAGAGATATAAGTGCCGCGGCAATTTCTAAATAAAAGTGGAGCAGGGGACCTGACACTGGATTAATTTGAAAGGCCATCCTCAAATTCATCCCACTTGCTAAGAGTCAACAAGCGTCCAAGGAGAGGGCTTCCGATGTTTACATTGGATCATTTGACATGTTCCTCACGCCTTGAAATTATTTGCACAAGATATTCACCATGATAAAATCAATATGAAGTCATGTGACAGCTCATGACAGATAAATGAATATATTAATAACTCCAACGACTTCTGTATTTTGTTGTAAAGATGCCATCCTTTTTAAAGGTACAGTGTACTATCATACTTGTCTGTTACTGTATCTTTCTTGATATTTTTGCCATGAATCTGCATTTCCTTGGCAAAAACCAAAGTATGAATTAGCTTTAAAATAGAAATAATTCAATTTATATGTGATAATTATGCTAACAACAAATATGAAGCATCAATCTCGTTCAAATAAATACATGTACAGTGTATTACTGTATTATACATACATTCATCATCTTTGAAGAATCAGACATAAAATATGTTTTTAAACCACAAGGGAGATTCCATTCCGTTAATTACAACAATTCTAATTGCTTGACATTTGCTGCAGGGTATAAAGACGGATCTTGTTTTCACGAAAACTCCAAATGGGCTGTAACTGGAGAACCTAAAACATATCACAGGCGTAATTATCAGAAAGTGATCTCTTTCTGTCAAAGCTAAGAGATTGCTGGAAAGCAGTCAGCATCAAATCGACTGAATCAATTCTTTTTCTTTGTGCTCTGTTTCCTGGGGCCAATTTCATAAAGCTGCTTAAGCACCAAAATTTGCTTAAGCACCAAACACCTCGCTAAATAAAATCAATATGCCAGCAAAAACTTCTTGTGAATGTTACGCTGAGTGAACAATGGCCGAATGCAAGTCAAAAGCATTATAACACTGTATGAAAATTTGGTTGGCAATCCTGTTTGATCAAGGAAGACTTTTCATGCTCAAGCAAAATTTGTGCTTAAGCAGCTCTATGAAATTGACCCCTGATCTGTTTTCGCATGTACAGGTAGCATTAAAACAATTAAGGCCATTTTCTTTGATATGCGGCCGCAGGGCTTACCATGCTTACAGTCTAGGCTCTGAACCAGGCCCAATGAAAAAAAGACTCCTGAAATTTTAGTTTGGCTTGGGTTTATTTTTAGACTTAAAGGTATAATACATGATTGGTAAAGGTCACAGGACTGCACTCATACTTTGTCTGATCAAACATGTACATTAAATAATAAACCTGTGAAAATTTGAGCTCAATCGGACATCTGAGTCCTGAGAATGAAAAAGAAAACCCCACTCGATTTTTCTCATAAAACATGAAGAATGGTTTTGATCTTACCCCGAGATCAAAACTGTTTTCGATCTTTGTTTTACTATAATTTCTGGATAAATACACCATTTCAGGCGGAAATATTTTAACAGTATATTTCTACCAGCACCATCTTCATATCCTGGAAGTTACATGTACATGTGTGTGTACATGTACGTAAATCTGTGAACATTTGTGTTTGTGTATGTTTCCTTCTCCAGTTTATTCTTTATTTAGATACTTCAGCATTACTTATAATTGTTTTGGTTTTTATAATGTATTTATTGTATCTGTTATCATTATAGGAGAGCCTCTTGACAGTGATTTGGTTCGCTTTTAGGCAATCCTCAGGGGTGTTTTCAGTTTGTTGCTGTTGTTAATGTCTTGAATGTAATATCATGTTGT
Organism: Astropecten irregularis; assembly: GCA_963971285.1. Taxonomy (NCBI): domain Eukaryota; kingdom Metazoa; phylum Echinodermata; class Asteroidea; order Paxillosida; family Astropectinidae; genus Astropecten; species Astropecten irregularis. Next base: position 664,382 of record OZ020249.1, on the reverse strand, counting down.
CTGTACTGCTGTTTACCTGAGATATAATAAATGAAATGAAAATGAAATCCTGTACTGTACCTTTAACGGATTTGGACCAAAAATCGTTCATTATGCAAGAGATTGGCCGCAGAAATCACAATGATTATTTTTTCCCCCTAAATGGCAGATGAAAATACCGTCTGCGATAGAAGTATTCTATCCATCCAATCTATGTGCAAATCATCGGTTCCAGGAGACGGATGAAAAAAAAAAAGGTTGGGGGGAAAAAAATCTTGGTAAAATTAAACGTGCTCCATTAGCATGATCAATGTGTGTTTCAAGTTAAAAGGTTTACTGTAATCAAATTTGAGAAAGGGATGAAAGTGCTTATAAATAAAATGCTTAACACATAATTAATGACTATATTTATATTTCTATGTAAGTGCTTAATTTTGACTGAAAAGTTACAAAATCAGTACATGTACGCCTTGCCCCCCCCCCCCACCCCCCCAGAACCGATCCATGCAACAATGCGTTTGACGTAACCTAAAGTATATGCTCGCACAACAGTATACTGCGTGGTGTTCAGCATTTGACGTAAGCAAGGTTTTTCGTCACGAAAAGTGGGGTGCTAAATTATGGGTCTAAAACAACTCCTTTTTCTATATTCAATTTCCTTTTTATAACAAACAATGATAGACAGGTTGAGTTTTATAACAATACAGATGTATATAACTTCATATGAGTTTTGATTGCAGTAAACCTTTAAACAGATGCATAAATGGTTGGACATTTCAGATAAGCGATTTGGGGGACAAATTAGAAGACATTTCACGATAGCCGCTGGAAAATTAACCAAAACGGTACCATCAAGTTATAATGTATCTTTCTGCTCTAGTGCCCTAAAAATATTGACAATTACATGTATATGTAAAGAGCAACATGACGTTGTTTTTCTGTCAAAAACAAAACATGATTCAATAAGGAAATTAAATGTAGCGCACAATGCTAAAAGCATTTCGCTTTATCTACAAAACAAATTGATTTTATGATTTTTGTTTGAAGTCAATTACATATCCGTCCATGAATGCATTTTCAAATTGAATTAAATTTGTATTAAGACCTCAATTTGTCTACTCTGTATAGAGAGGGGAAATTTTTTATTTAGATCATCGATTCGTTTTGAGCTAGGCTTGCTCACTTGTCTCAGACTGCTGCTACATGTCTCGCATGACAACGACTTGTCAGACTACCTCCAACACAAAGACGTGCGAGCAGTTCAAACCTCGTCCACCAGCATGTCGTGCGGCAGCCATACACTCGAGGGATTTCATTTTGACGTTCAACAATTCCGACTTTTTTGTAATACGGCAGAAGTAAGCAGGACCCGTGGGGATATGCGGGCATATTATGAGTCAAAAATGGAATTCAACAATAGACACGCATGCAGATAGTGAACATTTCAAGATGAATCGTTTGTGCTCTTGAGAGCACTGCATTTTCAAGTTGCACGGCCGGAAAGATTGAAGCATTTTTGGAGAATATCAAGAGCAGGGCAGGGCCTCGACAAAAACAACAAAGGCAACTGCTTGTGTGCCTCTAGTCATTGACTTTAGTGCAGTAGAAACATCAGTCTTGCAAGGGAAAATTGCAACCATTCCCCGTTTTCAAAAAGACCAGGGGCCAATTTCACGGCCCTGATTAGCACTAACATTTGCCAACCATCAAATTTCTGTCTTTATAAAAACAGGTTTAAAAGCAAAATTTCCATGTGTTGTGTATCACATGGAAGTTTTAGTGGTGGTTTATTTTATTGAGCAAGACATTATATGCTAAGCAATTTTTTGTTTTTGCTTAACAGTTCCATGAATTGGCCCAGGCCTACATGTACATGTAATAGAAAGATAAGATTTAAAAAACACAGCTACACTGTAGTAAGCTTCATAATTCTTTCAATATAAACTCATAATCCTAAAATAAAGACAAAATATTTCCTTGGGTCGATTTCAAGAAGCCCTACGATCGATCATAACTTGAGTAACGAAGGATAACCCATCTTAGGGGGCCTATCCTATACATGTAGGACTGTAATGTTAACAAAAATCCTACGATTGATAGTAAGTTAAGAAGAGTTTGGTGAAATCAAACCTGGGAAGGCTAAGGACTACTGATAGTTTATGAAGCTCATAGGAGTAGTGCCAGAGATGTTCGTACAAGATTACTTCTTGATGTGAAATCCACCGAAGCATCAAGACACAGGTGAAACAACCGGGTCAGACTTATACAACTCAGGTATTTCTAAGCAGATTAAAATGACCTGGCGCACTGGACCCTGTCTCTAAATGCACAGTCCATCTGCGGTGGTCACCCTCCAAGACCAAACAAGGAAGCCTCATCGTGGATGAAATGACCGGAATCACACAAATCCGCCAGCAAACCATGGCAAGGCTTACTTACAGATGCAGTATTAGCACGGAATGCCAATACACTTTGAAATTCCAGAATCGACTGAAAATCTACTAGTGCGTAAACAAAGGTTCTGTGTGTATAACTGTATACCAACTGAGTAATTCAGTTCAAAGGTGATAATGTAGCATATCTGTAGCACATCTGTGTTATATCCAGAAAGAAGTACAACCAAAGACCAAGAACAGTCTGATCTCGGGGTGAGATCAAAACTGATACTGTGAATAGATTTGAAAATACTGTGAGCATTTTTCAGTGCTCTTTTCCAAAAACAAGGCAACCGTATAGGACTGGAAATTTCACAGATGACTGCTGCAACTTGCTATATCTTTCTTGCTATCTGTGCCCATGAATCTGCACTTCTTTGACAAAAACCAAAGTATGAAGTTTCCTTTTAGGGTTCATTAGTGGAAAATTAAAATGGAAACCTGCTCAGTGCAAGCTACCAAGCCATACATTACATGTATGTGTGTTACTATTTTGTCTCTGCGTTGCCGACATAAGACTGCGCACAAAATGACAGACAGACAATGTGTCTGGTTAATTTTTGGGGCCGGCGAGCGAAATGGTTCCTGTCTCCGAAGTTCATTATGAACCGAGCAGCAGTGATGCATGCACTCAAACCAAAAATCAATATCTTCTGTACGGAATTTGTCTTATAAAGATGTACATGTTATATACACACATTGTGTACGAACACGGAGAAAGGGAAGAAGATGCACACAACGATAATGAATATTTACGACCCGTGCAATCCCCTCCCCCCCTCCCCCTCCCTCCCCCCCCCCCCCAAACACAAGAGTGCTCAAGGCGTGGAAAACGTTCATTATCCATGTTTATTAAAGGGCGTGTACAATGTTGGTGAAGATGGCAGAACAGCACTCAAACTTTGTCTAATCCACGTGTACATAAAATAATAAACCTGTGAAACATTTAGCTCAATCGACCATCTGAGTCACGAGAAAATTTCGCAAACCTGACTCAATTGTTTTTATAAATCATACAGAAGGATTTTTGATCATGCCAAGATCAGACATGTTTTTGGTGTGTGGTTTTACTCTTTCTGGATGAATACAACATTTCAGGTGGAAATCTTCTAACAGTATGTTTCTACCACCACCATCTTCATACCCTGAAAGTTAAATGTAAATCTGTGAACATTTCTGTTTGGGTATGTCACCAATCCTGTACTGTACCTTTAAAGAAGGACAAAATAAGTAACGAGACATGACAAGATTTCAAACTAATTTCATCCTGGAATCAAAGTCTATCTGCTCACATTTTCTTTTCTTTTCTCTTTTTGATGGAAACCCTTTCAAGGTAGGGACAAATTGCTGAGCTCACTCAAGGGGCAAGTACTAGATCCGACCGTCACAGTTATTGTAATGAGTCTGATTACGGTCTGCACAATCTGAAATAGGGTTGGAAGGTCCGCTTATAAAACCTCCGGTCTATAAGAACTCATGGATGCAGGCGCGTACGCAGGGGGGGTGTTTCGGACGTAAAACACCCCCCTTTGCTCAGCAGTAAAAATGTGGAAAAAGGAGAAAATAAGGAAAAGGAGAGGGAAAAAATAAAAAGAAAGCATCGAATAAATACCAAGTGTGAAACAAAGAATTTTGGGGATTTAAAACAAAAGAAAGATCAAGTGTGTGTTAATAAAACGTGCGTACTTGTATAACTATAAGCCCCCTATAGTTATTAATATAAATATCGCGACGTACGTTCGTTCCTCATAATCGGTGTCGTCGTACGTGCGCGCGCGGAGCACCCACCATTCGCGCGCAGCATGGAACACGATCGACTCTACTAGTAAGACAGGCAGTGTAGGCCTATTACGCGCTGCGAGTTTAGGCCATTATAATGGAGCTCCCTGGTTTAACTTTCTAGCTTGTGATTTGATGTCAGTTACGGTATTATCGTCATGACATTGCCCCGGCTAGCCCCCACCAATGTGGCACGATGTTTCGCTCAAGCCGCTCCATCCTAAGCGGAGTGAGCAAAAATTCGTGCCAGGACGTGGGGCTATATCACGGCCTACTTTTTTATATAACCATTAAAACGTCGCCTAAATGCAAACTGTTCCCATACTTTTGAAAGGAAGTCCGAGAGTCGTTCTGGACTACCGTGACTGCGTTTTCAGTGTCGTGCACAAAAAGGAACATGTCTCTCAGTTCTGTCTGGATTCACAGAAATTCCATGTTTATTGAAAATGTTAATTCCAAAAAGATTAGAAGAAATGAAACATGTTCAAAATGTCGATTACACAGCATTGTACGGAAGCCCATTTGTGCCAGGTGAATATTTTTATTTGACATCGGGTGTGAATTTTGTCAATTCAAGTTTAGTTCGCGGTTGCGTAAAAATATTTCTTTGATATGGGGTGTGAATGTTTTTTTGTAGCGGCCGCTAGAAAACTGATACAAAAAAAGAATTCATACCCCCTGTCAAAAAATATATTCACCTGACAATAACTTGGGTGTTGGAACTCGACAATTTTTTGCCGCGTTTCTTCAAAACTGGTGCAACTCATGTTGTTTCATATTTCTTAATTTTGTTCAAAAGAAATTATGGCGGAATGATTATTTCCTTTTGATCCTGCGTCTATTTAAATGAAAACGGTATGAAAACAAATTTGCCATCCCAGACAGAATATAAAAATTCTTTGGTTAAGTGTGTGTCTAAAATTCGAAATTATAAAAATGAAATGAAAAAATCCCATCTTATTTCCATGGCAAAAAGCTATCAAATTTGGCCCGGAAATACTCTAAAATGCACCAGGGAGCATCTAATATCAAAAAATTTTCGGGGCCCTTAAGCGGGCCCCGTACCCCACGCCGTGGCTTCGCCATTTTATTTTAAACACCCCCCTTACAAAACTCCTGCGTACGCCACTGCATGGATGAATGCATCATGTCTGAAGGCTCAAGAATTTACAGTCCCTCACAATGGAACCAGACATAAATGGTCTCATTCCCGTTATAAAGATAAGTCTGCAAACCTTCCATTGGAAGCACAATACATTATCTGGTAATGCAGGTTCTACATGGCAGAAAGTCTGGAGAAAGCAGTCTTTGATACTAGAGGGATAAATCGATTACTGGTATGTTTTGTTGCTTCACAGTACAAATGGAACTCAAATGGGCGTGTACAAGTACCAGGTGGAAGGCAAAGCAATACTAGTTGCAAGTAATACACAATAATCATAATAACAGCCATTTATAGAGCACTCTTATAAATTACAAAGCATGTAAATGAATACAGGCACAAATTGAGACAAATAATAACGCTAGCAGCTCATCCAACTTCCCAAAACTTGTTCCAACCATGGACCAATCCCAAGCATCCCAAGCATTGCAGTGAACTGAACAACCTCCCCAGCAAGTGAGAGTATTGGTTACAATGAATGATCCAAAAGACTACAAACTCTTGTTGGATTTACCAGCCAGTAGAGAATGATTAAATACAAGCAGTAGCCTAACTACTGTACAATGTACATTATGTAACCTTTTATTTTTGTGTTCCTCATCATTTGTGTAAATACCACCATCCCATCCTTAACACTGTATACATGTACCATGCCAGTTATCATCCAGTACATAGTAGCAGATTAGCACAAACACAAATACATGTAACTGCTACTGCTATAAAAACCAGTTGCACACGTATGCATTGTATACATAAGTAAGGGTGGCAGAAAAAGCAACAGAAATAAAAATAAACAGAGTAAGAAAAAAAACCTAAACATTATTAGGCGATTATAAAAACAAAACGCCTGTTTTGAAACCAAACACGTCAAACTGTCAACTGTCAGATGAGTACCTTTTTATGTACGGTAGTCAGAAAAACAATTAAACCCAATAAATATAGAAAAAAAAAGGAAAAATACAGAACTTCAACACTAAATGCTGATAACTATCATAACTTCTGTGCAGGTTTGAAAAACATATACACAATCATGTACATCAAAATGTCAACTGTTGGCAGCCGAGAAACATTAAAGGTAATATCATAGTAATCATACTTTGGTTTTTGTTAATGAAATGCAGATCCATGGGCAAAAATATCAAGGAAGATACAGTAATAGTCATCTGTGAAATTCCCAGTCCCATACGATACCCACTTTTTAGGTTAACAGTGAAATACATCCACAGTATTTAAAAGAAAATATTTTCACCTTTATTTGTTATGTTTTAAAGATCAAAAATGTTTTTGGTCATTGGTTTGACTCTTTTCTGGATAAATACAGCCAGAAACAAACTTGGAAAGATATGTTTCTACCGTCACCATCTTTATACCCTGTAGGTTTTTATGTAAATCTTTGATGATTGCTATTTCAGTATGCTACCAAAGTATGATACTATCTTTAAACATGTTGTCATGTAATTATGAGGGTATTTCCAAATCAGACACAAAAATAACAAAAACAAATGCAATGGACCAACACTGTTTTGATTTATGATAACAAAAAAACTTCTGTGGAAAAAATCACTACTGTACAATCATCAATAGATTGCGATTGTGTTTAATGAGCGTCAGTCCAAACACATACCAGCAAACATCTCAAATCCTTCCCCATTATAGCAATGAAAACACAAAGACAGGGCCAAAGACTGACAGACTAAAATAAGACAAAGAAACACTGTTTTTGTTTGATGAAGAACACTTCAAATTCAAACAAACCGCAACAAAATAATCATTGTAGGCGTACATCAGTTCCATGCCAGTACATGTACCAGCAAAAAGGCAATTCCATGTAAAGCTGACATTATCCCTACGGCCTTCGCGGTGGGAAACACAAAATACAGAAGTCAGAAATAATAATATGGTACCAGCAATAAATGTCAAAACAGTGGGCCTGCTCCATAAACAGTAGGCATATTAGTCCATTTGACCATAAAGGTAGAAATAGATTTCTACCAGCATGGTTGTACTGGAAGTTTAATGTGGTACTTGGCTGATGTGTTTCAGCATGTGCAGGTGTGAATTGAATATAATTAAAGTTGGGTGTAAACAAAAAAGGGTTACAGTATATCATTAATAAGCCAAATAGACACATTGCATTTTTATGAATTCTGGAACTGACAAATTTCACAGGATGTTTAATGTGAATGCACAACAGATGGTTCTGGTTTTTTCTTTTTTCTTTTCAAATTAAAGTACTATCATTACTTTGGTAGCATACAGAAGCAGAAATCTTCACAGATTTACGTATAACTTACAGGGTATGAAGATGATGATGGTAGAAACAAACCATTAAAATTGTTCTGCCTGACATGCTGTATTACATCCAGAAAAGAGTAAAACCAATATGAAAAAACAATTTTGATCTTTTAAAGATAAAAAATAACGGTGCAAATATAAAAAAATTACTGTGGGCATTTTTCACTGTTTTGATTTTCTTCAAAAAGAGGACATGAATCTGCATTTCTTTGACAAAAACCAAAGTATGATATTACCTTTTAAGCACTGTGTATAGAAATACTATCCGGAATGGTATCATAATTTCAACAAAATCCAGTAAATTAATTTTTCTTAAAGGGGCCTGCACTCTAGCTGGGTTAAAAAAAAACTATAAATAAAATTATCAAATAACCACAAGAGGAAACTGACTGGATAAATTTTAAGAAGTTGAAAAGTGAACACAGAAAAATTGACCGGAGTGAGATTCGAACCAGCAACCTCCAAAATACCGTACCGGCACTCTTATCAACTGAGCCATCCAGTTCACACCTGTAGGTGGTGTACCTAATAAATGGTCAATTATCTTTGTTCGTTTGGCAGTCAGAAGCCATGAAACCACTCACATACCGCTATATCCCCAGGATCATTAAATTTTCAAAATGTGTGTAACATTAGCAATGCTGCAACCTAAGAAACATTTCTATTAAAAAAAAAATTATGAAATAAAAAGATTTCAGTTCCTTTCTTTTATGATAACTAACATACATGTAAAATGCCCTGGTTGTTGTCTTAAAAAATGTGTTTAAATGGGTCCAGCCTTCATCTTTAGCTCAACATTTCAAGGCCAATTGCCAACAGAAAATTGTGTCCCCCATGTTGATATTGAAAGCCAATTTAGGCCGCCCCGTTTCCAAATAATAGCTAATGCTCAGACTCCAGCGGTGCATAGATTTGGCTCTGAGATTGGTGGAGGGCCTGATGTTCAATCCCAATGAGGCCTGATATTTCCATCCAAGCACTACAATCATTCTCAAAGGCTAAATTTAGATCATGACCGAACATTTTCTTTCATATTTCCAGGTCATTTTGATGAGCAGTTTGCAGTCTGGTACTTGTATTAGTTTATAATACAAGTGATAAAATGCTGCAAACTGCTCATCAGCCAAATTAATGACCTGAAATGTATAAACATAGGACTAACAAAGGAGGGCCTGACGCATTTCGATCCTCGCAGGATCTTTCTCAAAGGTTTAAGAGAAAGAGCCTGCCATGCATGTAGATCGAAACGAGTCAGGCACTTTTAACTCCAAGTACTTATATTAAGTTCATAGAATTATTTTGTTGTACACAATATTCCTCCAAGACAAAAATAAATAAATAAATAACCATTCATATAAGATGCACTTATTCTGCAATCATTCGGACATGCTGGTCAGAGTGCTGTAGAATGGGAGGAACAAAATCAATTTTGTTTTTACAAAAATTGAAAAGGCCACTTGATAAGAAAAGGACAATTTGGGTATGTTGGTTGAATTGTCAACTACAAATTTCTTGTCTGGTAAAATCAAAATGGAAGAGTGAGTTTCAAAAACTGAGAAATCCAAGAAAATGTCAAATTTTTTTGCATGTCGATCAAAATTTCATCCAAATTTTAATTTACAATTTGATAAAAAAAATTATCACAAATTATTGTGTGTGTTTTTTTTGGGGGGGGAGGGAGCAAGCATTTGATTTGATTTTAACAAAAATGAGTTTGCCAAGATGTCCCTTGTATTACCCTCAATCGATTTAGGCACAAATAAAGAATTTTGAAAAAATATTGATATTGGCCAACATTGCCCTTTCGTGAAAACGGTGACCAATTGTGTATTAGAAAAATAAATAACAGCATGACTGAACAGCAGCCACGCAAAACATACATCTCCAATTCAGGCATTCATGGCGAATTTTGTCCGCATATTTTTTATGAAAATTGCACAGCGAACACAATGGCCAAATGGCCTCCATAGAATTGAAGTAGGGATATAATGTACAATTGTACATATGCATGTATGTACGTATGTGTTCATGCATGTATACCATGGAAAAGTGGAGAAACCAGTTCCTCAACAAAAACACAAAACACAATGCAGTCTCCACAGTATAAATATGCCGGTAATTCACAGTGGCTTCGGCTTTCAAATTACACACGAGTCTATGGGAATATGTAGCCACAGCCGTGTAAATATTACCCAATTGACTGGATAGGGCTAACATATGCATTATGGAGTTTATACTAGCATCCGTCGATTTATGTCAAATCCTTTTTTAATTAAAATAGAACAGTGGCCTTGTATTCTTTTATTAATTAATCACTTATTAATTCCACCATCAAAAGATGAGTGCACTCAATTTGCAGTATAATTACATGTATTAAGTATTAGTTATTATTTTTTTGGTAGACGGAAAACCAGATAAAAAATTAGAATCCAAACGAAAGGAAACTAGATTAAATAGAAAAACTGCAATAAATTTTCATGAAATAGGAAATAGGTTAGGCAGAAACATATGTCACGGCTACTGGGCAGGATATATATGGTCAATAAGTCTAACTATACATCCTGCACTTAAATACTCTTATTGCCCACCAATATTTCTATAGAATTTTTCCCTCTGACATGATTTCATATTTCAAAAATAGCAAATGCATTTGAAACCTAAAACCCTGAAATTATATATTGTGCTTAAATTCCCTTTACAAAACCAATGCAAGTAATAAATGCTAGTAATAAACTGCTGTAAACTGCTCATCAACCAAAATAATGACGTAGAATGCATAAAATGCTTAGAGTTTCATATAGGAGGGCCTGATATTTTGATGCTAGGATCTTTCTCAACAGCCTTTCAGAAAAATCTTGCTACGATTGAAATGTTAGGCTCTCCTTAACTGCAAGCATAAAATACAAATTTGTGGAGTCTGACAACAAAATTACAATCAAAATCACCAAATAAAACCACAAGGGAAACTGACCTGAAGCCGATTTCACGAAACTTCAAATGTTGCGTACGCAACATTGTGTTACGTAACTTACGCAAAATATTCCTGCCTTGGTTGCACAAGTTACGGCAGTTTCACGAAACTTACGCAACATTTGTACGTTGCGTAAGTTACGCAACATTTCGTGAAATCGGCTGCTGATTATTTAAAGTCGGTGAAAGGTGTTCAAACAAAGAAACACTGACTTGAGTGAGATTCGAACCTATGACTTCTAGAATACTGACAGGGGGGCAGCTCAACCAACAGAACTATCCAGCCCAGTATGTTGGTGGTGTCCCAAATTGTAAAATTATCTTTGTTTGATTGCAAATGCACAGTCCTACCTATTTCACTAAATTTGACATAAGGGCGGTAGTTTTTATAGAATATAAGCTATTGGCAACAGACCACATTAGGGCTACAATTTCGTGTCCACGTAATATTTGTTCTCGAAAACTAGAACAAATGTTACTATCCGAAATGTCTGTTTTCTTTTGAAATCCCCGTACTCTAAAACTTAAGTCTATAAAGTTTAATTCAGCTGGGTTTCCTAACAAGGGAAAAAGGAAAGTGTTTGTTTTAGTGCACAAGTAGGATTGTTGCCATTTTGCAAAAATTTTTATTTTACTTGCCGAACTGAAATTCAGTTGGCAAAAGCAGAGGTGATGTTTGAAACCAAGCCATGTTTACACCATGCTGAATCGAGGAAGACCCATCAGGTCGTCATGAAGACCCAACCCTGTCAATACTAAATTCAATTAGCCTAGGCAGATGGTTTCAAACTGTCTATGCATCGAGCGCGGCGCGGGTACACGGACAGCAGCGTGTCACAAACATATCACTTTGTGCTGAGCACACTGGCATGGGAGCTCATGACATGCCAATCGAGCTACTGTTTCCTCGACTGTCAAAAGCTGAAACTGCAAGGGCGTTACGCCTACAGACTTTACATAATGCTTGAGTTGAGTTAGACACACAGGTAAGAAGATATAACAGGCTCACTCTAGTATTTGATCAATATACACGTACAGTAATGCTACACGTCTTCTCAATCCTCTGTACACACAGTCCTTTTTTCATTGCTTTCCAAAACCGTTGTGCAAATCAGTCAAAGTCAATGGAATGAAGCAGGTTTTTTTTAAAAGAACATTAACGGTCAAATCTTTACGTACATGTACAGTTGGTTATAGCAGCGTTTTGATGGCTTTTCATATCAAATCAACATACTTTATATGACACCTGATGTCAATTTCACCAAACTCATCGTAACTTACTATCAATCATTGGATACATTGCAGCCCTACATAGGATATGATGGGCTATCCTTCATAACTGGAGTTACGATTGAGCACCGGGCTTCGTGAAATTGATCCCAGTGCCTACTGGATTGCGATGGATCTCAGACATTTGTATGGATTCATCAGGACTGTACCGGTACTAATATCACACACAGGGGAAGAGTTTGGTACTGGCAGTTTCAATACAAGTAATTTAAACAATACATGTCATAAAACTACTGCAAACTCATGCTCACCAACCAAAATGACTTGAAATACGTTATGTAAATGCTCAGAGTTGAGAAAGCCTGATGAACTTTCAAATTCTAGCAAGGCCAAAAGGGTTAGCAGGCCTTGCACTAACTTTTAAATTGCTAGCACACTGGGCCAGCTTACTGCAGATTTTACTAGCCCATCTAGATTTTTACTAGCCCATACACATGTTGATCCATACATTAACAGGTAGGTTCCTTTTATTTTTTACAAGCCCACCAAGGAAGTGAGTATAGCTAGCCCAGAGCAGTTTTTGCTAGACATTGTACAACGGGCTAGTACAAGCCCAGGGTCAATTTCATAGAGCTGCTTAAGCAAAAAATGTGCTTAAGCATGAAAAGTCTTCCTTGATTAAACAGGATTGCCGACCAAATTTTCATGTGATGTTTACTGCTTTTGACTTGTATTCGGCCATTGTTTGCTGAGCATAACATTCACAAGGAGTTTTGGCTGGCATACTGATTTTATTTACCAAGGATTTTGCAGCTTAAGCAAATTTTGGTGCTTAAGCAGCTCTATGAAATTGGCCCCTGGTTAGGGTTACTAAAGGGTCATACATTTTGGTGGATTCAGTGCTGACAAAACATTATCAAGGCAAGAATTTTTATGCTACTAGAATTGGAGTCAGATTTATGCGGCTCGAGCTTGGCCCAAATGATTTCAGAGCGAGGTTAATCAATGCAGATAACTGGGGTCTCATTTGAAGAGTCCTTCATTAAGTCCGGACAATCTTTCAAAATTGTGCCACGTTATAAGTTGGATAGTTTCTAAAGGCGGTCAAATTTGGTTATCGTGGTGCATGCAGGAATGGCTCATTGGTTTTACACTATAAACACTACGGCATTCAGGACCTTACCATATCATAATGGTCCGTAAACACGTTAGCACGTAGCCTGAATTAAAAAAGGCCTTCCATACGTGGACCTGCATACTTGTGGAGAAAAAAGTGACAAGGTGTCGTTAACCCGTACAGGTATTAAAAATTCAAAGGCGTTGTTTCATTGACTTATCCCATTCAGGGTAAGTAAATTCCCCGAGTAAATTTCAATCATGTTTTGACAGACAGAGGAAGACGTACATATAAACCACCCCCAAGTGTCACATACATGTTCTGCTGGAAAGCTGTGTTCCGCTTCGTTTCACCCAAGCATACGTAGAATGTCTCAATTTCGCATTTGCAGGACTTTCAATCCATTTTGTTGAGTCAGCTAGTCTACAGGTCCGGCCCAGGGACGTACATGTAATAATCGGGAGAACTTGTATTAGATCGCACACAAAAACATAGTTTTAGACGTGCATGTATTAACATGGCTCTCCTGAGTTGCTAAGGACCATTGCTAAGGTGGAATGTATCAGAAATATATGAAGAAAATACACTACTGCAATACCAAGCCCGGATGATAGTGTGAATTTGATTTCAACATGGCTGCAATAGCCATTGCTAATGAGGGGAATACATTTGAAATATTTCACACTGGAATCGAATACGGACAGCAATCAATTCTGACTTCTGCGTCACTAAAGCCCCAAGAGATTGCTGCAGTTTGAACTGCACGACCTCACTTGTGCACAGTGTTGCGTAGATTCCAATCTTTCAATTGGTAAAAACTCACGTTGCAAAATGGCAGGAGGATACAAATGTGGCAAGAATGACCACACGTGACCCCCAAAGTGCTGCGCTTCATTTAACATCCCCTGCATATCATGCAGCAATGACCAACGATTGTCAGGGTGCACGGCGAGTACAAATTGTTATTCTCATCCTCTTAAAGGTAATTTCATCGTCCTTTGGTTTTTATCAAAGGAAAACAGATTCAGAACATTTCTTTGACAAAAACCAAAGTATATTACCTTTAAATCTAAAAAAGAGACGACAAGGCCATTGTTACCTCCGCATGGTAAATTCTTCTATCCGGGAAGAAAAAGAGAGACAAAAAATCATGGGATTCCATGAATATTTCAACTCGGATGTCAGAAGCTAAAAACAAGGTAGGCCTTGATGACTAGATGTGGGTCAGGTATGAAATATTCAGTTCCTTGTCTCTGATGGCTTGAATTGTGGACGATAGGACAAGGAGCTTAGACCAGACAGAGGTGTGGCAATGGAATATGATGAATGGATCAGAGGTAAATGTGTCAAATCTCGATTAGGACAGGGAGCCGTAATCCCCAGCAAAGTGTCAATGGAGGACACTTGAAATTACAGCAATGTGAATCGGATGTGAGGAAAACAAGATGCTGCGCCATCTTAGTTCTTCCACCTTTGTTTTTTATTGTGATTGTCCATTACAGTACATGCATGTAGTAGGTACAAAAAAGCTTCTGACGGTTAGAAACAAATTGTATGGTGATTTTGCAAGCATCAAGTGAATACTCGGGTCTCGGGAAATATTCTTTGTATCTTTATTGGGATTCTTTGATAGTATGCTTTAAAAATAGCATGATACTATTTCAAACAATCGGGCTCTGCTTGGCTCTGGATTTGAAGTCCCGTCTATTTTAACCTCTATTTTAGTAACAGGTTGTCAAAATGACTTCTATGAGTAAGAATCTTACAAACATTTCAGGCTTTGTGCTAAAATTTCCTGCCTCGCAAGAGGCCAGCTTACTTCAGATTTTACTAGCCCATTTAGATTTTTACTAGCCCATATGTTGATCCATACCTTAACATGTAGGCTCCAATATTAAGTTTTACTAGCCCACCAGGCAACCAAGGAAGTGAGTATAGCTAGCCCACAGCAGTTTATGCTAGGAATTATTACCACGCCCTATACACACAGCACATACTGTACATGGACGGACCAATCGGAGCGTGACAGCCACATGTACTTATAAATCTATAATAATGAATACAATGTAATCTGCACATATTAAACATTTCAAAGGGGAGATTTGTCTGTCCACGCTTGCCTGAACTAACGGTGTAAAAACAAAACCGCATGCAAGTTTAAAACTACACACAGGGAGCCTACATATTATGTAGATAGGGGCACTTTCATACATCGGCATAACAATTCCATAATATTCAAAATTACATTAAGCAATGTAAATAATTGAAGAAAAGCTCATGGATTTTGACGGCTTTCTAGGTCACTTCAGATGAAGAATCAATTTAATTATAAGACAAAAAACACACACAAATATGCTGAAAATGAAAATTGAGAAAATGAGATCTGAGACGCGACCTAAATTATAAGGAATGAAGCATCTCAGGAATGAATGAATGGAAAATGCTGCAAATATCAAGACAATTCTAACTGAATTTGAAAAGTATAAATTCACATTGGTGATTAGTTAATTGTTGTAAATAGTATTATTTTTTACATCATTTTATTATTATTTGTTCAATCAAATGGCAATAAGAATGATGAGGCATCGCTTATTGCAATAGCCAGGCATGCATGCCTTTCACCCCCTCCCCCCCCCCCCCTCCGATCCCCCTCCCCCCCAGTGTTCGAACCATGCGAGACGGGTAATTAGTGCCTACATGTACGCTTTTTGCAGATGCGTAAAATATTGAGGTGGATGCCAATACAGTACTTATTAAGTGTGGTATTAAAGCCTGAATGTAGTACAGGGCTGTTACGGCCATTTTTGTGCTTCCGGGAATGCTAAGCGTAAAATCTATTTCATTGAATCAGTAAGCAAGACTTTCAGCGCTTAAGCAGTTAGCGGAGAATTTCTAGGCTAACTTTAATGTTTTTCTGCTATAACAGACTGTCACATACATCCTGCAAGTTCTTGCTTACCATTACCAAAAAAAAAACTCTCCTGTGAAATACGATTACCGTAAGCCAAACAAAAAAATGCTACAGTAAGCAGAGAATATTTTGCTTACGGTAACGGAATCCATAAAATTGGTCCCGGATGTCTGTTTCAACTAAATTATCTGGATGACAATTTTCCATATCATACTGATGGTCATTCATGAGGTTGCATCATATACATGTAGATATAACATGGCGGCCATCGATCCTAAATCAGTCATGCATGTATAGTTAATAATGTGCTGCGGCTATATAGTGCATTCACGGACGTTTAAATGTATACCTGCGTCAAAGCATGTTATTACTTCCACAGTCAAGGCATAGAGCTAGGAGGCAAAGTTTTGTAGCTAGGAAGCCTAGCTCTAGCTCTAGCTACATGTAGGACACATATGTGTAGCTCTGGGAAAAGAGACTAGCTCAGGGAAGGAAACTAGAAGGAGGTGTAGGCTATGTTCAGACATATTACTCCAAAGACCGGAAAAGGTCCACCCTTTCTGGTCACAGCGGTAGGTAAACATTTCATCCCAAACCCTTTGCTTCCATACTACACAGGGTTAAACTGAAAACAGTCTATCTCTGGTGTTTAGAGGTCACACGTGTCGCATTAGTCTGAAACCGAACTTCCTTTAATTTAATACAAGTAGTGACATAATTCACCGGTGAGTTATGCACCCGCTTGAGGTCACTCTAAACCGGATGTGGTTGAGATAGACCGTTCAGATGTCTTTCGGCACATTTGTAGACCGGTCTACGTAGTCTAGACCGTCCCTCCTTGGCAGTCTAAGTTTTCAAAGATTTTTAAGCACCCAAAAATGGTCTATCATAGATTGTAGATCATTGGTAGACCCTGTTTGGTTTATTAAGATAGACCACTTTTAGTACTGTGTCTGAACGCCCCCATAGTAGTCACAGCAAACCTCTGTTTCAGGTGTGTCCTAGTGACTGAACAGTACATCATACAGTACTGGGACCAATTTCATGGCCCTGCTTAGCACAAACATTTGCTAACCATGAATGTCTTAATGAAAACATGATTAACAACCAGATTTCTATGTGATGTGTATCATCTGTGATTGTTCGCTGGCTGTTGTTTGCTGACAGCTCTTACCATGAATATCAAATGGAAATTTGGTTGGTAATCCTGTTTTTCTTAAGCTATAAATTTCATGGTTAGCAAATTTGTATGCTAAGCAGGGCCGTGAAATTGACTCCCAGTCCGCATGGAGGTAGCCATGACCGGGGGCCATCATAAGCCGACCCATTGTCTTCCCATACCCGCATGACTGAAGACAATCGATAACCATACTATACCAGCTGGTGGCCATCATATCCGCAGTGCATTGTCATTGGTAATTATGGATCAAACTGGTTCCAGGTGGTAGCGGCCATAGCCAAGGGCAACACACAAACCATTACACATGTACTATTTAATCATCGACCCGCCTGAACATGGGTCGACAAAACTGCTGTCAATTTGATATATCCCCACGGCTATGGTTGACTTATGCTTGAATCGTTTGTACTTTCCCACTTCTGTTTCGTTCGCACTTCTCGTAAGGTCTAAATGTTTCGATTAGCCTGCTCTAGTCCTCATCAGGAGACGCTTAGTACTCATCAGGTTTCCTGATGATGATTAGAGCAGGCTAGTTGAAATGTTGAGACCTTAATACACGTACGAGAAGTACGAACAAAACAGAAGTGTGAAAGTACGAACGATTCTTACATGGTGTTTCCGCAAACCAATCCACATACCAATTGTCACCATGCAAAGCCTCAATATCTTTCTTAGACAGTTAGATACAACTGTACTTGAAAGCAAGGGCCCAATTCCATGAAATCCGTTACAGTAAGCAAAAATTCATTGCTTACTGTGGTAGACTTTATAGTTATTGAAAAATAAAAAAAGACAAATTGACTGGAGCAGGATTCGAACTGGCGACCTATTGGATACTGTACAGGTGCTCTACCAACTGAGCCATCCAGTCAGTTTCCCTTGTGGTTATTTGATGATAAGACTTTATAATTAGCGTATTTCACAGGAGAGTTTTCTTTTGGGTAACTGTGAGCAAGGAATTCCTGCAGAATGCATATACATGTACATGTATATGATAGACCATTAGCAGAAAAAAATCAAGTTTAGCCTAGACATTTTTCGCTAACCGGGAGTCTTGCTTATGGATTCCATGAAATAGATTCCACGTGTAGCAGTGCCAGTAAGCACAAAAATAGGCCGTAACAAATTCCATGACATTGGGCCCTGGTAATATGGATATCATGCTTAGATTGATTGATACAAAATGTAAAAATCATGCGGGTCAGTTATTCAAATTATACTTCACTGTTTTTTAATACAGCAGGCCGGAGCTCCAAATGAACGAAACATTGATTAGAACGTGATTGCAATGGACAGGCTGAATTTAAAAAAGAAAAACGAAAATATCATACTCTATTTTCTCTGTACACATGAATCTCCTTTTTTACCAAGTTATATTTCCAGGGTCACAGAACGGAGAAATTATGAATGAAATTGCGAGAGAGAGCGGAAAGAAATATAAGTCTTGGGGCGGAAAAAATCAGAACTGGCACGGCGGGCAAAACAAGACGACTGTTCCGCGACGGCAGCACTCAATTTGCAATTTATCAGCGCATGACTTGCTAATGCCTATCTCCCCAGTACACTGGATGTTATATACTGTTTACTGGCTGCCGCTGCACTGATGACAAGTGAGGAAGGGGTGACACTGACTACAGTCATCACCCTCCAAATATCCTCCTGGGTCCTTCCAAATGTGAGATCTTTCTCACCATCGGGCTATAGGATGATCACCCCCGGGCTACGGCAAAACTAGATGAGAACAGCCAGCAAAAGGAGACAGTGTGGTACCGTATATTGACAAATTTGCCAGGGGTGGCAACAGGGAAGTCAGTGGGACTACTTCGTAGTCCAAGTAATGGGTGATTAGTAGTGTTTTATTTTTAGACGTTCAACTACAGCCGTCCTCGGAGGACAAAAGCTGCAAAATATGACAGGGTTACGGGGTACCGGTATGTGCATATGATATCAACCAGGTACTCTCTGTTTTCATAATACATCCTCTTCCTGTAGTTGTACATTAGAAGGCAGAAGACATTGGTAACCAACCAAAACAGAAAACTTAACACATATTTGTCTATAACTTACTGGGTATAAAGATGGTAATGGTAGAAACATACTGTGAACACTTTACTGCCTGAAATGCTGTATTTATCTAGAAAAGAGTCAAACCAAACACCAAAACATGTTTGATCTTCTGAAGATCAAAATAATGAGACAACTATTCCCTCACAATTTGGCGTAACGGTTGCAACGGTTTTGATGTTGTTTTCTACTGTTCTATTGGATGATCATAAGCTCAAAATGTCGCAGATTTTTGTTCCATGACAAATCAAATTCTTTACCAATGTTGTACTTGCCCTTTTAATGAAACTATTCTATCTTTCTGAAAAATACATAAATAACAAACAGTTTACCTGTATGGCTTTCTGACTTGATTTCCTTTGGGCTCAAGCGCAAACTTTATAGAGAATCCCCCTGGTATAAAGACACTAGTCTACATGTGTGCCTGTTGACACATCAACTTGGTACTGGTAGTCACTTAGGAAGGACAAGTTTAGCTTTGGACAGTGAATCTGTTGCCTGTGTGCCTAGATGGGCAATGTATTCATACTGCTACTAGCTAGTCACCTCCTACATGTACAAACAGCTGCACTAAGGAAACTAATTAGAATACTCTTTGTTGCAGACTAAGAGGAATTCTCCAAACATCACCATGAAAAAAAGAAAGGATAATGTGGGTTCTGAGGTAATCTTGGTACTATCATACAGCTTTCAGGTAAGCACATACATTAGCTAGCTGGAAACCCCTTTATTAGTGGACAATGGTTCCAATCCAACAATACCATGATGATTGGTGAGCATGATCAAATGTGGCTGCTCAAAATCCTTCCTTCATGGGCTAAAAGAAACACACCTAGATACACATTGAACCTTCCCACACAAAGCCTATTATAATACCCCTCTGCCACTCAAACACATCAGGTTGGCTAGCACTTTATGCTGGTGGGTAATCTGTGTGTAAATTGCATGAATGCAGCAAAATCATTAGAAACAACCCCCAGGGGCATTAGGAGTTGAAGGTAACATCCCATCCATGCTATCTACAGTGTGTCACGGTGCTGGTTCAAATGCAACACAACCAGCCTTGAATTCTCCATCCTGAATGAAAAACCTGATCCCTATCAGAAGGCCATCCACAGATCTGTCATCACTCACTAAGGTGTCAAGACTCATCTCTGGAACTTCAAGAATATTTGAGATGGAAATCGTGAAAGGAGATCGGAGGACGATCTGTTGCCATGGAAACTCTACACCATAGGAATCCTCCCAAAAATTATCTTGATTATTTATTCTTTCAAGGAGTTGAGGCAAACTTAATACTGAGCTTTCCCCCAAATGAATATGAATTGCTTGCTGTATTCAAAACTACAGAAAGGCAACAGTTTATGAACCATTAGAGAAAAGCTGTTTGGCTCTTTGAATTTCAATTCTAAAGGTAGTATCATACTTTGGTTTTTGTCAAAGAAATACAGACTCATGGGCAAAAATACCAAGACAGATACAGTAACAGTCATCTGTGAAATCCCAGTCCCATACAGTGCCCACTTTTTGAGAAAACAGTGGAAAACAACCCACAATATTTTAAAAATCTTTTCACTGTTATTTTTTATCTTCCAAAGATTTTTTTTGTTTGGTCATTGGTTATACTCTTTTCAGGCAGACAAATGTTAACGGTATGTTGCTACCACCGCCATCTTTATACCCTGTAAAGTTATACGTAAATCTGTGAACATTTCTGTTTCGGTATGCCACCAAAGTTTGATAATACATTTTAAAGAATTCATAATGATTTAATTTTTATTTGGGCAGTGGATTCAACAAGTTTAAGGAGGAGAAAGTACTATTGCAACAAGTACATGTATGACCAGGGGAAAAATAGGGCTGATTCTGAAGATTTGAGGCTTCTATCTTGGTTTTTATGAAGAATTTTTAGAAGGATTTTTTACGGCTCGATGTGTACAAAGCCAAAAGCTGGTTGAAGAACTACACCAGGAAGCAAAAAGCTAAGAAAATGTACTGCGTCTCCGATATGCAAAATTAAGGATTGCCAGGTTGTCTCGGCAACCTACAAGATCGCCATAGCAACGTCGTCTGCAAATATGGTTTCCCCCGACGTCTCAAAAAGTGTCATTAATAGCAAATAAAAGTAGATTGTTGGAAAACACTCCGAACCACGTACATGTATAATCAAGCCTCTTTCTTCTTGGTAAACATGTTAAGTTTCTTTAAATTATCCCAACCCTGGATATTCTGCGTAATCTCTCCTATCTACAAAGCTTAAGGAAGGCATGCATCGTCACGACAATCTATAAAAGTCTTACAGTGAAGAGTGCATGGTTCCCTGTCAGGACAATAATTACACGTCCAGGTGAACATTTCTGGTCGGGCTTCTGTTAAAGAATCATAGGGCCTTTACGAAAAAAGGCTTAAGGCTAGGCTTGGGATTTATTTTGATACCACCATTTTGTGTCCTGAATGAAATGAAGAGCTTGAGATACATGGTGAAGCTGGAGCCATTCTTCGGCTTCATCATGTGACCCAATCACTTCATTTCATTTTGTGGGGCTCAAATTGCGATAGCGAAATAAATCCCAAGCCTAGCCTCAAGCCAGGTTTCGTAAATGCCCATGGTGTACCCGCAAACCTTACTTCATATTTATCTTCTGCCATGCAAAGCTTCAAATCTGATCACTTATAAGGAAGTTATAATGGATGTGAAGTTTCATGAATATTGAAGCCTAATTTATGATGTTCCAGACAGGACAATCAAACCGGTTGCCTCTTGAATCATTTTGTGAAAGCTAGTCACAAAGTTCAAACCACTTTGTGGGTGTTTACGAAACAGAGGCTCAGGCTCAGGCTTAGGCTTAGGCTCCGGCTTCATCTCTGTCATCCATGTGCTGAAAATATAGGTTGTGGTTTTTCATTGAAGCTGAAGGACTGTTTTCTTTTTCAAACCAAAGAATCTACTTCAGAACTGCAGCCAAAAGCCTCTATTTTGATACCTGTTATTTTAGAACGGATTCATGAAATGGAGCCTGAGCCTGAGTTGGAGCCTGAGCCTCCATTTCATAAACGCCCTAACCTGGATTCAAGCTAGACCCCACACCAAACTGAGAAAGGAATGAAAAAGAAAAGAAGACAGAGGAGCTGGATTTCTATTCTGACTTCATACTTTTATAGCAATTGGAATTAATTCACGATATAATATTATTCTCAGTGCTTCGTGAAATCGGCAATTGGATTCATTATTTGTCTAAGGGAGGTAATTTAAAAATCTGGACACTGATTTTTCATTCAGCCGACTTCAAGTTCAATTAAAAAACTCCTAGAAAAAACATTTCCAGGCTTGTGGACATAAGGCCTGGCCATATTTACCAGAGTGTTATCTTAGTTCCATAGTTATCACCTTCAACCGCCAAGTACCTTACCGAAAGGTCAACAATTACAAACACTTCGCTAAGGGGTAGGTCCAAAACAAACAAGAAGGCCATTGATGGAACAAATTCAACCAAACAAAATGAAATGAAAATATCAGTTCAATGCTACAGTTGCACTGTGCATGCATGTAGATTCAGTACAATGTTACACATTGGCGAGAGAAATTTTGAAACGAAATCGGGATTGAAACTGGATCGGATATTTAGATATGAGCTTGCAGAAAAGCTCATGTGCAGTTTAACTAGACTCACATGAGCTCAACTCGATTCGTTAACCAGTTAACTGATTTTAAGGTGGTATCATACTTTAGTAAAGTTGATAGAACAGATATGGTCTGTTCATAATTTGATTTGTCATTGAATAAAAACAAAACCTGTGAAATTTCAAGCTCAATTGATCATTGGAAACAGCAGAAAACCGTTGCCAAATTGTTACACAAAATTGTAAGGTAATTGTAATAGTAAAATTCGGATCTCAGAGATCAAAACTGTTTTCAGTCTTTTGTGTTTCTCATTTCTGGATAAATACAGCATTTCAGGTGGAAAAATGTTCACGATATGTTTGAACCAGGTCCATCTTTACACCCTGTAAGATAAAATACGTAAATCTGTGAACATTTCTGTTTTGGTTTCCTACCACACACCAAAGTAAGATACCTTTAAGTTATATGGGCATTGTCTAGAGGCTATTTTTGCAGACATATTGTTCGCCGTTTTCACAAAGTTTCACTTTGCACATGAATGGTGCTGGTATGCCTTGCATAGCTCACACTTAACTCCTATTGTGAGCATACCTTGAACTTATAACACTGTTACAGAGTACCTACAGTACCTGCATGCTTTTTTAACCAAACAAAAAATTATACCAATACTCACCATTATGCGGGGTACACAAAAGAAGTTCATACATGTATACCATAAATAACTCTACCAGTTCATTGCACTATTATGCTACATGTAGGTGGTTCATACATGTACATGCTATGTTACCCATAATACATTTATGAATTCATACATTTTGAACAGAAACTACAAATTATATTATTTTTCACACTCTTTTATCACAGCAATCATCAATATTAGTAAATTACAAGTGACAATTTCACTTCAAACCTTACCTTATGGCGATAGTCATTTAATATGAAAGTTGTGTTTGTGTTAAAGGGTGCATACATGTGTACAACATTGGTTAACAGGTAAAGGTGACAGAACATCACTCACACTTTGTCTGATCCAGCATGTACATGAAATAATAACCCTGTGAAAATTTGAGCTCAATCGGACATCTGAGTCACGAGAAAACAGCAAAAACCTAACACATTTTTTCTTATGAAACATAAAGGCGGATTTTGATCTTGCCAAGATCAAAACTGTTTTAAGTGTTTGGTTTTACTCTTTCTGGATAAATACACCATTTCAGGTTGATGTATTTTAACGGGAAGATTCTACCAGCATCATCTTCATACCCTGAAAGTTATACGTAAATCTGTGAGCATTTCTGTTTTGTTTGTTACCAATGTTGTACAGTGTATATGCCCTTTAAGACCACTTCTTTAAGAATACATATTCTAAAATTTGGTTTATTTTCGGTGTTGTTGAAAGTAGGAATCCTACATGTTTAAGTCTTTATTTATTTCTCCTTCTTTCTTAAAAGTGCATAGAGACATCTTTGATTGTGATATGCACTATATAAAACCATTATTATTATCATTAAACCCAATATCATACATACCTTTCCCAAAACTGAATACCCAACTAAAGCATTTGCCAGAAACAGATCCCACTCCAAAACAATGATCATTTTAACCACTATAGGACCATACCATTCTCCAAAAAGAAACCATTTCTACATCCCGATAGTACCCAAAAGAAAACCAAAACACAGCACAAGATTGAAGGCAGAATTTGAGAAAGTGGGAGAATGAGAAAGGGGTGTACCACTTATTACCAAGAGAGTTGTACGTGTATGTAGTGCATACAAATCCAATAAAACCCGAACAAATGTAAAATATGCTTACTCCCTGTTGATACAATTTTGCAGAGGGGGTCGGAAGAAATGAATGGAAACAAAATGGGAGAGAAATAAGAATACAAACATGTTTAATCCATGAAACGACAGTCGGGAAGCAAAATGCAACAATACAATTTTGAGCATTATACTGAAAAATGCGTGATTTGCGGAAAGATGACAAAAAGCAGCAACTTTTTCTTCCTGTTAGGGAGGAATGAAAGTAGGAACAACATTAGTGAATGAAATGTATGCAAATTGACAAAAGTCATTTGAGAGCAGAGAGATAAAATCTAATTTCCCGAGATGCGAGCACGACTGAAGCGGGTGATTTGCAAACCTTTTCAGAATTACCATGTTCCATGGGGAACATCTTCTTTTTAATTTGAAAGAGAAGTACCCAGTATGCACACTTTGAAAAGTAACAAACAACAATCGCTTTGGGAAAACACGTCATTCTGTTGCGCCCATCCTCCCACCAAAAAAAAACAACTCTACCCCAACAAAACATTAAATTCAGTCAGTTTCCCTTGTGGTTATTTGATGATTCCAACAAAACATTGTCAACTTTTCATCATGTTTGGGGCTTTGGCATGTTTGGACTCAAACTACAAGACCCACAAACTATTCTTTTCCAAAGCAGCAAATTGGAACACCGAGCACAACTCAAGGGAACAAAGTACAAAGTACGAAGTGTGCATCATGGCTAAAACTGACTGCTGATGTAAGTAAATGTACTGATTATGGACAGGCCCTTGAGACTGAAGTGACTCTCCTTATCATTGATGAACGACCAAATGATCCGACATCCATATGTGCTCTTAACTACTCTCATTTCATTTGTCAAATTTATGCTGACACGCATTGAGCGTCAGTGCTAGAAATCGATGGGAACAAAATTTATGAAATTTGTTAAAGTTAATCACAAATTATACATAAGGATTTAAGTACATTAACCAGTGTAATGCACAGCTCAATTGAGCAGTCAAGATTGTAACATTTACATTACACACATGTAGCCCTGTACACAAATCCGACCGTGCGACCGTGAAGGTAGGAAACACCCGCCATTACTGCAGTGTCCCCTCCCGTATTTTGTCTGGCAACAATAAGAATTTACGTTCGCAGCACTCTATACTGCAGGGTGTACATCCCTTAATCATGGGACATACACCCTGAAATTATGGAGTGCAGCGGAAAAAAATATTTTGTAGGCGGGGGACACTGCACTAATGGCGAACAGCATATCGTGCAGTCAAATTGGTCTATATGACATACAATGTGCATGGTTTGTTCTAAAATGCAACCGCTGCATTTGTTCCACGGTACTGTATGTACATGTACGCCTTTTTGTACGTCCCGGTATGTGCACATTTTACTAAACTGAATATATAATACTTTTGTAAGGGACTTCAGTTCTGGCTAGTAATTTGTTGACAGACAATGGTGTGCTACATTGTTATTTTTTTTATCATTAAACAGACTTAGACAACAATAATTATCATTTATTGACTTGCTCTATTAAATTCAAGCAGTATCAAAATTGTCAAAATTAAAAAGAATTTCACTATTCTTACAAAATTCACTTTCATATACTGTCCGTTGTGCCGAGCAATGACTTTAATGGAAAATGATTAAGGGTCGATCGTAATTCCATTCCAAAAATGTGCTGAAACCAAGCCAGAAGACCTGCACATTTTTCCCGCTTTTTTTTTCTTTTTTTTTTAACTCTTCACGGCAAATTAATTAAAGGGTGGCAATTCATTTTCAGCACAATGAAAACCGAACATGTACTCTATTACCAGGTTGACTATTATCCCTGCGAGAATTGAAAGCCCTGGAGGTTGCCATGGAAACTCGCAACCCTGACAACCCCAACGATGATGAATGCATGGCGATGGTAATGGCCTGGAAAAGAAAACACCTTTCATGCATGCCTTATCATGCACATGTAATGTCAGCAGAATGAATCTTCATGCAGTGTATACATATATACACTGTATGAGCTACATATGCAGCACTATCTGTTCAATTAAGTACTATTAAATTAAGGATACAAATAAGTGGCAGGAAATTATCAAGCAATCGGCTTAATGACTTAATGGATTCCCGCAGTAAGACCCTTTTCTGTTCTGAGGATTGCGTGCAATTTATTCAATTAAATGACGAGCTGATGGGACTAGCATCATTCACTACAGACTAAACTACGCCTATAAGATTATCTTCATTCTTCATTTTCAATTTAGGATTAGCACGTAATTTCTAGACTAGCTAAGTATATTTGCAAGTACAGTAAGCACGAATCCTTAATACACGCAAGTATATGTGTACAACTGAAAACTTAATCCATGAAATACAATCTTGTAAGCATAGAATTTCCTGCTTCTGTAAGCATGGATTCTATGCTTAACAGTAAGCAGAGCCATGACATTGGGCCTTGTTGTGCCAGTTCATGTGACTGAGCTTGTTGCCAATTTGGATTTATTTACCTGTAGTAGACATACAAGATAATATAATACTGAGCTTGTTTAGAACTGCATCATTCTGGACATAGGCTGTCCAACATTTTGACGGCAAAAATTTAATTAAAACTCAGAATTCCTTATATTCTTTCAATAAACACCAAAAGGTGGCAGGTTTCAGAATGAGATTTGACATTTAAACCCATCCCCCAACAGATGGTTCCAGGTACAATTACAACCCAAGACCTTGACGAATGTTACTCTAACTGTCAAATGACGCAGGTGTACTTGATAAACTTGTCATACAGTATTACAGACATGTGGTCGATTTCACCAAACCGAACTCATAATGACTATTCGTAAGACAATATGATGTATTGTAGCTATACGTAGGATACGATGGGTTATCCTTCGTAGTTACGATCGATCGTAGGGCTTCATGGAATCAACACCTGGGGCTCATTTCTGTTAAGCACCAAAAATTGCTTAGCACAAAATATCTTGCTCAATAAAACAAACCACCATTAAAAATTCCATTTGAGATTCACGGTCAGCAAACAACAGCCAAAGAACAATCACAAGTGATACACAACACATGAAAATTTGGTTGTTAGTCCGATTTTTATCGAGACAGAAATTTCATGGTTAGCAAAATTTTGTGCTAAGCAGGGCCGTGAAATTGGCCGCTGGATGGTTCAACGCCAAGGTCTTATCTTCAATGTGAAGGGCAGTTCACTCATAAAAATGCATTAAACATCTACTGAACATAAGATTAATTTGCATTTTAATAGACCTGTAGCTTCAGTTCATTACTAGTAACTTTCTGACAAGGCCACTGTAACGATTGACAGCCAATCTACGTGTAGAAAACAATTGATTTCATTTCAATTAAGTACTGTACCCTTCATTTGAATTAATTTTTTTCAGTCGATCAACATTTCTCATTTTCATAATTTGACAACTTCTGGAATCCAACGGTATTATCAAAACTATATTTTACAATTTTACCCTTGGATATTTAGTGAGTAGCCGTGCAGTAATACAATAAGATTCTAGACACGCTTTGGGTCTTTCCCTGAAGGTACAGTGGGATGCAGTTGAAACAAACACCGTGATATCGTACATTTGGCTAAACCGAACATCATCCTTGGCTCCACATTTTTGTGTGCAAAACACATTGAATGCCAAAGCACTGACATGACTGAGGCCAATTTCATAGAACTGCTAAAAGCACAAAAATTGCTTAAGCATGAAAAGTCTTCCTTGATCAAATAGGATTACAAATTTTCATTTTTGTTTGCTGAGCACAACATTCACAAGGAGTTTTGGCTGGCATACTGATTTTATTTTACTTTAGGTTTTTGGTGCCTAAGCAAATTTGGGTGCTTAAAGGTAGTATCATACTTTGGCTGTTTGGTAAGAAACCAAAACAGCAATCTTCACAGATTTACATATAACTTACAGGGTCTGAAGATGGTGGTGGTAGAACATTTGTCCGCCTGAAATGGTATATCTATCCAGAAATCATTAAAACAACGACCTGAAATCTTTTTGATATTTTAAAAGTGGGCACCGTATGGGACTGAAATGTTCACAGATGACTGTTACTGTATCTTCCTTGATATTTTTGCCCATGAATCTGTACTTCTTTGACAAAAACCAAAGTATGATACTAACTTTAAGCAGCTCTATGAAATTGGCCCATGGGGGCTTAAAAAGTATCTTAACAATTGACCGTGGCTATAATGACCAATTTGTTTGGATTGCCGAGCTGTGTTCGTTATGGCATGGAGCATGTTAATAATTGCTCCGTAGTAAGATATAGCGGCGTTCCACAGTACAATTTGTGTCATCTTGATTAGAGTCTGGTTATCTGCAAATCATTCAGATGTGAAATTCAACGGTGTGTTTCTGTGTGTGTACACGCGATGTGTAACCAAATGCTATGCGTATCACTAGTCAAGCTCAAAGCCTAATTTCTTTGAGAAATGAAAATGTTGGTTTCATAAGCACTTTAATAAAAATGTTATCTGTAGGGTATTAAGGAGGTTGCTGGTTCGAATCTAGCTCGATCCACTCAGTTTTTCTGTGTGAATTTTTCAATGATTACTTTTCTTTTTTAGTAAACATTCAATAATAATGATAGGAGATATTAGGGAAGAGAACATTTTAATACATTTTGGAAAATTTGACAAATACACCTTTAATTGTAACATGCATGTTTTTCTTTTACAATACACTTACCCTAGGGATGAATGTCTTGCTTAAATATGCAATATCACTTGATGAGAATCGCTAAAGATCACGCGCGTTAAGACATGTCGGTTTTCGCACTGCACAGGCATTATTCATCCTCCACAGTTATGTGCACAAAAAGTTAATTTGGAGAATACATCATGCGCTGCACGGTATTTATTAAAACCGAGTTAAATGAAGCGTGATGTAGGTCCGAGGCCTACATCCACAGTATGAGTAGTACAGACAAACATAGGCAGTCTATGGAAAGACCTCATGGCAACACCTCAACCCAACCACTTTGTCTAACTATGACAGCCTATATACGCAGAGTGCCTTTTGCTCAGTTCATGTATGCCGGACAGGAACTTGGTTCTTCACAAAGGAACGAGGCAATTTGCCTCTCGGCGAAGGGATTGTTTGTGGAGGAAAAGGCGTTTCCAGTTATATACTGGGTGGAGCAATTAAAGGGGCACTGAGGCAATGACTAGGGAGAAGGGGCACTGAGGCAATGACTAGGGAGAAGGGGCACTGAGGCAATGACTAGGGAGAAGGGGCAATGAGGCAATGATGAGGGACACCAAGGCAATGACAAGGGACACTCAAGGTTAGGGGGAACCAAGGCAGTGACCAGGGGAACCAAGGCAATGACCGGGGACACCAAGACAATGACCAGGGACACCAAGGCAATGAGCAGGGACACCAGGGCAATGACCAGGGACACCAAGGCAATGACCAGGGACACCAAGGCAATGACCAGGGGCACCAAGGCAATGACCAGGGACACCAAGGCAATGACCAGGGACACCAAGGCAATGAGCAGGGACACCAAGGCAATGACCAGGGACACCAAGGCAATGACCAGGGACACCAAGGCAATGACCAGGGGCACCAAGGCAATGGCCAGGGACACCAAGGCAATGACCAGGGACACCAAGGCAATGCCCAGGGGCACCAAGGCAATGGCCAGGGACACCAAGGCAATGACCAGGGACATCAGGGCAATGACCAAGGGCAGCAAGGCAATGACCAGGGGCACCAAGGCAATGACCAGGGCAACCAAGGCAATGACCAGGGACACCAAGGCAATGACCAGGGCAACCAAGGCAATGACCAGGGCCACCAAGGCAATGACCAGGGACACCAGGGCAATGACCAGGGACACCAAGTCAATGACCAGGGACACCAAGGCAATGACCACGGACACCAAGGCAATGACCAGGGACACCAAGGCAATGACCAGGGACACCAGGGCAATGACCAGGGACACCGAGGCAATGGCCAGGGGCACCAAGGCAATGACCAGTGGAACCAAGGCAATGACCAGGGGCACCAAGGCAATGACCAGGGGCACCAGGGCAATGACCAGGGGCACCAAGGCAATGACCAGGGGCACCAAGGCAATGACCAGGGGCACCAAGGCAATGACCACTGAGGGAACCAAGGCAATTGACCAGGGGCACCAAGGCGAAGGCCACAGCCATTAAGGCAATTAATGCTCGTCTTGTTGGTAATGTTCTTGCCCTATGAATAATTAAGAAAGTAAAAGTAGTTTCTGCTTGACCAATGCTTATGGTCCCTGTGAAATCGGCTGCTGATGTGTTCATTATAATGGCATTCCACTACATACTGATTCTTTTTTACCACGAGGCTTTTTGGTGCTTAAGCAAATTTTGGTGTTTAAGCAGCTCTATGAAATTGGTCCCAGATCCACACCCCTGCCTAATGAAAGAGAATCAGCCAATTCTTAAACAAGAGGAAAATAACAAGCAGTCTCACTTTAACACAGCAGGCAAAGATCAAGATCAGTGAAGGAAAAAGGTGATGGCTCATAGTCGCTCCTCCATGATGTGTCTCACGGAAAAGACATTTTATTGCTAACTGAACAAATAAATGATTTATGCTCACTATCATTAATACCCAAAGAGAGTGTTAGGTACAATAAAGCATTTACCACGTATACAGTTACTAATACCCCATAAAACATTTCAAGTTTGTGATGGATGGTAGTATCATACTTTGGTAGTATACCGAAACAAAAATTCTCACAGATTTACCTAGTATAACTTACAGGGTATGAAGATGGTGATGGTAGAAGCATAGTTAAATGTTTTCTGCCTGAAATGCTGTATTTATCCAGAAAAGAGTATGAAAACCACTGACCAAAAACAATTTCTTTTAACGATCAAAAATAACGGTGAAAACTTTTTAAAAACACTGAGGGCCTTTTCCACTATTTCCTCAAAAAGTGGGCACTGTATAGGACTGGGAATTTCACAGATGACTATTACTGTATCTGTCTTGATATTTTTCCCCATGAATCTGCAGTTCTTTGACAAAAACCAAAGGATGATACTACCTTTAAGTTTGACTCAGCTAATCTGTTTAGGATCATGATCATAGCTCTCATCGTTTGCACAGAATGGCCTAACCCAAGAGGTGAAACCTTTTAAGATGAGGTTACAATGTATTACATTGTATTAGGGAGGTCTACTCGTTAAAAAGCAGGGCAAATATATGTTTTGGTTTATAATAGCAAGACAAAGAAGAATCGTGGCTGCCCCACTGGAAGTAACTTGATTTAAAAGCCATCTATAGATCAAATTCAATATATGGCCTCAAGGTCAAATGTGCGTAGGATGAAGAGTAAATATGTTGTCTTTATTAAGCTCTAATGTTTCTGGGAGAGGCCATGCACGTCAGGGAACAAAAGTCTGAGTGAATCGTACGACTCATATAAAGTGCAGTAGAGGTGTACTATCACACCTGTAAATATCTCTGAATCACTCGGATCCAGTCGGTATAAAACAGTGGGCCGGGGTCGATCTTTTCAATGATCAGCCCCTGAACTGTGGAATAACTTTGCCTGCTGATATTCAACAATTGATTCATTGCTATCATTAAAGGTAATATCATACGTTGGTTTTTGTCAAAGAATACAGATTCATAGCAAAACTATCAAGGAAGATACAGTCACAGTCATCTGTGAAATTTTCAGTCCCATGCAGTGCCCACTTTCTGAGACTACAGTGAAAAACACCCCAGTATTTCTTAAGTCTTTTCATCATTTTTTTTTATCTTTAAAAGATCAAAATTGTTCTTGATCATTGATTTTACTCTATTCTCGATAAATACAACATTTCAGGCAGAGATATTCTAACAGTATCACCCTCTTTATACCCTGTAAGTTATAAATAAATCTGTGAAGATTTCTGTTTTGGTATGCTACCAAAGTATGATACTACCTAGTTGAAACATACAAAGGCCGGAAAAAACCCTATCTTTTCAAATTTGCTATTAATATAATTTTCAAATGCTGTAGGCCAAAAAATAAATTTAAATTATTCCCATAACTTGTTATCATTTCTTTTCTTCTAAGTCCTAATAAGTCTAGTCTAGTTTAAAAAAAATCTGAAAAAATCAAGAAAAAGTTGAAATTCCTACACGTTTGTAGGTGTACAAAAAAAGCTGAAATTATGAGTTGAATTCTAAACACAAAATCGGAATTCAGATTTAAATCTGAAATCTTCCTTTCATGTATACCATGTGGTTAGTATATATACTCAGGTGTCATCGGCAACATGCCATGTACATATGCACACCTGTCCTATATCTCTACATTGACTGTAGTACACAGTGCAGGTTCTGTACGCAACACCAGACATAATTATAACGCTCTTCCTTCAAAATTAACCGATTTCTTGGGGGCAACATGCGAGGCCCTGAGGCCAGTTCTAAAGAGTCATCCATGTTTCTTTTTCAGGGATATGGAAGAAGGAATTTGCTGTCCGGTATTAAATATACACTGAGTGCATTAAGCACAGACCAACATGCCCAGTGCATCTTCAGTCCCTCAAGCGAGTTCTGTTTACGATAGATAAAATCCTGGGCGGAGTAGCAAATTCTAGACAGTCAGGCCTGGGGAAGTCCTTTCATACAAATGGATCTCACATTGATGTCCATTATCCCAACCTCCCAAACAAAATAAAGATTCCTAGATCTATCCAAAGTGTTGGTAATTGATTAAAAGTAATTTCCATTTCCATGGTTTCCATTTAGCATAAAAGGAATCGGCTGTTGAATTATATCTCATCAATATCAGGATTTTCAAGAGAGGTGTTCAATTACACCGTAGTGACCGTACAATGATATACTTCCTCCAAAAGCACTTTAGAGTACAGGCCTCTGTGGGTATTTTGGAAGCCCCGAGCTTAAAGGTACAGTCATACTTTGGTAATGTTGATCTGCGATCTGTTCATAATTCTATTTGTCATATTAATTTCCAGCTCAATAAATCCAGAATTAATCCAGAATTGGAAATTGCGATTGTTGTGCGAAATTGTGAGGTTATTTTGCAGTTGAGAGAATTGTATCTCAGACATAGTCAGATAACGAAACTGTTTGTTGGTCTTTTGTACATTTCTGGATACATACTTTACAGCATTTTAGCCGGAAATGTTTAACAGTATAATTGTACCGGGTCCATCTTAACCCTGTGAGTTGTACATAAATCTGTGAACTTTTCTGTTTCTACCAAAGTATGATAGTCCCTTTAGGGTTATGGTTGCGGCTTTGACTACATATCGCATCACTCATTCTTTTTAATTTAGAGAAAAAGATGTCAAAATAGAGACGACCTTTGGTAAAAAGTTGTGTATATAAAATTAACAAAGCTTCAACTTCATCACAATCTGTATCAATTGACAGTTTTTTTATGACAGGAAGAAAAATCAAGAGAGCTGGAGCCTACTTACATAAAAAGGTTTTGCAGGGGAACTTAAAGTCTTGTAAAAAACAAAATGAGATTCTTAAAAGGCAAATAGTTATAATATGCTTTACA